>BJKM01000180.1:485000-1000581 GCA_015082035.1 Chaenogobius annularis | reverse complement strand
GGTCACTTCATTCTGGTGGCAGCTCGATGTGGTATTTAGTCCTTTGGCTATGCTATGCGGGTCACACAGCAGGATTGCATTCCTCTTGGTCTCGCAGTCTGTTAGTTTTTCTTTTTAGAGCAGCAAGAGTGTTAAACTCGCATGCTCGATAGGCAATGGAATTACACGTGTGAGGGCCTGGGTCCGTGTTGTATAGGCTCTCAGTGCTACTTGCACAGTAGAGACAGAGGTCACAGTGGGGACCAAAAGTGTGGGCAAACAATATCATCGAATGGGTCCGATCAGTGTCTTAAGGAACTCGTGATCCTGCTTGTTGTAATTTAAAATAAAACTGACTTAGTTATTCTGTGCTGACCCACAATTCGAGATGGGTCTCACCTGAGGTTGTGGGCTGCGTGGCTCCATGCTGACGTGTTCCTTCCGCAGGAAAGGACGTGCTGATAGGCTGCGCATAAAGCTCGAGCTGTAGCGGAGGATAGGCGTATTCCCGCCGTGTTACGTCTATGCAGTGCACTTGTAGGCATAGATGTGATAAAAGGGGCAACCCAGGCAGGAGGGCCTGTTGGCGGGTCCTCGTAACGAGTCGCGTAATCGGGTAGTGACTCTGACTTTCGTCGTGAAGAGGATCGACTGTCACCAGGACTGGCCCAGCACGGCGGCCGTGGTGTGAGTTTTGGATTGTATAACCTTGCCCATTGACTACGTGGGCCCAAGGAGCGAGGAGGCTGGTCAAAACGAGGCCAGATTGCTTTGCACGAGTGCGAGCCAGCACCAGCGATCCGTCAAGGATGTTTAGGACCGTGAGTAGTTCTTGAGCCTACAATGCTCATATGTGGATGAGGGGGATCCCCGCGTGTCCCGATGGTTTAAGATATCCATAGGTCCAATCGACTTCTTGTAGTAACTGGACACCAGCAGGACAGTTTCTTATTCCAGGGTCACCAGTGTGTTGCTTATTCTTAGACTGGCTCAATGACATCTCTTGCGCCATCATGACGCATGGACTACTTTAGCCGCTGAGCTCTCTCGTTATTTATTTTGTTTAGGCCTTGGGACTCCTTCAGCATACCTAGCGTGGACGGAACATCTTTCCCACTGGCGTCCCGCCTATTTATAGAGCCCTGTTTAGGTCGTTTGGGATCTCTCGGCACACCATCCACAGCTGTATATTTGGGCATAGTTTGCATGAGGGGCCGGCAGCTGAGGCATGACGCACATTCGCTTTGCATGCTTCTCTTGACGCCTGACTCTTCCAGGAATCAACCACCAAGCAGGCTGAGGTACATCCTCCCGACTCGTTCCCTGTGTGCCGTTTTCCTTCCATGACTTCTGGAGCGCATCAGCAGGACGTCTAGCTGTACGCACAACCTCTAAAGGCGTCCGTGTTTAGTCACGACTGCTCGGGCACCAGCAGAGGCGGGCCTGTTTAGTCTGGCTTAGGCTACTGGACAGGCACAAGATCATCACCATTTGGACCTGGGCCGCAGCTGTACCGCTTGCCCAATGCAAACAACGTATGTTTTTTGACTTTAATTTATTGTTTTGAACGCTCTGATAAAGCCTCCTGTTCTTTAAAGCTCCTGCCACCATACAGCAATAGCGTCCTCAACGGTCCGGATCTCCTAATAACTGAACCATCGTGCTTTGGTCTGACTTTCTTTACTGAGTCTGTCACCGGATTAAAAGAAATGAACAAGTTCAGAAACAGTGTACTGTAAGCTCCTTTTACGCTTTTGTTCTATTACTAGATAGTAATTATGATTTTTTGCTTACTACAATATTAGCTTATTAAAAAAAAGATCTTATCATCATATATTATCCAGGATACTTTGCAATATTCGCGCCTCCACATAAATAATAGGCATCTTCATTTCGAATAATTTTACACGAGCATTCTCTAAACGGATCATTCTCGCCAGATGGAAGGGATAGATTTCAATCGTCTTTTACAACTGTCAAAAGAATCGTCTTATTGACGATGCCTATTGCCATGGAGGTTACCTAAAAACTACAATTATGTTAACCGCGATAACTTATATTCTAAAAGAAATGTATGTAAAACATTCATATCATAATCGCATGTTTTGTTTTTCAGACTCTTGCGAGTTTTTAGTCGGTGGTTAAATGATTTTTGCCCCTGGTGCCCTTTGTTCTTCATTACTGACGCCAGAAATTGGTATTGCGCTATCCAGGTTGCAGAATTGTGGAGTTGGATCATTTCATACTCCAATCTATGTTCCGTTCATAGGTTATTCGCTCGATAAGTTGTGCAGCTCTCTGTAAACTAATAGTTGTTCTCTTGTGTTTCTTGGATAGATTCGCCAATTTTCATGCTGTTTCGCGTAATAATTTCTAAGCATGATTTGGTTGGTTACAAGTCACCGCTTCTGTCGAGTTCGGGGTAAGCAAATGGAGGATATCTGGGAGATCCGTCATCAACGAGCATTTACTAGTGTAGTTTAAAAGAACGTGCGCCATTTTTGAACAAGGTTTCCGATCGTCTAAACGTGTCGTTTGACGCGTACGGTTTTGCTCTGACTCTTTGGAGGAGGCCCAGCGGCCTGGTTCCCTTTAACCTGCCGAGCTCTCATTCTACAACAATATGATAGTGCTCCAGTTCATCAGGGGGATACCTAATTGTCCTTGGCAAAGTAGGGAGATGCGTTGTGGTTGGCTGAGAGAATTATGGTACAGGAAATAAACTAACACTCAATACCTCCTCTAACTGCTAGAGTCAGTATTTGGTGTCAATCTTACTGTTGTCCGCACTCCAGTTTTTTATCCGGTTTATGTGTGTTGATTCTTTTTAGAGATATCACTTATGGCTTCATCAAAGATCGCGCGTTCCAATCTTAGGGTCTGACCTATGGAAAGCACCTGGTCCCCTGTGCAGGCTTCTGTGGTGAACTAGTGACTCGACGCGCCTTCCTGCTACTGGCATCTTGGCTTCAACCCTCCAGACCTTGGGCATCATGGACCAAACCTCCACGCAACGCCAAAAGAGATCGCTCTCATCTCTGGCTGGCTCTTCTTTCCGATACCTGGCTATTGGAGGTAATTCCAAATTCAACAGTTTTTAATTAATATGCTGCCCTTTGCTATTGACTTTAATTAAGTTTGTCATTTCTGGTCTCTTCCTTTTAAGTATTTGCTCAACTGCATGTTGTCATACGTCTTCTTGTAGGATATGTGGGTCTCGGGACAGTTGAGCGCTGCCATGTTGGTCGGTTACCTGTTTGATGAAGAGGGCCCACAAGTCTGTCCTTTTTATCAGCTGGTGAGTCAGAAAATTCTTTATTTTTTTATTACAGGTCACTGTGGTTAATACTGTGACAGAGAGGGGCCAGTGATTGCTCCATCTGCTTTCTTCATCGCGACATGCTCTGAAATGTGAGAGCCCGATGTTATTAGGCTGGGGCTTTTCTCAAACTAGAATATATATAGCATGCGTACATCTCAGTACTGACACGTTTAACTAACCTTCGCATTCAATCTGATACACTAAACTAAGCCTCTAGCTCTCGTATTTATATCTTAGAGACATTTTCATTGGCAGCATGCACACCGCAGGGACAATGCCCGGAATGATTCTTGTACGGGGAAGGAAAGCGCTCCATGACACGTCGGTGTGACCGAGTCTGCTCGTTTGGAACCTCGGGACGCTCCAGTTGTCAATAGACTACACCATACCATCCATTATTGGTCTCCTTCTCTTGCATGATACGAAACATAAGATGTCAAATATGATGAAATGATATTCTCAAATAAATGGCCACTTCCCATACAGAATTAGCACGTGTTATTCTTTCAGTCTCTCAAAATAGTCCTACTTGCTTGCTTTATTTTGCTCTCTTGATGACATTTCTCCCATAGAAAATTAGTCCGTATTCAAGAACCAACCTATGTATACGCCTTAGCTCCAATAACCTCATCTTGTTATTATTGATACATTATATACTTTTCATATATAATTTATTTGGTTACGTTTACATGAGATATCAATTATGCACTATCAGAAGGTAAACCATAACGTGTTATAATTAGTGAAATTATATGTAGTTAACATTTCTTAGTATATAAAAATGTAGGCAGAGAGGTAGCCAAATGCACAATTGTTGTAGTTATCTTAGTTTGATTCATCTCTCTTAATAAGAGCAAAACTAATTATATGGGCAGGTTGGAACGGCATAGAATAAGTAATGTACAAGTTTCCCCTGTCAACGTACTAGAGCTTGTCAAGTAGTTATGTATGTCAATTTCCCAGCCTTCCCGTGTCACCGAGTTTTCCCCACTTTTTCTCCACAAATACCCTGTATGTGACAGTCTCCATGTAGAACCAGTCGCGGTGCGGATGCCTCCCTGGTCGTCAATATTGGCTGTTCCGCTGAGGTGCCATCGATTCCCCTGTCGCTTGTGTACATCTTCAAACTTCCCGTAATAACATCATTTGATATTGCGTGGAAAAGACCACTGCTATAAACCGCAGTGAGTGACTCGTGACTGATTGTGGACAGCATATCGTGGCTACATAAACTCTTCGGACATTTCCACTTCTGCTTCAAAATAAAGAGAGGCCTCACGTCGATGTTGTCTCTGGCCTCCTGCTCTTTAAGTGAGTAAAGCATTTCTTCTGCCTCTTCCATTACATAGTCAGAGGCGTAGTTCATTGTGAACAATCATAATACTCAATATATTCAAAATAGATGGTTTCGTTATCTGTTCGTTGTCAGCCATTTATGACTTTCAGGTGGATCCTCGCGATAATCGCGCACGGATCATCCCCTCTATAGCGTGCGGACGGTTAATATACAAATTAGAGACCGCAAGATTATAATTATGGTTGTTGAAAAAAGGACATTTCGCATCCAGTGTGTGCCATCTGAATGGTGGAGGATGTCTGTTGTAGTCCTGAGGTTCCTTTGGACGGCATTATTTTGAGTAGACATCCATATTCTGTTATGGTATTCCAAAGGAATCATCCTAGAATTTGAGTGCTAATGTTATCCAACTACATTCCCTCAGTTCCAAGTTCGAAATTACATATCATTCATAAATGCATATGTAATAGTTCTGTTGTCTCTTTGGTGCGGGGGTGGCTGAGCCATTCGGATTCAGCTTAAAGTCTTTATATGTATCTCCCACTCTGTGGGAAAGGCTACTTAATTCGCCTTGATCTATAGTGTTTTCTCCTATGGACTTATCGTGACTAGTTTTCAAGGTCTGGGTCAATGTAGACTAATGGGCAACGCTATTTCTTCATGTGTCTGGCCTAGATTTAAAAAGATTAAACACCAAAGAAGCAAGAACTAGAATCATCACACTACCCTTGTGCTTCGATATCTTCGCAGCTCAGTTTTCGTTATTGTCCTCACAGCTGTCCCGTGTTTGTGTTGCAAACACTCATCTAACATATAGCTGTTTTTGATTGCTATATCAGTATTCACCACTCTAGGTGTCGTCTTGTTAATGCTCCCTCCTTTTATGTGCCGTTGTATCTGACACCTCAATTCACCAATCCATCACATGGTCAACAATGAATGGTTATCTCACCTCTGCCATCTACTTGTCGCGATCTTTTATCTCGGTACAAGGCTGGCTCGTGGCCTGCTTAGCTGTGGTCTATCTCACCATTATTGTAATTAGGATTATACTCAAGCCTTATCACTCATATTAATATATCTCAAAACTTTGTATTTTTCTCATCTGCAGCTGAAGCATACCTTAGAACGGTATACGGTATGAACCAGATTTTAATACGAATGGTCGGAAATGGTAGACAGTCATTGGTGCTTGATTTTTTTAGATAGATCCGATGTCTCACACTCGCCGCAACGATAGTCATCTCTCAGTATGAACACCGTGAGACCTCTTGCTCCTATAAACAACTAGAACCCTTTTCCCACCCCCATGTCTCACGTTCTGACCAAGTAGTGTCCAACAAGTGTCGCGCACTGCTAACTGCCACTAGGATCTGAAAAGACAGGGACTTCGCCTGGACCTGCACGTGGAGAGAAGCTGCTCGGCGTCGTGTCACAGAATTGAGATGTGTAACTTGAGTAAACTGTATGGCATGAGCGGGGACCTGACACAGTCCAGAATCATCAGAGCGAGAATCAACATACGGCTTGCCAACGTCTGTGCGGGCCTCTCACTGTTCTTTACTTTAATAAGATGCTTATAGATTTTGTGTGCTACAGTCAAAGGGTGTGTGAGACTACGGAAACATAAATCTCTCGGTCGCCGACTTCAACATCTCGCAAGGTGAAAGTAAATTTAAATAGAGAGCCTGGCCATCCACTTCGCGAGCAGAAAAAACCATAGAAGGACCTATTTTCTCGTTTAAGTATAAATTCTATGTTATATTAAGGGTAATCCGAGAGAAAGGATCATTTTACTGGCCTGTAAGCTTCAGCATGCGTCCTTCGCACGTGTGTGTCGTTCTTCTCAGCTTACCCAGATCATTCTTCAATAGGGGGCAACGCTTAGAGGGCTTTGCGCCTCTCTTATCCAAGCCTGTTGATCTGTTGCGTGATTGGCTTTATGTAGGCAACTGTTTCAGTTTCGTTTCTCTGATACGCGGCACAGATATTCCTCGCTCCTTGTTCATCCTGTTGTCTCGCCACACGTGTGAACTTATCCTCTCCTACAGTTCATTTCTGCTCTCTTTGTTTCTCTAGTGCTGTTGCTTTTGTAGCTTCTACCCTCTCTCTGCCTCTCCATGTTCGTTCCTGCGCTTGCATCGCGTTCGCAGTACCGCTTTCTAGGTCTTCACCTGTCGCACTTCGTTCAGTTCGATTGATGTCATATGCACTGCGAGATAGTGGGGATTCTCTTTAAGCTTACGCTTTTACTACCGCTAGCCTCCGCCTACGCGCTTGAGACGGCACTCTTTCTTTGACCTCTATTGTCAGCGGTTCGGGTGCTTCATGAGCGGTCGTTATCGGCGCAGATTCGTCTTCTACAGCCATCGTTCAGTTCGGTTTCAGTATGTGTCGAAATCTTCAGCCGTTCAGTTTCGTCTTGTAGCCACGTTCAGTTCGATTTTACTCTCAGCGTCTGAGGTAAGAATATCCTCAAGTTATTGGAATCTCTTTGTCAGGCTACCACTTGTAAAATTGGCACGTAAACGAAATTCAGACAGTGCGGTATCCTCAGTTTCGTTATATCTCCCTCATATTAATAGTATCGAAATTATCTGGGTTTAAAGACTATATGACCATCGTATTATTCTTTTTTAATTATTCTTAAAACTTAGCTCGTAAAACAGTATGTTCTCAGTTTGAATGATTGGTCTAATGGCTATACGTATTTCTAAGCACATTGGCAGCTCTCAGTTACTCTCAAGACAACAGTTCTAAATAGATCTTGATGTGTCTCATGAATTGGATTTTCGAAATGTTGTAGTCTTTACTTGCAGTTACTATGGCTCCATAGTCTATAACTCGCTTTCGATCAGCACGTGCTCCCACCATCCAGCATATATCATGACCAAGGATGGCAAAACGGCTCGCGCTCGTGGTTTCTCGTGTTCATGTGCAGTATGTACCCTGTGTTTTTCTCAAGTAGTTATCACGGCGATTTTGTTATTACAAATTGGTACATGTTCCCAGCGTGGTATTCATAACAGGTTGACTACTACCGTTCGTGTGTGTCGAGCAAGTTCACACAGGTGCAAGTTCTAGCGTTAGTCGTCTAACCAGCAACCAGTGTTACTCAGAGCTTACGTCCTTACAGAAAAGTTGATCATTGATTTTTAGCGTTCATCATTACTTTTTCTAGCACCTTCATCAAGGTCGTTTGGTTGTCAGTCACGTCAGTCTACGATTTGAGGATTTTGATTTATTGTTCAGCGTCTTGTCAGAGGCCTTTTTTGCACCAGACATATCTCAGTGTTTAAGGTCCAAGGTGACGCGGTTCAATCTACTACTCTGGTAATATTCGGTTTTTATTATCCCTAGCACGCTCACTTTTATCACGGGGAAGTCAGAGGTCTTCCTTTTTCGCAAGCCTCAGTTGCTTGGACAGAATCAGGCTTGGGACGTCTCAGCTTCGATTCACGGCGGGACTCGCCCTGTCGTAAGTTTTGGCGATACCTGGCACCCTACTCACTCTGGGTTCAGTCTCATTCTGAGGCACGTCAGTTCAGATTTCGGTTTCTCACAGTCTCGTATCTCCAGGCTCAGTTAATGATTATATACTCTCAAGTAAATCAAGTTAATTTATCAGTAAAATAAATTTTAGGCACCGTTCTCCCATGTTCTGAGATGTTACAGTCTCAGCCTGCTTGCTAATTTGTCGTTCAGCCATTTTAGTGATTCCAGTTCCCCATAACTTAATCACGGGTTAGTTTCATGTGTAGTATTGTGTGCCAGTTGTTCACGAATAGAAGCCTCTTTTCTGCCTGTGTTGCGACTTTCTTAGCTGTACTTCCTCGTTCTTCCCACTCTCATTGTGGGCTCTTATAGATGCCTCTCACCTTACTCTCGCTGCTTAACTTCATTATATCTAGTATAAATGTGAGCAAAGTTATTTAGCCAGTAGATTGTTAGCGTATTGTGCCCGTGTTGCTTGAATCTGCCGAGCCTGGACAGAGCCTTAATGTTTGGTTGGTGTTGAATTGCGTGTGTGTTTGTGAAGTTCCTCTCGAGTCTCAGGTTTGGTTTTGGCTTTTGTGGTGCTGCAGTGGTGAGGGCGATGGGGCAGGGAACCGCTCATCAGTTTCCGCACTCCTCGTGTTCGGTCCTCTTTCTCTTGCCTGTTCACATAGGTGGAGGTCCTTTATAGAAAGTACTCAAGTATAGGTATCGTGGGTTAGTTTGTCGTCCAATAGGGACTTTAAGTTTGCACAACCAGATCCTTTTCTTCATTGTAACAATAAAGTGGGCCATTTAGGGCTACCGAACTTGGTTATTTTGTATGGCTTCCATTTACATTTCAAAGGCAATGACAACGGCATGACATACTTTAAACGGAAACCCACCATACAACGACGTTGAATGTATTACAGGTGTATCTAGCGATGCCTAGCCGAGCTCTGAGTGTACGTGTGTCTTCCTCAAACACACTGGCTTTTCTTCTTCTTAGTTTTCCTTATTTTCTTGTAGCTACAATCATATTTTTAAAGGTCATTTGCTATGTAGATTAAAACGCCCACTATGTGTTTGGTGGCATTATTTTGCATGGAATGATGTTGCTGCAACATACAACACACCCTGTGTGCGGCTATGACGAATCTTGACAAACAGTCGACTGAATGCAAGCTGAAGCATCTGTCCCCTACCCGACGAGCGAACCGTCCCAGATCTCGCTTGACTCTGGCGTAACATTGCTCGCACTGGAGCACCCTACTAAGCTCTGTGTATAAACTTTGTATACAGCGTGTCTACCTACTAGAACGTGCCTAGCCATATCCAAACCAAAGACTTGGCTATGAACATCGTTTTTCACGTTACTGTTCTGTAATAAGTAGACTCCTATATCTAAGTCCGTATACTATTTAAATTTGGTATAATATGTACATCATACTTGTCACATACTACACGCTACCAGTAGTAGGTGTCTGTCAAGAGATACATGTGTTATAATTACCTTTAGCACCTCTTCCTCTCTCTCGCTGTAGTGCACAATCTGATTTGAGTTTTCTCAGACCTGTTTTTAGCTTAGGACTCTCGGTTGTTCTTTGATTTGGTCTTTATGCACGCTTCAGTTGCTGGCGGTATGTGTTTTATATCATAGATATAGGAAACTGAAATCAGCATTCTTTAGCTTATGCATTAGGAATTAGTGAGCAGAGTCCTTAAGTTTACTCGGGAATGGTGCTTCGACGCAACACTCCTTACTTTTGGTGAGTGGGTATAGACCCTCGAAAATTCCAAGGTCTTGTCCTATAAGAAAGTCAACTCATCGGTAAAACATCTGTTCCCCACTGAATTAAAGATAGAAGATCTATGGTGTGAAATTTCCTTTAACGACACTGGTACTATTGACGCATGGTTTTGAAGCGCCGTGTACTTAAATAGAATGAGGAAATATGCTGGGGAATTTCCTGTGGTCTGGTTTACACTGAGCACTAAGCAGCTAGTATGAATTCTGGAATATGAGGAGGATATTTAAATACACTGTATTTTGAAGGGACTATGGTTGGGTGAGACGGATTTGTAGGCTGTGTAGAAGACTATACTTGGAAGTGGAGCTCTTGAAGAAAATTAAACCTGTAATGACAAAGTGTCAAATGTAATTTATAAAACACTTAGTATCAGATTGGTGTGTTCTCTCTTAGGCAAGATTGTTAGACTATTAATAGCCCTTGCTTCATTGTCTCTACATAACCCTCTCTAGGAGCCCTCGTGTATTCTACCAGGCTTGAAGAACATAGAACATAAGAACGTTCTCTGCTTTCTGCCTTGTTGTAATTATTCAAATGTGGGATCAACATAATTTTATTAAATGACAAAGCATTGTTGGAAATAAAGATTATTTATCTTGTTTATTTATAAGTCACGTTTCGTGTTATGTTCAGTCTACAATATGACTTCACTCTTATTAAAGTGTTTTTTCCTCACTCAACTAATTTACATCTGGTGTGACCTCCAAGGAAAAGCGGTAATTTTAGGAGTGATACAAACTTTAATTTCTTTCCAGGGTAAAATCTTCATTACCCATTACTATTGTACTCGCCGATTTAGTGCATAGGCGTTCGCAGAAGTATCGAATTTGTAGTAATTCATCTATAAACAAGGTATATTTCGCTTAATTTGTCCAGATCTTTAATAAATCAATAAAATAAAAAGAATCATTTATGTAAATTTCGTCAATGCTCTCTTAAAATTCAAGTAAGAATTGAAGAAATACAGAATCTTTACTCCCGATCTGAATTGGCCCTTGCCCTCCGAGGTGAAGTTGAGTTTCTGAAATACCATAGGTGTATGGTGGAAACTTTTATACTAGCACACGGGATCACTCCTGGACAAATAGAGGCATTACACACCAGGCTTTCTTTTCCTCATATCATATAATCTTATATTTCAAGGTGGTGTGAGTGAGTGTGCGTGCGGCGCGGGTGGAAATAGAAAGGGTGTCAAGAAGAAAACACACTACGGTTAATCATTAATATATGATATTTATATATTTGGTCTACTATGAGATTACATTTTCAATCGGGCCCTCCCTAAATATCTTTTTGTTAGTAATCATTGTTTTTAAGCATATGGATATCTTTTGGCTACGTCATTCAAATCTGCTATTATATTGTGATAGTCGATATAACGGCCGATCTTAGAGGTGAATGACTGATATGATAAATGTTTTATCTTCAACATTCTCATGGTATTCGAGTATATTGCATGATCTCAGCTTTGGAATTGTATAATTCAATCCATGTTTTGCTTTACCATGTTGTTCTAAAACCGACGTGTTGTGATACTTCGTAAATTAACTTGCGCGCTAAAAATACTGGGCACATCTGGTTTTGTGTACTTTTTATATTATTAACCAGTAGATACGGCCGTTGATTGGTTCGAACGCTGTCCGGAATCCGCGATGTTGCGGTTGAGCTTTCGTGTTAGCACATCCTTGTGCCTGGCAGGAGGAGTTTCTGAGCGATGAAAAGGTTAATCTCTGGCAGTGCTGCTTGTTAAAGATAGCGCATAAACAAAATGATAAACTACCAGGGTGTTTTATTCGCTGCGCTCTCGCGTTTTGGTGGCCGCAGCGTAGTGACCAGTCACCTAATTGCTACGTCCGTTGAGAATACTCCGTCCTCTGACAATCAACACACACCGCTCTCAGCACGTGTCTGCATCCGCGGCTACCGTGCGGCTGCAGCAGCACGGCACGCGCACGCGCTTGGTAAGCCGCCAGTACCAAGTCGCCAACGCGCACGGCGCACACACCAGGATAATGGACACGAGGCCCTTCAGAACATGTAATGCGCCTCTGTTGTATAGTCGAGGATCATTGTTCTACCTGTAGCGCAGGTGTATGAAAGGTGTGTTGAGTGACGATTGCTGACGCGGCGCTCCCGCTGAACGGCTGAAATAAAGCTCTCCGGGATTGGTCAGCCTCCTAGGCGCGTAGTCCCGCAGAACTCGTTTTTACGTCAAACCTCCTCTGGCGTTCCCTCCTATCTAGGATACACTTGCCTGCAACCCATTTTGATCGAGGCAGGTAACCTGCCACTTCAATCCTCCGCCCATGGCCAAGTGGTGTACAGACAGCAGTGGTAAGAGAGGTTTACGGGCTACTGAGGGACCGCCTGAAGGGTTCTGGATATAGACTAAACTGGGCGAGACATATCAGGTGAAGTCTCGGGATTGTTTCAATAGTACTTTAGCTTTACTGAATCACTTGTTATTTTATAATGCATAACAATCTCATTAAGTTTATACGTGTAGTGCCTCCATTCCAGGGCTTGTCTCATATATACCATTCTTTACCTAGCACGGTGCAAAATTAATACTTTTGCCATCCAGTCTTTTCTCTCGCTCTCGAGCGGTCATTAGTCAATGCGGCATTTGACGCCTTGCTTCAGCTCCTCTGCATCAACACCTAATTATGTTGATGCTTCTCTCACTCTGGTCTCCTTATCCTTGGCTTAATCGCTTTCCTTTCCTGCTCCAAAACGTAATGCTCTTATCAGTGGCTTCGCTTTATACATAACCTCACTGTGCATCATGCATTCATGTCCACGCCTGGACTTCGCAGGTTCTTTCTCTCGACTGTAAACCGTCAATCGCTTGCTAGTCAAGGGTGGCCTCTGTCTCGCTTTCTTCCAGGTCCTAGCAAAAACCTCTTTTAAATGCTACAGATACAGTGTGGCTATTACGCTTACTATGCTGCTACATTCGCTTTAATTTAGTCTACTCTGTCAGTCTTAGGGTCAATTCACGGCCATATTACTTCTCCTTTTTTTCCTAGATTACAACTTCTCTGCCTCAGTCACAAGGTGCTATGACGCTATGCTCCTGTGCCAGTGTATCACTCTTGCTCGACTGTCAGCGAGTGACCATGCTGTGCGCAATTTCTCTCTGATGAAATGCTCAGTCAGTCGCGCCTTCGGCGTCGTTCCTCTGCACGGTGTGCTTCAGTCATGGGCTGTTTCTTCGAACTCATCAACTTTCCTCCACTTCAATTTTTCCATGACAACTCGCATTGATAATCAAACTGAACAGTCTTATGCCCAACAGCGCGTCGGATTAGCGCATATTGGATTACTGCCTACTGCCAGCACAATATATATACAGACCGATCGTTCAGATAGATACTCACGTTGACCGTCGCAAACCTATACTCGACCGTCGCATTATATAATTCTGTGCATCATGCTGCGCAAGTTTCATAACAATGGTGTCATTTCTAATACAAGTTTACATCAACCGATATTCCTTGTGTCGAAGTCTGTGGTATACTTCTCTTGGATCTTCAGGGTGAGTAATCGCATCACATTGATTGCTTCGTCATATGAAGAAAGAGGAATCCGACTTATCTATGTAAACATCAAGTGTCATGCTTTGGCCTCTCCTGCTTCTTGGAAGGTATCTATAACTCTTACAATAAGCCATCAGACAAAGTTTAGGAGGCGCCGGACTTGTTTGGGGTGCGCGGCTACCATGCGCAGGCAGTCGGGTCAGTGGCGCTCATGCGCTCTGATATGTAAATGACAGAAACGCCAAGGCTTCCATATGCGCACGTAATACATTGCTCAGGCGCGATTCGTCCTGTAGCGACTAGGCGGCACATTAGTTGAAGACCACTGAGGTATGTCTCATGGCAACTGGCAGATATAGTGTAGACTAGAGGTATACGGAGCGAAAACGGCACCACTGGTCACTCTATTTAACACTCCAGCTATAATGGACGATGTTTGACCACTTAATATGTAGCGTGTGACATGATCAACAAAACTGGGTGTCCATGTTCCAGCTGTATGCCTTAATGGTCAATCAGTGCTTGCTTACCTTGAGTTCAGCACTTGAAGGTGATTTCTCTGCATCACCATCGACACCTTGCATTCTCATCTTAAAGATCACAAATCTCAGTATAGTTGACACCTCATTGCTTTTTAGTCATCGCCAATACTCTGATCCCCATCCTATTGATATTTTTTTACATTGATTGTTATTTTTATTGATTATGCTAAAAAGGCACAAAACTTCACTAGAATACAGGCCAAGAAACAGGCAATATTAACTCAAGCTCACGTGCTTCTCTTTTTAGGGTGATATGGACTTAAAAAACTGGAAGTTTTGCTTCTAAAATGTAAGTCACATGTCTCTTTTTTACTTTAAACCCACATTATACTAGTGCGTAAAGACAAGTTGCTATAATAAGATATTTGCATAAGTTAACAGTAGACTTTGCTGCTAACAATGGTAAACATCTCTCTCTTGAAGGGAAGCTTACTTTAAGATTTCACTAGCCCTCCGATATTAACGTCGCTCGGTGTACACATAACGGCAGGCTGCCGCTGACGCAGGTGTCTACAACCAGAAGTTAAACAATTCTTTGTTTGTTGGGTGATACGCGATATGCGGTTTCACGATACCCTCGGAAGACAAGATAATTAGTTAGTGTACTTTAGCCTGCTTCATTTAAATGAAAGTCTTTGTGTAGATTTGTCTTTCCTGTAGAGTTTTTCATGAAGTGCGTTTTTAGGTGATAACTTAATGAGAGTTTTCGCAGGCAGGAGGTGCTGGCTGAACGTATGTGTTTCGGCAATAAATATTTGTTTTTGGAAGTGTGTTCAAATGTATACCACTCCGGACACGTAGAATACCATTGACATGGTAGTATTCCATACATTAAAAATTACTCACTTTGGTCCGACTGAATTCATAGAGTATTAACTATTGGTTCCACCTGAAATATTGTATCACACTTCACCGTTCATCATATGTAAATCTAATTTCCTTCGAAGCTGGAGGGCGAGTGGCGTCTCTCTCGTTGCAGTGTTCTTTTTTATTTGGAGATTTCCTTAATGTGGCTCTCCTGGGCCTCCCGTATATTTGGAATTCATTTGTTTCATTAATTCATCACATGAACTATGCATGACTACCTTGGAGTAATACCCAACCAGCTCTTCTACAAAATTCGCGCTCTATATAAACAAAAAATGTGAAGTTATAACAATATAATCTAACAACTCCCTGTACCGTCTTACATGCTGTAGATAGGTTTACAACAAATTATAGTTTCATGTTTTTTCTGTACCATTATTTTTTGAGAGCGTATCATTGGGATTTATATGACTCGCAATCACTCAAATCTAAAGCCCCATATCAAAGAGTGTCACTTTATCTCTGTCAAAATATATGAATAGGCATTCTTTTAAGCCGCTATTACACTTCCCAAAAGTCTCTCATAATAACCAGTATTTAAAGCGCTTACATAAAGAAGGGATATGTTTGCAGTTTGCTAATGATTGAGTGGGTTACCTAATTTTAAAAGTAGTTTTAATGATGGACAAAACAAAAAAAGGGTGAACAGCAACAAGGAATATGTGAGACCAGATAGTAAGATAGACTTGGCAACATAGCAGAATTGACCTTTTTTGGTACTAGAGTTATATACCGCCAGTTACACTCCACAATTATTATCTTAAGAGATGTTAATGATCTCTTTAAATTCTAAGTATATATATCAGATTTTTTGATCAATAACTAATAGCCGTAGCCCCTCCTAGTGACTAAAGAAATTAAGTCCTACAATTGTCTGATATACTACTCGCTCTCACAGTTTTACTGGATTTTAACTGATCAGTGTTGCTTGCTATTAAAGCTATCTAAGAATTTGCTAAAAACAGCTTACTAATGGATGGAGACACACCAGAGGGCTCTTTAATGGTCCCTCATACTTGACAGTAGGGAATACTGACAGCAGTCTCAGTATTCTGGTTTTGTCAAATTTCATGTGAGTGTGCTCCCAGCTCTCAGTAACTATATGAGATGACTGATTGGAGTGGTGCGCGACGAAACTGTTCTAACATACCTCTCCCTATTTATCGCCTTACACCAAGCTATTTTTACAGGTAAGAGTTAAATTTACGTAGTCTATTATTACACACTTCTGGTATAAAGGCCTATTCGAGTGATGCGGTCCAGCGATGAACCGCGATAGTTTTATGTAGAATCTGGTGAGCCTCCATCAGACCCAAGAGTAAGTCTGTACCGTGGTCGACTTCAACTTTCTTGCTGCAGACTACTCCATACTCGCTCGCGGGATTCCTGTTACGGTGCTACCAAGGGCTACTGGGCCATGTCGTGAGCATATCTTGGGGTCGGATCACAGGCTACCCCTTTTCTCAGCCTGGACGTTCGGTCTGTTTGATAATATCCCACTCCCCTCAGGAGAGGTGTCTCACAGGTCTATCACAAACGCAGAAACTCCCGACCCTCACTAAGGGATAATCAGTTTGCTTTGTCCCTCTGCCGTGTTGGATGCTCTAGCTACGATTAAGAGACCTCTGAAACATCGCGTCAAAACACCGTGTGTCACTTTACACTATCGCAACTATTGTCATCACTCACTGCACTGTCACTTTTCCTTGCACTATAACTTTAAACATAACTGTAAACTTTTTGTACACTAGAAATGCCTATTTATTTTTTATTCTTTATATTGCATCTATAGTGTATTAAGAGCTTTTATATTTTTTTTAAAATTTTTTGTTTTCTAATGCATGCCCCCTTTTTTTGAATTGAATATATCGTTGTTTTTTCATTACTTCAGTGTTTCTTATTGTTCTGCACTTAAAGGCCGAGACAAGTTCCTATGTTTATTGAATTTTGTTTCATTACAAATAATGCAAATAAAACTCTTTCTGATTCCTTGATTTCTGATTAATATGAATCCTAAAAGTAAAATGCAATTATCAAGTAATAATTCGCTAAAATACAAGTATTAGTACATTTCTTCCTAGTAAAGCATCGCATTTTGTTTAAAAAATATTTTATGATGATCTAAGTCAACAGTGCATCTGACTGTTATAACCTTGGGTGAACAATCAAACAACACTAGATTTAAATAGTTACTCCTCTCAAATTTAGTGGCAATTTCACCCCTATATTGGCACCCATGCTTCTCATGTTGGGAGTTAAGAAGCTATGTAGGCATCAGAAGGCCACCGTGGCGCTGTCGTCCCTCAAGTTGTGCTGTCACTGGCTGCTCGGGACAAATGGTGGTTCCAGCATGGGAAAGCTGACAAACGGAGACACAAGCGTTGTCATGACTCAGTGTTGAGAATGAAGTGTTGATCAAAGGCTTCTCGCAGCGCATGAATCCAATACAAACCATAGACTCTCATGTACGACTTAAATCGTCTGGAAGATCATACCATTGAGTGTTGTGCAACTGAACGCGTCCCTCGGGAGGGGACAGGGAGCTGCAAGCTGGAGTGAATCTCACTCCTGATGTATACAACAGAAGAAGATCGCAGTGAGTGTATCCCTCAGTTTTGTGAGAGGGTAAACTATGTGTGTGATGCGGCCGAAGGACACAGATCAATCAGAGTCCTCCCGCTGCCGGCAGTCCCCGGCACTAATCTGGGAGTCTTTTAGAGCTCGATTGGCATCCTTTAACCCATATCTCTAGATGTCGCGACATTACAAGAGGAATGTGTACAACATTATGACCAATGTTTTCTGTTGTTCAAACCACTTAAAGGTTACGGGCGCTTTAAGAGATGCTCGTCTTTACTCAAGGTTGTGCCCGACTCTTGCCATTTAAACAACCTAATTTGCGTCTTCGTCTGGAGCATTTTGCAGGAAAGCTCTGTGCTCCTAGTGGGTACGGACTCTGTCGCCAGGAATGTTAGTTCTGTACAAGAGCCAATGAAAAATAGAACTCAGAGTTCCTAAAAAGTATGTTTCATTGATTGTGTCGCTTCTAGCTCATCGATTGCATTCCAACGAATTCTCTGGAAGTTTTACAGAAAAAGGTCTCATCGAACAGCAGTATAAACATTGTGCACCAGGCTGGCACAAGGGAACCCACAGATGGCGTGATGAGGCCTTGGAACTTAATATCTCGATTCGTTGAATTAAACTTGCTTCGTATACTAGTCGCGATGTAAGTGTTTCTCTTGATTGCCGGAACCTAGTATCCACTAGAACATGTCAAGAATTATGTGGAAGAAATAATCGATACGGACCATTTTTAGAAGCAAAACTTACATTTGTTTAAAATACAGCCAAAAACAGACCTACAAGCTAAGAACTTTTGTGGTAGCCTAGGCCCTGCTTGTGTCACATTTAAAGGGTACTGTTTATGTTGACTATCCTCTTAATCGTAGTCAAAGTACTAGAAATCGGTTCCAGAGAGCCACATCTCCACAGAAGTTAGACCATGTCTCACAGGGAGCACTGGCAAGACGTGAAGCTGATAGGTGTGGGGGGTGTACGCGCACATTGACGCTCTTGTGTGAGAAGAAGCTTCCTGCAGATTCTACCGCAGGGTCCATAAGGAGAAAAAAACACCTCGCTGCCACTGCCAAGTGTCGGCAGCTTTAATAGGTTCAGGAGCCTGAGGTAGACTTCAAGTTTGCCCCATTCGGTAATTTTAACCTCTGTGCGCACGCGCCCTGCGGGCTGCAACAGAGACTGTTCGAATGTACTAGGCTTCTTCTGAGCCCAAGACATAGCATGCGAATTTCTATTTGAAGAGATGATGAGTCTCACCCGCACAAAGAGGCCGTGTTTGATCAGAATCGACATCTGCCCCAATCTAGTAAGACGTGATGTCCTTTCATACGAATACCTGCGCTCTTGAGTGCGCAAAAGTGTCTTGGTATAGACACACGTGCACTCATGTATCCAACCGAACCCACCAAAACCGTCATTGGGGCGCCCGACTTGCCGGTGTTTCCTCGTCTTTAGCTTTTCAACGAAAAGTTTTTTCTGCTTGACACTGCTTTAATAGGCCCCTCAGAGCATTCTAACATGTCCAGCAGAGCACGAAAGTTGATAGAGGGCCGATAGTATCATCAGAAGCCCTGAAGACTGTTTTGTTGGTGAATTGACAAGACTGTTTAAGTGCACATCAGACAACAATCACTCAAAGACTCGAACATTAAACATTATTGCACTCAGATCACAGCTCTGTTATCTCTCAGTGGCGAGGTCCTCTCCGGTTTGGTTCCCGCGCGTCCACACAATGATGTCTTCTTTTTGGTCTTTGGTCAAACAATCGGCTTGGCTAAAGACTTACTTCCTTTACCGGTGTTTCTCGAACATGACAGTTTGTGTGATCAGGGTCAAACAGCCTGCAATGTAAACTAGTAATTATGTGTCAGGTATTAACGTTAAAAAGGAGTTCAATCACTGTAATAGCTCTTGCTGTGGCCATTTCGGACAAGGCAGTAGTCACTGAGGAAACTTTGCTTACATAGAGTTGCCAGTGTAGAATCGGCCACATCTTAATGGCACAGCAGGTGAGCAGCATTGTGGGTGTTCGGCAGTGCTCACAGAATAGGTTGTTCAGTGCCACTCTTATAACCCGCATGTCTCAGTGTGCAGAGAACAGACCTGACCTCGTCTTTTCGTCCCTAGGGTTGGCCTGTCAAGACAGGCGAGTCTGTTCTGTGTTTGGAAAAAATATGTCTAGCTCAGCGTTGAGTGTTTGCCCTCGCAGGCGGCGGAAGTCTTGCTTTCGTGCCGGCCACTAACAGAACTCCTGGGCTGGAATCTCACATACCTTTAATGGCGTACTTCACTACCACTGCGGTGCCCTTTGCTGTGGCGGATTTACAGTGACGACATGAAGGAGGGATTTGGACTGGGCTCAGAGGGACTGGGGCGTCTAGTATGGTGTGTGTGTGGGGAGGGATTGCACCGAGTGGGGGAGGGGTGCTGCACTGACACCACCAGACGGGGTTAACAGAGTTTTTTGGTGGGGCTGGTGCGGCTTGTGGTTCTAGTTGCCCAGAACAAAGATGGCAGGAAGAGGCAGCGGCTCCTGGTTCGCCAAACTATGCACGGGTGATCAATAGCTTGCAGACCTGGTGGGGGGGGTGCGACACATACACACACATGCACACACAAACACCAGGCGCAAGTGACCAGCTGCGATGGTCATTAAAACCCAGTCTAGACTTTGACTTATAGAGGGGGTCGCGCAGGAAAGGGAGGAGAGAAAGGGGCGAGGACAAATACGGCAGCTCCCAGTGTCAAGTTCCTTTCATTCCTGTTCAAGTCGGGGCAAGAAACGCAGACTACATGATCGAGGGAGGGATTAATGAGACAATGTTGTCAAAACCAGTGTCACCTTACGTCAGAGCGAACTCGAAAACCACAACAGAAGAGTTTGTGCAGTCAGATTTCTTTCTGGTTGAGGCAATGCTTAATAATGAAACACACACACAAAGTAGAAATACACCGGAGTAAAATAGTGGGATGTATCAAAAAACGTACACTATGACCATTGTTGTTTCGGAGGTGTGCAGGTACATGGTCTACGAGGAAAACAGTTAAAATGACAGCAAAAAGTAAAGACTAAAAGTAAATTGAACAGAAACGTCTAGCGTACAAAGTGATATTTCTGCACTTTTGTGGTTAATTTTCTGGTTCATTCGCATTTTGTCTGAATAATAAAAATAAACAAACGCGAGATTCCTTTTTGTCAATATTGCCCACCTCTAATTAAAAGGGTGAAGAATTATAGGTTGGAGTGGGGAAACGTAACTAGTATTGCATAAGTAAATGTACAAACTAAGGCTGGGTAATACTGATTTCTTTTTTTATTTTAAAATCATATTAAAAACAAATAACGATTACTTTCCATGTCAATTTTCCTGAACTTAAAGGTGCTGTATGTAAAGAGACTCTTTGCAGCAGCCCACATGTTTCGCTCACTTCTCTAATGCCTTCTGAGCATCCTAAGTATTCACCACGAGGAGTTGAATCGTTTGAATGTTGTGAACAGCACAACTAAACTACAAAAGACCAGAGTTGACTTTCACAGTAAAACTAACTAGTTACAATATCTGTCCCGGGGATAAACTGAGTTTATTTTCTTACATAACAATAATTGGCTACAGCCCCTTTGAACAATACAGACTTTAATTATTGCCATGTAACATAATTTTCTCAGTAAAAGCATGTGTTTTGGAGCAGAGCTGAGAACTGGCTGTGGATGCGAAAGGCCCCCGAACAAGCCGGCTCTCCGTTATCAAACGGTTATGAGTATATTCTCTTATCTTCAAACCCTGATCTATGCCAGCTGTGTGAGGAGGACGCAGCACTGAGCCACAGCGCTGGTCATCGAGAGGTTCACTCTGGAAAAATCCTTCGGTGAGTGGGTTGCACAATCTGCGTGGGCTTCAGCAGACACGGCACCATTACCAAAATGTACTGGCTGAAATTAGATCCATACAGATGCCAGACTGAGAGCTGATCAAGACAAGCAGACGCCACTGGACACACACACTAGCACACACAGAGACTAACACACGGACTGGCGGACACACACCACAGACTAACACACACCACAGACTAATACACGCGACACAGACTAACGGAGACGGACACAGACTGACACACGGAGACACACGGACACAGACTGACACACGGAGACACACGGACACAGACTGACACACGGACACACGACACAGAGACACACGGACACAGACTGACACACGGACACAGACTGACACACGGACACACAGACTGACACACGGACACAGACTGACACACGGACACAGACTGACACACGGACACAGACTGACACACGGACACAGACTGACACACGGACACAGACTGACACACGGACACACACATTACTACTGCTTCGGTCTGATCAATGCTCGGGGAGAGGAGCAAAGTCATTACCTGCGTCTGCTGCTCAGGGTCAGATTACTGATCTGATTTTGAAAGGAGGTCTTTGGGGAACGTGCTGCCTCTTCAGACTCTCTCTAGCAAACCACGAGCCCCCAGGCTACAGCTCATCCTGTCTGCCGTCTGTCTGCCGTCTGTCTGCCTCGGCCGTCCCCGGACAGATCAGGTGTGAGCACACACTTCTGAGCTGGATACAAGTCCGGAATTACAAACACTCAAATTTCAAGGATTAAATAGAAATTCTTTGCTGCAATGTCAGTACACATTTAGGGCTGGGCGATATTGAAAAAATGAGTATCTCTGTATTTTTGGGAGGATCCTGATAACAATATATTATAAGAACACCAAACACAGAGGGAGCAAAGGAAACCAAGACGACAACAAAAAGCTATGGCACATATTGGTAAACATAGAATGTGAATCAAATGTGTTCATGTTCACATGACGATATTATGTCAATCCAACAGAAACGTGTCTTTAAACGTATTCGTTGTGGCTTGACAAGTGTGAAGTGTCTGTCAAATTAATCACAAAACTGCAGCGACACACAATTTGAACAGAATCTTTCATTTAGCTCTTTTTGTAACATTTTTACTACAAACAAACCAAACGGTCAAATCTTGCACATCTTCAACACAACATTCTCAATAGGATCTAAACTTCAATATATTGCCCAACACTGTACACATTACAAATTAAAAATATGTGTAAAATGTGAAACTACTTCACTATTTGTAGTGGCTCATGCTTAAAAAAGTGGAAAAGTCATTGCTTTGCCTGGAATGTAACACGGTATGGCAATAAACAGATCTTTTCTTAGTGTTACGGTTATTTTGAGAAAAACCAACATGATTGAACGATATATATGAGTGAGTGAGTGAGTGAGTGAGTGAGTGAGTGAGATCTCTTTTTGGAGTACAGTTCAAAGTTTTTCTTCTGAAACCATCACGGTTATTATGTTTTAGTTCTTACGACGATATTGTGGCCTGAATAATCACGATTATCAATTGGACAATCGTGACATCCCTAGTTACAGGTCAGCTCTGTGGAGAGGAGACGCGGTAAGAATGCATTTTTCGAGGCATTTGAGCAATAAAAACGCCTGTAGCAGAATTAATGCCATCTAATGCCATAATGTGGAGCATCCTAAGCAAAGCAGCATCTCCTCAGTTCTTCCGGTAAAGTTACACAAAGCACGCCTTTAAAAGATGCAGTAATGGCTTAAAAAAAGAAAAAAAAGGTAGATATTTACGAGTAGTGGCTCTGTACTCGCAGCTTTACCAACTACATATTCTAGTATTCTTCCACTGCTGGTCTCAAAATCTGACTTTGAAAACCAGCTCCAGAATGTTGTTCCTGTGCAGTGTAAGCCAATATATCGTCCATGTGACTGCGGATTAAAAGCCCTTTAGAGCGAGGCATTAGCAGATCAGAAGTACGTGCTCACTTATAGTTTGATCGAGGAGACGCAGACATGTGGGTAACTTTACACTGTTTTATTTAAGCCACGCTGTTAAATCTGCTGCCGCCGCCGCCGCTGCCGCTGCTGCTGCTGCTGCTGCTGCTGCTGCTGCCGGGAAATCCAGCTCATTTTGCACTTGAAAATGTGTTGTTTAGTAACTGTGGCGATATTAGCAATAAACAGCAACAAGTCTATAGCCAGATTCTTCAAAACAGAGCGCCATTTCATGACTCACGCTTGGTCTCCTGCGGCATGCAATTTTCATACCAGACTGTGAAACACTTGCGTATATAGACTAAATTAACAAGCCTCTGTTACTGTTACAGACAATACCTCCACTGAGAGTGTGTGTGTGTGTGTGTGTGTGTGTGTGTGTGTGTGTGTGTGTGTGGGGCCAGATTTAACCCACAAACATTAACCCTCGCGAGATAGCTGGAGCCTCTATCAAAGCAGATCATTGTTCAATAACCATCAGAAAACACTCTTTGACGTGCTCAAGAAGAGGCAGAGTATCGACATCGCAGCAGCAGCACCCGCCCAAAAACCAAATCAAACAGACACACAATGGCCACCGGGTGTCGAGTTCGGCCCTATAGACGCCCGCGCCCTCACTGCCACCGGATCTGTGCTCCGCCTGCGACAAACCGCCCCGCTCACTAATGCACAACCCCATTTTACTTCCATCATTGTTTGAGTTTTGACTCTCTTATCGGACATACATTCACCGTTTGTATTTTGTCTTCTGTGGTTCTCTCTCCTCCATATTGTCCCAATAACTTCATTTGTATGACTTCATTTGCAAGAGAAGAAAACCGTGAAACATGGTGACTGAAGGCTTATAGCTAGAGAATATTTACCCTTTTTTCCATCTGTATAGTATAGTTGACTAGTTACGATTAGTTGATGACCGTAATCGTTGCAGCCCCATTTCTTTGTTTTTTGGGGTCAAGAAAATATATTTGTAAAGAGTGCTCTGCCATGTGATTTCTATCATGTCTTTGTGATTTTAATGCATTTTTCCCTGTTGTGTGAAGCAATTTGAATTGCCTCGTGGATGAATTGTGCTCTACAAATAAACTTGCCTTGCCTCCTTTGTTCGAACTACAGACAATTTTGCTTTAATTTTAGTTGGACATAGCGTTGAAGGGAAAAATACTACTAAGTAATAAGAAATACATTTTAATTATCCGAATTTGAGTATATTTTACTGACTAGAAATGTGATGTGATATTCCAATGCCAATTTCTCAAGTTAAAGTTCATTAAAATGTTGATGGTTTTCTAATATTCAGCCTCTTCTTGTACACTTCACGTCTTCACTCTAGAGTCTGAGACAACTTGTGAGGAGGACTAGAGGGAGGAGTCAGTGGTGAAGTGCAGGGGCCGCTCTGTGGTCCAACATCCACAATGAGCAGAGGGTTCAGTCGCAGGGTACACCGTCTGCTGCGCTCACAATTAAGGCCATCGCTCCGGGCAGCAGGTCGTTAACAACACAAGACCAGAACTCGGCCCCGACTGCACCCTGCGCCCGCTCAGCCATGTTTGCAAACACTGGCGACGGGGCCTGGCGGTCGGGACAAAAATGAATTTGTTTTTTTTTTGTGTTTTTTTTTTAGTATCCCGGTAACGAAGATGCAGATATTACGTCAAGCTAATAGAAATGCGTTAAAACATGTCTTTAAACATATTAGTCGAGGTTTAACCAGACAAAGGTGAAATGTCTGTAACTACGATCACGAAAGCGCAGAAATATCACAATAAACTCGTAATTGAAAGTTTGCATTTTGCTTTTTGTAGCATTTTTTTTTTTTAAACTAAAACCACATTCAAAACAACATTCACGATATTATCTACATGGTGATGTATTGCCCACTAATCGTAGATACAACATTTAGGAGCGGAAATGACTAGATTTTTATCATGCTGGAAATTGGGGAAATAAATGTGTGAGTTTATTTAGAACCGTTTAAAAAAAAAGTGGAATTCTGATACGTTTTAAATCAATTTAACAAGCCAAAAATCCACTCCACTTATTTTTGCCTGTTCTGATTTTATTTGGCGTTTCCAGACATGGCTACGAGCCTCTAAACAAAGACAAAAGTCTTCCGACATTATTTAGCAGCAGTTGTATCAAAGCTCATGTTTACCTAATTGAAACAGGCTTCGACAAGTGCATTTGAGAAACAGTACTTTCTCCTTTGAGTCGGAGCCAGCTGGACCTCTTCCTCCCCCTCGCTCCCTCGCGCTCTCCGTCTCTGTTAAAACACACACCTTTGAACCCAATAAGGTTCACGGTTTTCCCTGTACATTCCCTGGCTCTGATCTGAGGGGCAGGTGCGCACACGCCTCGTGCTAAAGAGCCGGGCCTTTTCCTCCTCTTCAACTCGCTCACATTAGAGTCAATATTAAAACACGCAACTTGAGGATCGCATACAAACAACAAGCCAAAGAAGTGGACGGACTGTTGTTTCTGTGAACCACGACGATATTAAGTGGGTCGGCAATTCAGGTCACTCCATCCACCAAAATAATACAAAGCTACAAAAGCGAGGTAATAGTCGCACACAGTTAACACTGCCAAGTGAAATAGGTGCTGATTTTGCGTTCTTTTTTTTGGATGCAATATTTCCCTGCGGTCACGGTCTGATAAAATGTTGATGCTTTACACATAAATGATTAGTTTACTCTCCGCATTTCATCTTTCACCTGGAGCCATTGTCCAATCTGCACCTGAAGATGTTTTATCATTCAATTTAAATCAACTCACATCCATAGATTTATACAGGACAGTGTAAATTCAAAAGTGGTTTTCTTTAAATGCATTTTCTCCCATAGAAACATACAGATCACAGATTAAAGAAGTGTACGCACCGGCATGCACAAAACTTTACAAACTTGTGCTCAACAAGATTTTGACGCACCGTAAAACTCTTAAAAATGAGGAGAAATGTTGAAGTTGCACTGCACTTTTCAGTCAAATCTGGTTTCCATAAATGAGATGAGATGCAAAACCATTTCAGGGGGGGAAATTGTGACTAATGTGTCAATTTTTTTTAATGTTTCATCAAATTTAAACCTGGCTCTGTCCATTTTTCAGATTTATATGGCCCAAACCTTTGTACACATAAAATTACTCATTTTTATATGAAAACATGATTAAAAACCTATACATACATTTTCTCCTTATATTCATATACGTAAATTACAGAAGACGTTTTAAATTGATCACTGAATTTACTATTTATTTTCCTATTAACCTGCAGTGTCTCGGCCTAAACTAATCAACCAAGGATCGCAACTCATTTTGATTTTTAAAACAGAAATGCCACTGTGAGCCAGGCCTGTGTGGCAGCAGTGAAAGACCCGCAGGACACAGAGAAAGAGGAGGATGAGGCAGAGTCGCGGACGCGCCCTTCCTCGCGGTGCTGGGGCCACACTGCTGTATCAGATTTCTCCTCCTCCTCCTCCTGTGGCTGTGGAAAGCAGTCACACACACAGCACCAGGACAGTGACTCCGGGCGCTCCCCCTGAGGTAATCAACACATGACGCTCAAAAACTCACGCACCAGTCATTATTCAGACTGATGCTTCTGGTTGGTCAGGTTTACGCTTCAGTGCCGTGTCAGGAAGTGAAGCCATTTTGAACATCCAATTATGACTTTTGTCATACATGCAATAAAATTAAGGTTTTACAGGCCGGATTGTATAGCACACTTAAAATGTATCCAAGCTGAAATATGCTGAAGAAAAAACACCTCACTTTTGGTTCAGAGTATTCCGATAACTATATTACGTCACTCCAACAGGAATGTTTTGAAACGTGTCTTTAAAATGTGAGAAAAATGTGAACCTTCTATCAAATTAATCACAGAAGAAAGTTTACAGCATTTCTATTTTTAATCAGCTCGTTTTGTAGCATTTTGTTACTATAAACAACACATCCAATGTAAATGTTGCATATCTTCGAAACAACATTCTCATTATGCTCCAAATCTCTGAACTTTGCAGAGGTAAATGAGCGACTATGGGATGGTAGGTTTAACGTAAGAAAAGGATATTTTAATTTGATCCCTTTGTGTAAAACAAAGCTACATTTGTGATTGTAATTGAGCAGCTGAAGCCCCCCATGATCGGCCTGCTTTGCCTCTCACAGTCTACTCGCAGTGGAAAGAACAAACTGGACACTCAGGTGTTACCACTGCCACAACTTCCTCTGTAAATATGAGTTCAGCCAGGTCAAATACACCAAAAGGTTAATTTATGAAACAGTTCACATTACAATGTTTATAAGAGGAAACAGTCCATTTACACCACACGCGCACATCACTGGGCTCAACAGACAAGTTTAATCAGCCGACTATGCGATTTATGGTCAGGTTTGTAGTCAAGAGGAAAATATTTGGGTCAATATCTGATGGGCAACTTCACATCTCCATCAAAAATCGGATATAATTTTGAATGGACGCGGGACACAATTAGCAAATTGCCAAGGCTGCACATTTTGAAATACCGTCAATTCCTCCACAAACATATTCTGGATAAGAACTGATAGACCTGTAGTACATAACAAACATGCGATTATTTTAGAAGTTCAGAGGCCTATTTCTGTCTCCTGACCGTGTTTAAAATGTGAACCTCGAGCAAAATCCTATTATTAAAGCATAAATATGTTTTTCCAAATCGTCCAGCTCTAATTCAACAACAGTTTATGCAGAACAAATGTAAGAGGCCAAGTCCACAGAGCAGCAGATGCCCCAGTGAATGGATCTGCACTCAGCTGCTGCAGCAGACGGACTGAAGGGGCACAACAGGCGCCTCAAAAGACCCCGCATGCCACATTTCCATCACAATGAACCCAGACTTCAACTCTGACTTCTGTCTGGACGGCTCAATGCTCGGCTGTTTCACCCTGTGCCAGTCTTCACTTTCAGCTGGAGGCAACCCCTTTCACAGCTCACAAAGGAGAGCAGAGAAGGAGCTGCCCCCGTTTACCCCAAACACACATTCAGAGAAAACAAACAGCCTCCGTGGCTCTGTCCTCTCTGTGGCACTGGAGACGTGTGGCCACAGCATGTGAATAAACTGTAAGTGACCACATCGCAGTCTCTTCAGGCGGGCACCAGGCCATCCCAGATAAGCCTCAAAGCCAGAGAGATTGTTTAGTAAATGTTACCGCGGGGAGATAACTACAGAAACAACAACTTCTATCCACAAACCACAACAAGTGTCGCTTTAACGGACACACTTGCACTCTATATTGAACTTGGATGAGTTTGTTGGCTGTTAGCGGACGAGGTTTAGCTGGACCAGACACAAACAACCACCATGTTGTTGTTGTGGTTGTGCTACTTTACAACCTTCAAGTGCAGACACGCAAAAGGCGCCGCTTTGGCAGTGTAAGTGCATCACAAACATGGCACACAAACGTTACATGAAAACAATTCATCGGCTCGACTCCGGCAAACAATAGCGTTAAATGCAAATGTTTGGAGGTCGACGCTAGCTACACTTCGCTAGCCAAATCCCTGCGCCGCGCCGCGAGCGACAACAGGCGATGCCAAGGAAAACACCGAGACAAAGCGGAGAGGTGGTCGTATCAAACACTTACCATCACCGACGACCACCAGCCCGAGCAGGGCCACCAGCACGAGGGCACAGCGTCTCAAAGCCATGTCTTCTCAAGTCCCATCTCTGCACAAGGAAAAGCGAAGCGAGTCGTTATCAAGAACGAGCAGATCCTCGACCACAGTCTGACCGCACTCAGCACCAAATACAGACTGTGCACACGCGCACCCTCACACAGGCCTGTGACGTCTTTAGAGGGGTGTGAGCGCGAGCTCAGGGGGAGGGCCGCCGCTGCACGTCCATCATGTGTCCACCACGGTCCACTCATGTGTCCATTATGGGTCATGGATCTATTAAATAACGATTATGGTACACTCATGTGTCCATTATGGTTCACTCTGTCACTGGGTCAAGGCTTATGAACCAACTCCTTTCAGCGTCCTCGTTAAAAAATCACAGCTGAAGGAGTTAGAAGAACAAGGCACATGAAGTTTAGTCAATTTAATTCCCGTGTGCCCTCTTTAATATAACCTAAGACATAGTTTAGCCTACATTTATGACATATGTTTAGGCCTATTACGCTGAATGTAAACACAAAATTAGAATAGCCCATATGTTTGTCTTGGGCTTTGGAGAGGCCATGGATCCGGGGGCTGCTGTATATCAAGTATTATGACATAGATTTAAGTCATAGGTCTGTGTTTTAGACCAATGGTTCCCAAACTTTTTACACCAAATAACACCAAAGAAAATATTTTGCTTTCCGAGATCCCAGATCTAAATCCAGTCAGGATTATTTCAGCGCTAAATTGGGGCCAAACCAGGTCTTAATTTGGAAAAATTACTCAAGGAAGAGCAAAGATGTGGGGGAAAATGCACTAAAAATGACAAAAACAAAAAAAACTGTAGAAGTGCACACGTACCACCCAATGGACCTTTCGTACCACAGTTAGAGAAATTCTGTTATAGACAATGCCTTCACATTTTGTCTTTCTGTTGCTTTCTACATGCATTTTTACTGTGATGCTAATAGGCTAAAGGTGAGGAATAAAAGTATCTTGCCCATGGACACAATCTCAGTATGCACTGGTCAAACCACCAACTTCAGGTTAGGATGCCAATGCTATATCTCCGTAGCCTATATTTAATGAGTATATGCCATCTGTAATGTAGGTTCAGTTGGAAAATACATTTTATGATGCTAAATTTACCTCGGAATCTTGCTCTATATTTTTCAGTCTTCTTTCATTGGGGATACAAATAGCCTATCAGAAAACTCCCATTGTGGGTTGTGGGTCTGTTGACCCTAGTCAAAAACTGAGGAGAAATTTGTAGCTGTCACCAATAGAATCAAAGAAAGCTCAAACGAGTACATATAAAAACCAGGTCCATTTGGGACTTTATCATGGTCTATATTTTATCACCTGCCTCACTAACACTGTGTCTTCAGGCCCAGAGCAGTTATATCCATCCATTGCAGGCCCTGTCCAATTTATCTCCACATTTCTGCAGTCTTTGTCCTGCTCTGGGAGAAGACAATCCCTTGTCTGTTTTGGGTCATTTGAAGTGGTCCCACTGTGAGAGAGAAACCAGGGGATGTGATACTGGACCACCCCCTGCAGAGTTAAAAATACCCAGGACCAGTCAGAGGGTTATCTCTGTGGAGTTTGTTCAACATCCAGACAGACAACACATGTATAACGCAACACATATGGAGATTGTGAAGGAAGTTACCAACACAAAGGGGCAGTGTGTATTCAGTGTGTGTGCAGCAAAATCTTTAGATTGGTAATGCTTACTGTTTAGAATCTTTCCAATACATCAGTGTTGAGAAAACATAAGACAAAGTACATATTTCGAATTCGAATACTGAAACAATATATTTCAACCTTTTCATGATGATTATAACAATGACTCCATTACTTTTTATTTTCAATCCTGCATTATACGCTGCTGTTTTACCTAAACTGTCATCTTTGATGTTTAATGCCCCCTTCTGGTCAATAACAGAATCACAGGAAACAACGTGCACAAGGTTAAAAAAATAATATTTTTTTATTTAAACGTCTATTTTATTTTCCGTGGTTTGTATTATTGTACAGTATAATTGGTTAGATATTTACTGTGTATAGAAAAAGAAGGAAGAAAAAAAGTACAAAAGTGAACATAGCATGATTAAAATGTGACCCCTGCTGATTATAAAATAGAACCATTGGACATCCTATTTACACTCATCGTGATTAAATATGCTTGTATGTACAGATACAAATATATACTGTGCCCAGCTAACCATCATTTCGATTATTAAACAAACCTCTCATATGTAAGTACTTTTATATTCAGAAAAGTACATTCAGTGCTAAAAAAAGATAAATACTTTGGTGGCTTACAAAATGTTTTTAAAAAAACAAACAATGTATGCATCTGTATAAACCTTTTAACAATTACTGAGATTACTGAGATACTGGTAAAAATTAAAACTCCATTGTGAGTTTTTGAACATTTGATAAACCAAAAACATGCCATATTAAAATATAGCCTATAGCAGTCTAGACTCCTAAAGTTACGTGGCTTTAATGTAAAGTGTGGCGGCTACATTAGTCATATTTAGCACTAAATATGCTAATGAAATGCAGCTAGTACTGTGCAATAGAGAGTTTAAATAGCCCTCAGGCTTTTTCCTCTTTGGTTCAGACTTCTTGTTTGAGTTTTTCAATGCTGTAGTCCCCGTCATGGTCTAGTTTGGAGAGGGTCTTTCTGATCCTTAGAGCTGTGAGGCGAGCCGACGGACTCTGGAACCAGCACTCCTTCATAATCTTCACAATCGCTGCTAAGATCTAAACATTAGCAGACACATAAATCAGAATATAAGCGGTACTATATAAGTCCAGAACATATTAAAGCATGTTTTGTTTTGGCATAGTGTCAGTTTTGGGCCTTACTGGATGCGAGTGCAGCCTGTTGTGTAAACTAGGTCTTTGTTGGTCCACACACACCACCTTCTTCATCTCTTCAAAACTAGGATCTGATGGCACCAAGTCAAAGAAAGGGGGTCGATACTCTTCCACGATTCCTGAAAATGAAGAAGGAAGGGTTAGATGTAGCCAGACATGTCATTTCTTGATATCCAGGGAAGACCAAGTGTAGAAACTTTTATGAGCCTTGTTTTCTGATACAGATGTAATCATTATGATTAAAATAGAACACTTGTGTTGGGGCTTTAAGTATGATTAAATAAGAAAGCAGGGGAGGATAACAATTCCCAGGGGGTTGTCTCAGACAAATCTTTATGGCCTGTTTAGTCAGGCATGTGTGTGTAGAGTGCTTGTGCACAGTAATGGTTGTGTATGTATATCTACATGGTGCGGGCTTTTACACTAAAGTGTGTGTTTAAGTTTCTGGACTATATACGGTCAAGTGCTGACACTAGATAAGACTGTTTATAATTACTGCAGTGCTAATCATGAGAGAGGATAGCAGAGACAGACACAGTCTAGAAAAACATTGGAGTGCTGAGAGACATGAGACTAACTGCATCCTGTCGATGCTTTTAATATTTGCCTCAGTAGTAAAATACTCTTGGCATTAAAATTGTATTTTTGTGTGCTGCCCGGGGGTTGAGTGGTTTAGGCGGCAGCACACATGCCAGGCTCCACGTGTACGCAGCCGCAGTGTTGTGAGTTCAAACACCGACTCTGACAATTTACTGTATGTCCTCCCTTCTCTCTCAGCAACATTTGATGCTCAGTTGTCCTGTCTAATAAAGCCTATGGGCAAAAAAAACCTTTAAAAAATAAAATGACATTTTGTAATAAAAAAAATGGTCAGTTGCTCAGTGCATACCGTTGACAATGGTTCTGCGGCTGATTTCCCAGAAAACCAGACCCAGGGCCCAGATGTCAGTTTGTTTGTAGGACTCAAAGACATCCATTCGAATCGACTCATCCAACACCTCAGGGGCCATGTAACGCTTAGTGCCCACACGAGGGTTGTTGCCCACATCCAGGTAGTCATTTGACTGGGAGTGTATCACTGCTAAACCTGTGCAATGAGTAAGTACAAACATTAACTTTTAATTAAGGGTAAATCAGTGAGTTTTGAGTTTTCTATTAAAACATAATATCTGTCCTTACCCAGATCAGCAATGCAACACTGGCCATTCCTCTTGACAAGGATGTTTCGACTCTTCAGGTCTCTGTGTGCGATGGCTGGTTTTTCCTGAGAGCTGACGATCTCAGTGTGGAGGTGAACAAGGCCACAGGCCACAGACAAGCACATTTTCAGGCAGCTTTCTGGCTCCAGCCTACTGTACTGAAGGAAGTCATACAGTGAGCCCAGCTCATGGAAGTGAGTGACCAACCACAGCTGTGTGCTTGAGTTCTTGGATGTCATGTCAGAGGCTATAAACCCTAAGTCAAAGAAGAATTTATTAACATCAATGTAAGAAAAAAGGCTTGTAAACTATGATAAAATTAGGATATATTCTGCTGTACCAAGTATATTGTCATGCCGCAGCTGCACAGTGTTATAGATCTCAGTCTCTCTGAACCAGGACTGTTCATCTCGGGAGGAGAAGATCTTTACAGCGACACTCTCCCCCATCCATGTGCCCCTCCACACCTCTCCATATCGGCCTTTACCTGAACCCGGGGTACACATTTGACCAATAGTTGCACAACTTTTCACTGCACTCTTAATAATTGCAGATGTTGATACTCACCAACACACTCTACAAGAGAGATCTGTCTTGCCATTGTTCTTTGGACTAGATATGGCAATCCTGTGCCACTCCCTGATGTGCAGAACTCATCAAAGATATCCTGAAAGAGAAGGTAAATAAATACATCAAATAAAGTTCTACCATGAACTGTTAGTTAAATAAAGTGTACTATCCAAGCTTACCCCATATGATGGGTCTTCCCCATGTGATACTTTCAGCATAGTGACATCATGGTCCTCAGAGTTCTTCAATTTACAGTGAGTGCGGCGGAAATTAAGGAACAAAACCGCACAGATCACACACACTGCCACAATCAGGAGGAGGAGAGATATTGCAATCCACAGCTCCGGGCGAGCTGGCACAGGAGGACTGGTGGTCACCACTCCATCTAAACATGAGCATTCACACAAGTGAGTCACAGAGCAACTTTTCAACCAATAAAAGTTACCACAAGAGGGTGCTAAAGTAAATATAATGCTATGTTATACTGTGTGTGAGAGTCAAAGTTAGAAGTACTAACCAATACCGGGAGGTGGCGTTATGTAGGTATTGCACAAATTGACTTTGCAGCAGGAGACAAAAAAACGGTCAAAACTGGTGAAGCACTGCTCCCTATAGAAGTGTTTGGTGAAGCAGCCTTTCTCCTCCACACCGTGCGCCCACGTGTAGAAGCAGTAATCTCCACTACATGTCCCGTTCACACAAGTGCCTTTCGTATTCTCACATGTGCATAAGAGCTTCTCATCTTCCATGGCACCTAGACAGTATAATCCACTTTATTTCTATACAACGTTTCACAAACAAAAGCCATTTCCAAAATGCTGAACACGGTGAAATAATATCATAAAAAGTCAATTAAATAGATGTTATCACAGTTTATCATTTACTATTATTATCACATTTTATCATTTACTATTATTGTTTCAATGGTAGTCATCACCGTTTTAACACTGTTTTAACAATAAAGATTTTCTGGTTCTGAATAAATCACATAATTGTTAACCGGATTCAGCTTAAAGAAAATACATTTTAAATAGGGCTGGGTAATTAACCAAAGACAAAATAAAATGTAATTGAAAATTTTGATAAATCAATATAAGGAAATCATTTTGATAATTTTCTTCCCATATAGCCCAGCCCTAATTTTAAACACAAAGAAATTACAACATAAGCTTACCTGTTTCAATAGCTGCAATCCACAGAAAAGCTGCAGTTATTGCCACTGTGAGCAGAGCAGAGCGACCCATTTCTGTAAAACAATATACATATCCAAATCAGTGTGATGTTGTTTTCAAGTCTAAAAGCTGTGATGATCAGAGCCGGGGCTTTTTGGAAGAGGAAGCCACGAGGTCAAAAACAACAGTCGAAGTGCTGTAATGGTGCCGAAAAGGGGTTCAGGGGAAGGAGACAGTTTGTGTCTAAGCTCTCTCGGCCTGTCGCCTCCTCCACTGCCCGCCTCAGAGTAAATATTGATGGTTGAACTTCCTGCCATTGAGTGGCCCAACCCGCCGACAGCAGGGCCCAGCTTGGCTCATTGTTTAGGCTTGCACTACGAGGGTCACACAAGAGAGGGGCTGTAACGACTCTGATTGATTCATTAACCTATAGAAGTTAGTTATAAGCAGTTGTTATATAGTGGATTACGTTTGTGGGAAACTAGAAAACAATCTTGAGATGATTTGTTTAAGACAGAGTGCACTCATAAGCGACCATAAATGACCCTTAAATTAAATGTTATCAGTTTTTACTCCAATACACAAATGAATGTACGCGAAAAGCAGGGAAACAAAGTGGAAATTCCCTAGTCTCACTACTTTACATTATTTTAATTAATCTTTGACTATTATATATCTGTCTTTTAACATGACCTTTTCGCATTTGCAGTGGTTTGGTTAATAATGCATTGTGGAAACAGATGTCACACTGAAGTGTTTCAACATCGCTTTATCAAGATGACAGCATCAATGCAACATATCTCTGCACACAGACTGCATGTGAAATGTGTCTATCTTTAGATTTCCTTTGTGTGTGTGTGTGTGTGTGTGTGTGTGTGTGAACTTGCACTGCACTGAAATGGAACTCTAAAACCACAAGCCATTTTAGCAAAGAACTTTTCCCCTCCACAAAAACTGTACCATGGCCACCTTATTAGGAGCACTCTGTACACAATAAAGTTACTTCAGAGTTGCTAAAAATGTGTCTCTTCTTAGAACTCACCTTGAATGGCAACAAGTCATTTTCTACACATAAATGCCTCCTTCATTATCCTTTTTCTGCAAACCTTAATGATTATTGGACGACGCACAAACCATTTCTAAAATATCTGGCAACTCCATTCTCACATTTAGTTTGAACTTGCATAGAGCTATGATTGGTCAATTAGATGTTCCATATACCTAATAAAGAAGCTGGGATTATTACTAGCTGTGTAAAGTTTGGAGAACACAGCTTAAACTCCCAACTGAATCATTTTTCAGGGTCGCTGTCATCTTATGAAGTTAATGGGGTATAATCATGTTTTCCATCAGTTTGATTTTAGGCTCCAGCCCACTTCCTCTCCAGTCCTGTTCATATTTGTCTACACTTTGCCCAGTGCTGCACCCGTGAGACCCGAGGGGAAAAGTCCTTTGGCATCTCTTCCTCTCATCTACACAGGGAAGCAGATCTCTCATGCCATCTGCATTACTGTACAGCTTAAATAGCAGATAATGAGACAGAAGCACTAAGACCTCCTTCTCCCCCAAACCAAAATCACCTTCCAAAAAGTGCCGGCCTATATAATGTAAACAAAGAAAACATATAACATTTCCCCCACAAGATTTACTATACATGTGACCCAGTGATTATGACAACAGGCTGCCTGGGATCAATGATGGTATCTTATAGGGTTGGAGACAAGGCCAGGCTTGGCAGGCGTAATGCCACATTCAGACTGCATGCTCTCACATGTACCATCACAATGAATGCATGTCTGGAAGAGAATAGGACACAGCTCATATGTCACTAAACTGGCACTATCTCACGCTCAAGGCTTTTGTACGTCCACAATTGTCAACTTTTATGAATGTATGAGTGGTGACATAAAGGTAAAACACAAACAAAAGAATAAAAATTAACAAAATAAACAAACGATGGGATCTATTGGATGAAAATAGGTTGTTATATCCCTAAAATGAATAACGTATCATCATTTTAACTACATATGTTTAAGTGCCAGTATAAGATTCAGGTACGTCGGATTTCAGAGCACATCTATAAAGGCTATTTTGTGTTTTTATTACCAAAGCTTTTATTTTATATTGAATTTATGTAATTGATTTTTTTGCATTTGAATGATGAATAAATTATGTGGACTGAATTTTTTTTTTTTTTTTTACATCCAATCAAGTAAAAATATACATTGAATATAAATATGATTTTTTTGTTTGAATACTATGCTTTAATATTCAGTTTGTAATGTGTTTTAAATTTCAGTGTATGAAAATACAATGTTTTAAAATTCACTTTGTTAAAATACAGTTGCTTTTTTTTAAATTTAGTGCAAATAAATTCAGTGCAAACATTTTCAGTGTCTCAAAAATCTCTGATTAAGTTCCAGTTAAAACCAGACTGAAGCAATCGAGCTGATCGCTCCCATTGCTCCCATTTGCTTTGCTTTTTAGAAAAGAAAATATACTTTTAAATGAATGGTTTAAGTGTGCGGGTTATAATATGTATGTAAATTTACATTTAGGAATGTATGTAGCACAAAACACAAAAAGCCGACAGTTGTTGCTACTTTTTGTGGCGGTTGGCAGGAACCTGAAAAGGTGCATTTACCGCAACCTACAGTAGTTGTACGTCTTAGACTTTAGGCTTTATTCTTTAGACTTTATTCTTAGACTTGATATCCATAGTGTTACATCACCACCATTCTTTAGACTTTATTCTTTCACTTCATTTTACGTTATTCTTGAGTGCCCTCTGGTGGCTAAACTTTGAGCAATCGAACTTACCATCAGACAGCCACTCAGAGTTTGAGTTTCAGTCATGTGACTAGCAAACTAGACTTTGGCCCATGTCACGCTGTAGCCCATGGCATATAAAGCTCCCTTTACAATTCTGTAGCCCGTCTCTGGCATTCTAGACTTGATCGACCGTACTTTCACATCAAGAGCCGCATTGGAGATGTCAGAGATGGCAGGTCGGATCACAGCTGACCCTTCTCACCCTGGACATGGACTATTTGAGCCACTCCCCTCAGGCAGGAGGCTACGGTCCATCCGGACCAGAACCTTCCGCCACAAGAATAGTTTCTTTCCCTCTGCTGTTGGACTCATGAACACTTCTAAACACCTGTCAATTTAACAGCAACTATTCATCACTCACTGCACTGTCACTTTCTGTACTACAACTGTAAATTTAACAGTTAATTATTGTGTACATAGTAAGTCTATTTTTATTTATATACTATAGTAATCTTAAATTGTCTCTTAATGCATGCCCTTTTTGATTTGCACCTTAATGCCAAAACAAGTTCCTATGTTTGTGAATTCTGTTCATTGACAATGGCAATAAACCTTTTCTGATTCTGATTCTGAGAATATGTTCTTCTAACGCAGGGGTGTCAAACTCAAATCCACAGTGGGCCAAAATGTAAAACTTGAACAAAGTCGCGGGCCAGTATTGAACAAATGAAAACTTTTCATATTGACCCAACAAAGATTTGCTTTAACATTGAATATGGAACAAGCAACACTTATATACTATACAATATATAATGGGATTTGTAGTAGTAACGATGAATGAATGCGCTGTATAATACCGGCGCGCCAAGCCCTAGTAGTCATTTGGTATAGCCTCTCGGGCCAAATATAATTACACTGCGGGCCAATTTGGCCCACGGGCCAGAGTTTGACACTATGTTCTAACGGACAGGTCGCTCTCCCGCATTCTTTGTAAAGCGTCGACCTAGAAATTCCACGGATCTCAGGGCTAGAATGCTCTCTGTTTCTCTGTTGATCCCGAGTCTCTACCATGAAGGCAAATCTCTTCTCTTCTCCTCTGTAATGCTCGTTGCCAAACTGAATCCTGTGGAATAAAATTACGGCTACAGTAAGAGAACATTGACCCGTTTATAGTTTTAATTTTAGCAACCTACCTGAGAGTAGTGACGCCATGGCGGGATCGAACTTTCCGCGATGGTCACGTGACTGAAACTCAAACTTTGGCTGTCTGTATGGTAAATTTGATTGCTCAAAGTTTAGCGCCCCAGGACAACGTATGGACCGAGCACTGTCGGCCTTCTGTGATTTGGTTTGTGCTACATACAATCCTAAATGTAAATTTACATACATATAATAACCCGCACACTTAAACCATTCTTTAAACGTATTTTTAAACTCTGTTACTCTGTTTAAACTCTGGTTTTAACCGAAATTAATCCGAGATTTTTGAGACACTGAAAATGTTTACACTGGAATTTTTAGCACTGAATTTAAAAAAAGCAACTGTATTTTAAAAAGTGAATTATAAATATTGTATTTTCATACACTGAAATTCCAAACACAGTACAAACTGAGTTTTAAAACATTGTGTATTTTGAGACGCTGAAAATGTTTACACAATTTTTTTTTTTGCACTGAATAAAAAAAAAAGCAACTGTATTTTAACAAATTGAAATTCAAAACACAGTACAAACTGAATATTAAAGCATTGTAATAAAGCAATGAATATTTTTACTTGATTCAATGTAAAAAAGTTCACATCATTCAAATGCAAACAATGCAATTACATAAATTCAGCGTAAAATAAAAGCTTTAGTAATAAAAACACAAAATAACCTTCATACTCACCTGTTAACATCTGGCACCACTTGTATACTGAACCTCTAATAAACCAGTTTATATTCACGCGACACTTTAAAGAGGTTGGCAGCCTACTGTTTTCCCTTTCTCTTCTTCAACTTGACGCACGCGAACGCCGCACGTTTCCCATATCAAAGTTACCTCGCGATCTTCAACTTGGCGCTAAACTGATAATAAGTTCAACGACCAAACACGTTCACGTCGCAAGGGAAGACGGGGCATTTGACTTAGACGTCCCAACAGCTGCAGATGTTTGGCCCCTCACATCCCTTCCGACGTGGAGACCGACCAAAGCGACATTTGTGGTCAAACTTTAGCCCAAAAACGCTTGAAAGATGAGTTTACGCTGTGGCAGACGATGAAAGCGTTCACAAAATCACGTCTCACTGTGTCCTTTTCTTTGCCGCTGTTGACTATCTCATCTCAACCCAAATCTAAACTGATGAACCCACGGCACGAGCCACGGTTTGGACGCACTCTTTTTCTTCTTCTGCTTCTTCTTCTTCCTCCGCGTCGTTGATCCACGAGACGCGGCAGGATGAGATACGTTTTTCCATTAAAGTATGCGCACTTTTGTCGCCGTCGCTGGTGCCGATCTTCGGAGGAGATTGCAGGTTTTGTAGACGGCGTACAGTGGTTGGCTGTCCCACCCCTTATTGTCCCTCTCTGCCCTGCCTGGAATGTGTTCTTTGCGGTTTTCCTGTTGCTTGCGCGAAACCTCTCATTTTCCTCTTCCCCCCGTGGACTCCAGGCTGAGCTGCGCGCACAGGAATGCGCTTCGAAGAGCTCACAATAACAATAACAATTTTGCGTTTTATCACTGGATTATAGGCTACTTCTTTGCTTATTATTGTGTGAAACAGATTCTTTTTGGCACCCTGCCACCCAACTGAAGTCATTTCTATGTGACTGTCACAACAGCTGGCTTTTAGAGGAGTAGGACATTCAGCATTAGCAGCATGTTTACAGATAACTCAGATAACTAGAGTAACCAGATAACCCAATAATTAGAACTGATTTTTGGTGTCCAAGAGCAATCTGATCATCATGGAGTAGCTGTTATATTTGAAAGACGAGGTACAATTAATTTTAAAATGACTCTTTCAATCTCACATTTTCATTTTGTCTTTGTCAAAACCTGCACTGGTGTGTTTCAAAGATATGATAACTCTAGAAATCAGAGAAGAGTCAGATTTTGGTGTGCATATGAACATATATTGACTGTTTTTGGGAGTAAACCAGTGTACTGGAGAGAAGAAGAAAATGATGATGATGTCTCCAGATTAAGAAGGTTATAGTTATCGATTGAACCTGTACAGTTAACTTATTCAGTGGTTACTCAAACCCTAAATCAAAGACAATTGCTGATGTTGACTAATGACTTTGCTCTCATCTGTATATATACTTTAAAACTTCCATGTAAAAAATATTGTCATCGTTAAGAGAAAACTGAATATAAATCACAAAACCAGTTAAACTTAGAGTTTTTTTTCTCGAGTATCTGTCTTGCTTGGATTTCTTGACAAAGTAGTTTTCAATTATTAATCATACTTTGACCTTATGTCTCCCTTTTACATACCAGAGGGATATGTGTGTGTGAAAGTGCTTGATTCAGCACAGCACTCAGATACATGTCTTCATCAGTCTCTAATATGAATTCCCCTCCTTGTTCTCAGGCTCTGTAATCTGCATTGCTGTTGGAGGTCTGCAGACACAGCTGGAGGCTCTCACATCATCTGTCATGTTGCGAAAAGAGCAATTTGTTGTACCCCCCTCTCGGTTTATCAGCATTCTACTTTCCTTAAGAGTATTGAGAGTGATTGGCAGTGATACTCCTACGTCCTGAAGGGGAAATTCTTAGTCGTGTTGTTGCACTTGCTCCTTACAAAGAGGCATTGTTCACACACAGACTTCTGAACATGTCTCTGTCGCCGTTGCAGTTTATGAGTTTATGTAGTAGTTTCAAAAAGTTCATATAACACATGGCCAAGTTGGCAAGTGTTTTTAGTAATTTTCCCCCATTATAAGATAAAAAATCAATGTAAAAAGCACAGATGCAGCACTATATTTTTTGCCATTGTGTCATAAGTGTCTTTACACATGCTCTAGTTAGTACATTTTTGCTGACCTTTGCTTGTCTAGTTCCTTCTTTGAAAAGGACACAAACCTCTAACCAAACAATAATCCACTATCTATTTTTTTGGAAGAAATCTGTTCCTGTTTTGTATGAAGTGATTGTTATGTAAAACTACAACATACTGGATTAAGAGATCATTACCCATACAGCCATGTGCTAACCTGACTGTAGTTTTGTCTTCTTATAGCACAAGACCATAGCAAAAGGAAACACAGAGATGAAAAAAATAACATTTTATTTTCCTTTTAGACAAAAACAAATTGATGGTTTATTGTTTTCTGTCTGTAAATGTTAGTTTTGTTTGGTACAGAAGAGTCTTTTAGTGTCCATCCTGATCACTATAATTCTGTAAAAGAGTCCATTTGTTTTGCATAGATATGTTTTCTACCTGAGTCTTAGTTACATAAAGCATCTTAAGGGCGAGCAGCAGTTTCAGCAGCTTTGACCCGGCAGAAGAGACACTCCAAGCATCTGGAAAGTGAGGAGTGAGTCACAGTGTTGTTTATTATTAAACAATATATGAGGTATCTGTTATGATGAGATTTACCAGCAGTGCAATTTGAAGTTAGGAAGAAAAATTACGTTTGGATTATAGACCCATATATAACATTAATAGTCTGAAAGTTTGGGACTGCTATGCAATTCATATTCCCAGAACTGTTGTACACATTAAGGGATTTCATTTCTGCTCAGTTTGGTCACAGGTGATTGTTTAACATAGCCCTTTATTTACTTGAAATTAAAATTGTAGCACAATATATGTGTGCTCTATCACATTGTCACTTTTTACTGGACTTTTTACCTGACTTCTTACTCTTCTTGTCTTTCTTTTCCTTCTCCTCCTTCTCCCTCTTCTCTCTTTTCTTCTCCTCTTTGGCCTCTTTGTACTTCCACACCGGAGGCTCCAGGTAGCCCTTCTGATTTTTCTTCTTCTTCTTCTGCTTCTTTGGAGTGGGCTCCCCGCTTTTGGTGACTTCGATCTTCGGGATGCATCCGGAGGGGAAGATGCTGTTCCTGTGTGCCATGCTGCGTGGGATGAAACTGCGCCCACCCGTGATGCTCTCCTTCCTCTCGGAGCAGCAGGAGGTTAGTGACACGGATGTGGTAGACACCAGCGAGGGGGAGGCCGAGTGCACAGAGCCGCTGCTGTGGGACACTGTACTTTCCTCCAGCTCTTTCCCGCTGTGCTTAGCCAATAGTTCAGGTACGGCCAAGCGCCGCTTACCCATTTCGGGGGGGCTAGTGGGTCGGAGCGGGCGGCAGCCAATTGCCACCAATGGACTGTGAATGCTCGTAGTGATCCGTACCATTTGGTCCATAACTCCATTGTCCTGCGGGTCTTGAGGAAAGCTAAACGAAATGCTGTCTCTGATTCGCTGCCGTAGTTTCTGAGTGGCAGTTTTGGGAACATTGGCTTTAGCGACCAAATGTTTGAGTTCAGGCCACTCGGGGACATAAGTTTCACAAAACTGTTCAGCCACTGGACGAGACTGCAGCCGCCTCAGTCTGACAAGAGTCTCAAACCTGCCAGTCTTCAGCACCCAGTCCTTCAGCCCTTTGCCCTGGACCAGGTCCATCGCATGAACATCTGCTCCTGTGTAGAGAAAATAACACCAGTCTCAATCAAAAGAAATGTCTTGTATTGTAAATATATAGCAGCATTATCGTAAACATACCATGCATGACAAGAGCCGACACACACTCCTCTCGTCCCTGCAGACCGGCTTTGATGAGGGCCGTAAACCCTCTGGGATCTCGCACCTCAGTGTCCACATCAGAATAATAATTTAGGATGAAGTTTAAAATTGTGATGAATCCTGGTTTAAAAAGTTAACACGGTTGAGTTATGGTTGAGTAAGTAAGAAAGTCTAAGTCTAAGCTATACTATGTTGTCTTAGTCCAATATGATTAAGAAGACACATGCTCATGTTGTGTATCGACACATACCAGCCTGAGCAGCAATCATGAGGGCAGTGTTGCCATCATTGTCCTGGTGGTTGATGTTGATATATGGACACACATTCAGAGAGGTGACAATGTCCACAAAGCCCTTGCTCACAGCCAACATCAGTCCATTCTGGAGCACAGTAAAAGCAGTATATCTTTAAGCGCACCATCATTTTATTTACCATTTTTATTTACTATGATATTAAGACACAGGCACTTACCCTACCATTGATGTCCAGCTCCATGACCTCCTCCCGGGTCATTCCTCTCTCCATGATTGAGTGCAGGCCCGGGGCATCATTTCTCCTGCACGCCTCATACAGAGTTTTAGGGGGCTCTGTGTACTTCTCCTCTCGTTCATAGTTGGGAAGCACAGAGTCATCAGAAAGCACACTTCCCGAGTCTGAATCGTCCATGAGGATGTCTGAGTCCTCGGACGGGCCCTCGCCCAGTTGAGAGTCGTCGTGTGCACAGGCCATGGCCCTTTAAAACGGTGGGATCCCAGCTGGGGTCAGGAGAGCTGTAGATCACTTACATCTAATCACACAAAATTACTATTACTAAATGTCAGACAGACATCATCGGCAGACACTGATGTAGACTATAAATAATTACACTACTGACACTACTCAGAGTAACAAACTTTAACACATTTTGACATTAACTTTTGATTACAAAACTTGATATATTTTATTTTTGGCACAGCTTGTACATCAATAAAAATCTCCCCTTGTCTCTCATATATATATATATATATATATATATATATATATATATATATATATATATATATATATATATATATATATATATATATATATAATATAGTCGTAGTGGCCTAAAGACCTTTGTGGTAACAAGGCGTCTAAAGAGGATGACCTCATGCCTCCTAGGTGGGGCTGATCCGTAACTAAATTACGTAAGCTGCCTTATAACCTGCTTCAGTAATATTTTGTTATGCTTAGTATAGACCATAGGAGGAGGGTACATTTCTGATCAATAAAAAAAAACAAACATCATAGATAAAAGCCAGACTGTGATGTGAAGTTACCGTTTGCATAAGCAGAAACTTCTGAGAAGGCCATATGGTGCTAGCAGCAGTGGAGACAAAGCTCACCATGCATCTGTCATAGTGTCTTCAGCAAGTCACACTCACTACATCTACTCGAAGAAAAATCAACCGTTTAAATGGTCTTTTCAGGAGTATATTACCTTTTAGATTGTATAATCTGTGTAAATAAAAATCACATTTTTAAAATCTTGCTTAGAGTCATGAATTTAAGGAAGCTTAGTCTTAGCACAACTAGGAAGTTGAAAGATTTGTGTCTCTCTATAGGTATAAAATATTGAAATTTAAGTTTCAGGTTCTATCAAATGTATCTCCTTTTCAAGTTGAAAAATCACAGTGATCGAGCCATATCTTCTCAATTATGCTGTAGCAGATGCGTGAGAAACTCCTAGCATTGAACTGTTCATCTATTTTTCTGACTGCCAAACTAAATAACTATACAATTGACCAGACAGGAGAACAATAGGGATATTCAATATTCAGTCTTACCGTGGTTGATGCTGCCGGGGGTTTACTTGTGTCATCTGTTTCTGATTTGACTTTAAACCATCCTGATGCAACTTCCACTGCTCCTGCAGACTTTAATTAGACCCAAGCTAACTTCATGTTTCCAAACTGACAACCAGCCCTGGTCTTTCCCCTCCCTCCATGTCCATGCCTTCCACTGACCAGTGAGGTGGCGTCAATGGCCCACAATCCGTCATGGCCTAACATAGATGCGCTGTCCTAAATCAGGAAACATACATATCTCTCTCATCCTGATTACTGAAGATTTAAGGATTAACTCAAAGGAGCAGATACAAGCCAAGCTCGCTGCTCTTACACTCTTGTCCATCGCCGGCTCTCTCTCAGCCCGTCTGGTTGTGTCAGAAAACCTAAAGGGCTTAATCATGGAGCATCCTCGGTGTGAATCATGTTCGTGTGAAATGGGACATGGGAGAGAGCATGCTGCCATTTTTTTCTATGTTGTCCCTTTTTACAATAACAACTACCTGGCTATACCTAAAACTCACGACATCCTAACTTTATACAATAAAAGTACATTGTCAATAATTATTAATTGTCTTATTTTAATAACAATTATTCCATAATCTTCAGAACCTTTTTAAATATGTAAAAATTTACTTCAAGGAGCAGTTTTAAACCAATAACTATTCTATATCATTTAAAAATCTGAAACCATTCCGCGCAAGGAAAGGCAAGTTTATTTTGTAGAGCACAATTGTACACAAGGAAGTTCAAAGTCTTTCACACAACAGGAAAAATCTTTAAAATCATAGACCAGAGAGTGCAAATAAAATCATTTCAGTCATATGCACAGTTAAACAAAATTGTTTTTAGCCTTGATTTGCACATCAAGTAGCGGCCTGTCTCACATCTTCATGAATACTTTTCCAAATTTTAAGCTGCATAAAACTGAAATGCAGATTCCCCGATGTTTAGTCCTGACTCTTGGCACCAAGCAGGAGGCCGGTCCCTGAGCCGGTCCCCGAGATTTCATATGGCACTAACATGTCCAAGATGACTTTGGTGCTAGTTCATGGAAACTTGTATACAAGCAGAGCTGCTTTTGAAGTCTATTCTCTGAGCCACAGGAGCCAGTGCCTGAGCACAGGACTAATGTGATCGTACTTCCTGGTTCTAGTCAGGACCCGAGCAGCAGCGTTCTGGATGTACTGCAGCTGTTTTACAGCTGGTTTGGAGAGGCCAGTGAGCAGGTCGTTACAGTAGTCTAACATGCTGGACACAAATGCATGGAAAAGTTTCTCCCAGTCTGTTTTAGACGATAATTTTGATTTAGGCGTACCCCCTGGTCCCCGTACCCCTGATTGGGAAACACTTCTCTAAATCACTGGCCCAGATAGGAATTACTACCACGACAGAGATGTGTTTCTGGAAACCCTGCACTGCAAATGCCGTCTTAATCACACTTACTGTATCAAATGCACACAGGCTTAGTAGGTTTTGCAATGAGCTTTGCTGACTACAAACTAAAAATAAGACTGCCGCTTTATGCCCAAACTACAGCCTGTATATTCTAACATTTTAGTAAACATTCTGTTGGATCCTCCTGGTTTCTTCAGTGATTTGTTGTGCTACAAACATGAGGAATCAATTGAACTGCTTGGTTAAATGTAACACTTTTCTGAAGAAACTCTTAAAATAGCATTAATTTCCACATCTATTTATTGTATACTGTTGCTTATTATGTACACAGTATATGATATTGCAATAAAATTTAAATGACTGAGTAACAATAGTTGATTTATTGATGCTATGTTTAAACTAAGAGGTTGTGGACTGCTGCTGATATGAAGCTCAGGAAGAGTAAAAAAAAATCTGAGAAATGTTTTATAGCCTCTAAAAGGTCATTGTAGGAGGAAGGAAGTGTGTTTAGTTCAGAGGGTGTTACAAATCTTGTGTTTACTAAAGTTGTTTGACTTTCAGTTACAGTGACAGACTTTTTAACAATCAACCAAAAGGGGGCAGCAAACCACACCTAACATGAACCAAGTTGTCACAAAATATTGCAAATTATTGTGGATTCTTTAACTAAATGTACCTTACAAGGTAAAAGCATGTTTTGTTTATTTGCAATCTTCTGACTGTAAAATGTTTCCCTTTTAGAACAAAAAGGAGTTTTCTGTTCTTCAAACTCCCGAAAAAGTTGCTCACTCATCTTCCAAGGAGATCCAGATTTTTACCCCGACGTCACACTACTACCCACCAGAGGTCAGTGGCAGAACAATAGAGCTGGAAAACAGTCTTGAGAGGTGGTGATCTAAGTTTAGCCAGCTTAGTGAGATATCCACGTGCTCTTCTAATATTAGCAGTTTGTTTTTGAGTGAATTAACTTCTTAATTTTCAACTCAACCATCACAACAATATTATTCCACTGAAAACTCTGAAAGCTCCCAACAATTAGGTGAATGGAAGGAAGCAGGAAGGAAGTCAAGCTGCTTTGTTTAAGGCGGGGAGGAGTTTTGGAACTTTTTGGGCAAGTTATTATTAAGTGAGAATTGTGGCTGTGTGCGTTCTTTATGTTAAACATGTAATATTCCAGATCTTCTGTGTAGCTGAGACACTACTGGACCAAATTTAGTCAAATCAACTGTTCTGGGGTTTGTACTCTAAACCCATAAATAAAAGAAATGAACCTAGAATTCACAAAAATGGAATAAGCCTTTTATAGGCTTTCCGGCTGGACTTTTTTTCCCTACAAGTCTCTAAATCTTCAGCTTTGAAATGGGAATTGTCAAGACCCAACAAATGATCCTACAAAGGGTTCAGAAACGGCTTGACTTTTAATTATGAGTGTTTTAAGTGTTTTAGGAAAAATCAGACCTAAGCTTAAGGGAATAACTAGCAGTGTTTTTTGTTACTGCCTGTAAGCCAAACTGAAATGTTATATATTTATCATAATGGAAAGACTTCTCTCTTGTTATTTCTGCATGAGTCATTTTTAGATTTGTGTCGCTATTTAATAAAAACAACCACAGTTTGACCTGTCAGACTGACAGAGGAGCGTGCAAATACCTCTTCAGTGAGCGGTCATCCTCCTCCAAACTCCTTCGCCTCAGTTTGGTCATAACAAATGCAAGCCTTTTAACTTGTGATAAATGTATCTAGTGCAAGCAGAGCTGAGCAGTTCTTTAGTTATAATCAGGATGCATGTGACTATCTCATAGCTTCACTTCTGAAGCTGTGTGTTCATACCTTATTTGGGGCTGCCCTGCTGCTTAAGTTCACACAATCCATGTGTCACTGCTTCAGACTGGGGCATGATCTGAGAGAGGAGCCCTGGAGACACGAAGAAAAGACTGGCGTTTTAATCAGGTGGGACTAATCCAGGTAGAAACTCCTGAGACTGGACTAGTGATGGAGGGAGGAGAGGGTTTGGGGAGGAGTGTTGGTGCAGTATAGCCAATGGAAAAGGAGAAAGGAGTTTTTAAGTGTGATGTATTGCTTCTGTTCCCTGTGCACAATCTAAGCAGCGGGAGCTCGTTCTTTGCTTCTTATTGACAGCACCAGGTGGACCTTTGTCTGTGGTGTAGCTCCTCTGAACCACCTACTGCTGTCTCATCTGGCTTTCCAATGATAGAGGAAGAAGGCTGAGTCTTGTGACTCCGATCTAAATACGTTTCTGTGTCCAGCCTGAGATATGCCCTCCTCTTTGTGGATCAATTATTCATGATATTTCCTGTGGAACCGGCCAGACTGGAGTGGCTCTGCTCCCAACAGTGGCACAGTGCTGTCACAGCGAAGTCCAGGGACTGAAAAGGTGTGAATGGTCATCTGAACTGGATGTATCAGAAAGAATGAAGGGTCTACAGAAGAACCAGGGGCGAACTGACCAGATGTTGGGAGCCATGGCGGATATGCTAACTTCTGTGGCTTTGCCCAATCAACAGTGGGTGAGTTGTTTGTGTTTGTTACTGGATGCTTGTATGAAAGCATAATACCACATGCTCAGATTTAAAACAATGTCCATGTGGAGATGATTTTAAAACTCTTGTTCTGGTCTTTGGTGCATACAGTTTGTGATGTGGCATGGCCCGGACATGCTCATCCATTAAAGCAGAACTAAGAGCTGAAGGTCTCTGTTCAGTGCTCTGAAGGAATCTTGAATGTTGTCATAGAACAGCACAGACCAAAGCATATGACCATAAACATACAGTCATGCAGCACCAATGTTTCACTGTGCTTTGATTTACCACTCTGCCTTCATATTAATCTACCGTAATTCTCATCATAGAGCACAATTATTTGACATTCTGTTCAAACTTTTTTCCATCTGATAATCTGATTGCTATCTATGGTACACTCTGGACTAAAAGAGTAATAATAGCCCTTGTCTAAAAGATACAGCAACAACTGTAAAATATATTCTAAGCAACAGTCTTAAATTTAAACTGAAGTGTTTTTGAAGCCAAAACTTACCTAACCATAGCTCGGTGGTCACTTTCAAATCTGTGTTCATATATGTTTATGTTGAGCATCTTCCCCATCGGGCAGATAGCCGTAATAACATAACAATGATCTAATCTAATCTTTCAGAGGAGCCATAATTCTGATAGGCTCCATTTAACTACCCTCTGATGCTGCTGCCTTTTAAATACGATCGAATCTTCCCCTCTTATCCCTGCTCTGTGGCAGAAGTTGGATCTCAGTGATTTCCACTACATTCCAGTCCTGTGCGTAATGGAGAAAGGGCTGAAAAAGATGCAGAAATGTGGAAAAATGCAACCACTGGTATAATGTTATGTGGTTATGTGGCCGTAAGCCTAATCTTACTACGCTTCCTTCGGGACAGGCTGAGGCTCTGTTGCTGACAATAGCGCTGTGTGTGTTTATGTGCATGAGTGCAGGTCTCCGAGGGGGGCGAGATGGACCTCCCATCGTGTGAAGAGGAAAAGAGACCAATCCTGGGCCAGTGGGACCCGGCGGCGCTGGAGTGGGAGCAGAACTTTGCAGAGGAAAACATAGAAAGGACAGATCCGACAGGTAAGACCGCATAGCCCTTCTTGAGCGTGACAAGTCCAAAGCCTAGTCCAAACACTGGCCTCACCAAACCTGCCCAAGCTGAGAAAACGCTGGTCCTCACAGAAAGACAAACATTACAAACTTTGTATCGTAGCTACGAAGGTATTTAAGAGATGCATGGCAAAAAATATGTCGTTGTTAGGTCAGGACCTTCAATTTTTTATTCCAGCACAAAGCACTGCCCTTTGCATAGAAATATAAAGTCACAAACTAATTATGATTCAAATATATCATCGTTCATAATATGAAATTTTCTGAATATCTGCCATGTATAGTGATGTCACAGTATCAAATTTTAGTGTAACGATTATTGTGACAAAAACCATCACGATTTAACGATTATTCATGACTACTGGACTGGAACAAAACAACAGTGAAATCCAAAATGTTCTTTCATTCCCGTGGTTTAACATGTGTTATAACATATGTTACTGTTCCTCAAGTTTGTAAGCAGCTTTACAGTTTTGAACTTTCTGGAAGACAAAATAAAGTTAGATTTGACAATAACAGCCAGCTTAAAACAGTTATTTACATTTAAGGTGTTTTTGTTTTGCACTATAGATTGAACCAAAAAGCCTTTATTTTGCTTCTAAAATGGTCACAATTATTTTTTTGGTTCATACGATTATATTTTTACCTGAATAATTACGATTATTGATTAACCTAATAATCTTGACATCCCTAGCCATGTGTTAAGAAGTGCTTACTGTGAAGGTAAAAATCTGTAATAATAATTTTCACTTGTTTTTAATAGAGCCACCATTTTGTGAATGCAAATGTTTGTAAAGCTTGAGAGGAAACACATCTGCTGTATCTGCTGAGCATCATTAGTCCGTAATAATCATTGCTATCAAATTGCAGTCACCTGTGCGACATGGTGTGTTTTCCTCTTATTAAACTCCACCCTGGCTTGCCTCTATTACCGGTGATAGCACTAAATGGCTGCCTGTAATGGCGTACTTATGTTTGTGAGGCAACAAACTTAGTGAGCACACTTTCCAGATGGAGGGAGAAAACATGCAGCTGTTTCGCTAACAGGGTTCTGATTTGACTGTGAAAGCCTTGCGTGCATTACCATTTTCCTTGAGTGAGATTGAACAAAAGGATCTTTGTAGCTGGTGTATAGTGAGGTTTGTTGCTACGTACCATGTGGTTGGGCTGCTAACCGTTTAAAGAACAGCGCAGGACCAACTGGAGGAGATGCTTATCACTAATGGCCTTACTGAGATCGGGTACACTGATGCAGACAAATATTATTTCAATGTGAGGTTTTTGCTTGCAAAGAAAATAGCATTATTCATAAATGTGTAGAGGGCTAATGACAGAAGAAAACAAGATTGCTTTTTCCATTTCCAGACAAGCTCCTTTGCTTAGTTGTTTTTGCATAGCCCAGTTTCATCTGGATGCAAAATTGGATGGAAAATCAATGAAAGGCATAAAACACCGGAACCCTTTCAAAAAGACACTGTATTACTTGTCCAGGGCAAATCTTTGGCAGATCATTGTAACCATTCCCCTTTCCCCCTGTTCCTACTCCAAAGCTCGCACAGTGAAGTGTACTTGAGCTGAGAGCACATGTAGTCTTTAACCTGATTGGCCTCATCCTTTTTGACTGTTGATCTGTTTGCAAAACACTCAAAAGTTAACTAGACATTGTCACTCCTTGTACTTTACGAAATACATATATTCAATGAGGGATTACACCGACATACATATATTTACATAGTATATTGTTGTATATTTAGCAGAGCATAGTAGTAGTTGTTGTAAGTAGGTGTAAAGTTATTATGTTACCATTAGTGTAAGTGGTTACGGTTTAATTTACTGCATACTTGCTCTGTTTACTCAAGTAAGCAATCTAACATTTTTCATGCAAATCCCAAAATGTTTACTGTTGTGTCATTGACACATACAAGAAATATACGCAGACACAAATAGATCAGATTGAGGAAACACACTCTTTTGATTAGGGATGTAAATGTGAATATTGTTACTAAATTGGCCCCATATGAAGCTAATGCTGCTGCTTGAGGTCCTGCTGAGAATATTTAGAGACAAAAACACTAATTGTACATGTTTCCTGTGTCGTTTTTATGTCGTGTCATAACACCTCATCTCTCAGCACATGGCAGTTGTTTGAGTAAGATAACAATTATTCCATTGCTTAATTAGCTGACAATTATCTCAATAATCGATTTGTTAGGATTAATCGATTAGCTTGTTTCAGCCCTAGTTCCATGTGTTGCCTGAATCAAACCTACGCCCTTATTGCTGTGAGCTGACTACATAACCACTGTGGCACCAGGCTGCAAATTAGTAACGGTGTGAAGCTTTTGAGGTTTGAAAAATGGTTAAAAAAATCTAAAATGACATAATTCCGAATACTGTGAATAATGACAAAATGTAAGTGATTGATACTGGAGTGGGTTCAAAGGAGACGTTTGGCCTTTGCGGCAGTGCCAGGGGTCACACTATTGTTTCTATCTCTTACATATGTTTAGCTGAGACGAAGAGGAGAGGCCCCTTCTCTCTTTAAAGGCTGCTTCATGGGGCCATAAGAGCCTCATCTGGTCCGTGTTAGGAACAAGATGTCTGCTGCAGTGGCTCCACTCAAACCACTGCCAAGCCTCCACCAATTCAGATCTTTGTCTTTATTCTTGTCTTTTATCAACTCTTGTATATTTCACCGTGCTACTGTGGCCAGTGAGGGTTCCGATTGTTGACAATTTATTTAACAGTACTCGCAGTACCCGTAGATCTGATTTTGAGAAGGTTAGTAAGTATAGTAGTTTAATAATTCAAGAAAACAGATGTACACTCCATCTAATGTACAAAATATCTAAAATGAGTGCATCTTCTTTACTACTGCTACTATAAACATTAAAATACACTATTACCATACTATTGCTCAGAGGTGGGTAGAGTGTAGACAAAAAAATTACCAATGTAGAGTTATGTTATCAAAATGTTTACTGGAGTAAGAGTAAAAACTACTCTGAGAAATGCAATATCTTATAAAAGTTATTCAAGTAAATGTACCCGAGCTCTATCCACCTCTGTTATTGCTCCAAACCTTTATGCCAAGACCTTAAGTTCCTATTGCATAAAAGTACATTAAACAAAACCTTTGGATACAAAAGCTTGTGTTTAAATTTCTATATACCGTATATTTTTTCTGGAAAATATCCTTTTTACTTTCCAAACTAAAATGCAGGATATTCCGTTGTTACTTTTGGACTTCATTTTGACATCTTCTGGAGTCTTTCCTCTCAGTCCCTCACCTCTTTCACTGACCCCTCTCACTCTTTAGAGGTTATGCAACAGTCGCCAGTGATGGATGAGAGTTTGTGTTCACACTTCGCCTGTTTTTCAAGGTAAATAATTGGAAACCTCAGGAAGCAGGAATGAGCTGCGATTATATTGTGGGTTGGCTCTGTTCCTCAGTGAGTTTTATATACTGTTTACGAGTCTCATTGGCTTGCATTGTCAGGCTTTGACAAGACTTCATGGGATCAAACTATGTAGTAAATATAGTTGCTACCTCACATAAACAACAGACGAGAGCAGATCTACCTAAGTATTATATCTAACTGTAAACTGTAAATTGTAAACTGTGCCTTTCATCTTTTCTATGTGGCTTGAAAAAGAAGATCCTCGATTTTCGTTTTTCTTGCGAAGTCTGATTTTAAGGTGGCTGCTGGTTTTCCCTACGCTCACAAGATCATATCTGTCATACGTTTTCTCTGATAACATGAAAATCCAGTGTCTACAAATTATACTGTGGAACTGTGCATTTTGGTTGAGAGTCGCTGAGGTCATCCCAGGTCCGACCTCCTCAGACCATCTGGCATTTAGTTTTTGCTCTTGACCTGCCCCGGAGCCAAGATCACCTTAAACCCACAGTCACTGGAGGTGAAAGGAAACATTTCAGCATGTATTATTATTTATTTTAACCTTAATAAATTATGAATACTGTCTCTCGACTGGCCTGGGAACGCCTCGGGATCCCCCCGGAGGAGTTGGAGGAAGTGTCTGGGGAAAAGGAAGTCTGGGAGTCCCTGCTTAGATTGCTGCTCCCGCGACCCGGCCCCGGATAAAGCGGAAGAAGATGGATGGATGGAAATTATGAATAATAAAATATATTACACTTATTGAATTTTATTATAGATATTCAACTTAATTTTCCAGCAGGCCAGGTTTTTTAGTGGGCCAAGAAGAATTAAACGGGGACTAAACCAGACCAAACAAGGTCTAAACCTTTATTTAGCAGCAAAGTCCCACTGAGATGTAGCATCTCTTTTCAGAAGAGTCTTGGCCCCAGGGGGAGGAGCCTACTGTACATGTTTTTAGTGGTCGGGGAAACCGGAGCACCCGGAGGAAACCTTCGCTGGCCCACCGTGTCGCCCTCTTGATCTTGATATGACTTCACTCTAATCATATATTATTAAAAGCAAGACAAGGTATTTAGATTAGGAAATCTGTGCTTCTTAAATGCAGTGCTATTTTGAGGTATTTTATAATGATATCTTGTTTCATGCAAAAATGCACTTTATAACTGTATTGTTAGCCCGAGAGATGGACGATATATATATAAAAAATGGATAGTATCGCAATTGCTGTTTTGAGGATATGCAAGATTTGAATATTAAGTGTATTGTCTATGATTCAATTTATTAAAAATGACCTCTGCAAAAACTATACAGAGATATACGTTTTTGTCAATATTGCCCACCCCTTAGCACTGAACAATGTTGTAATTTTAGGCCTGTTTTAGCCTCACATACTGTAAATTTTGATATGTTTTAAGGCCCAGATTAATTTTAAGTTCTAGCTTGCATAGTGTCAAACGTAAGGATTTAACATACTGTTTGATTAAGTATATATTTAATATCAAATATGTTTTCCTTCTTTATCCATAAGTAGTGAGTTGTGAATTCCTGTGGGAGGTGCTGTATGGTACTTCTCTCCTGTCTTTCTCCTCAGTGGAGAGTGAACTCTGGCAGCAGGCTCTAATTGGACAAAAACGGCTTGTCTGAGCACATCAGAGTGACAGGGCGAGACACCTTACAACACTGACTTCTGTCCTGTGGTGGGACTAGTGCCAAAACACCCCCAAATCTCTCCCTTTTCCTGGCGCTGGATGTCCACAGTGCCAGCTTGCCATAATTGGTGCTCCGCTCTGAGAGGAAGACGGAAGAGAGGGAGGCGATGGGAAGTGAAGTGAATGGAGGAAGCATATTTTGGCAAGATTTCAGATGTCTGATGAGGTGAAGCGAGGCTAGAGTCAGAGGGGGATAGGAAACACAGAGATGTCGTGTTCTGAGAGATGTACCTGCAATTATGCCTATGAAGATGATAATAAAGGTAATCAGTCTCTATACATTTGTCTATACATTTGTTTTTCCTTTTATGTGAAGTGGTTTATAAAATGATTTTGCCATGTACATCAGAAGCCATGAAAGGTGTGATATGTGTTATCTTCATGTTTACCGTACGAGAAGTCTAATTTGAGCTATATTTAAGTGAAGCTTTTTTACTAAAAACATGGCACTGTAATTAATGTTTTGTACCAGATTGATTAAGGATGCACTGCCAGGCTGTTTGCCTCTGATAAAACCATAAACCTCTCAACGCCATGGGGATAAGAGCTTGTCAAGTCCAAACATATAGGTTATTTTTTTTATTTTGTCCTCAGTCTCTGCAGCTCTCCGATTATGTCTGCTGCCCACATATGTTAAAGCATACGTGTGCCCATGAATCATCACAAGACCGCCTCGTGTAGGAGCACAAGAGGGAGGCGGAGTGAGGAGAGATAGAAGTCGGAGATGAATGAGTGTTAATGCGCGCCTCACCTCACTTCCCCTGCTCCTCCTGATTTGGCAGCGCTCTAGCCAAAGGGAGGGACATATTTTCCATACTTCTATGAACATCCACCACTTGGTAATGTCTCCTAGACCAAATATGAGAGAGTTTATTTTTAGGCTAATCCTTAAGAGATTGGGATATCGTACATTGGGGGCCTTTTCCATTTTATACTCTTTTCTTTTATCATGTTACCCTGTTGCTTTAAATGTAAAGTAAATGTTTTAAGTGAGCAAATAGCTTTGGTTTGTTTTGCAAAATGGTATAAAATACTTAAAATGCTCCCTGTTCATAACCCATATTCAAGTTGCTCAGTATTGTACAAAACCCCTGGAAATATGCACAGACAAAGCTAACCATTATTTCATTAAGTTTATGCAACAGGTACAGTCACCCCCTGATGGCTGCCTTGTATAGCACGCATCTCGCTGCTGCGCTCTTAAAAGCACATAATAGATCCCCCTTCATTCCCCTCATGAATTTTGAATGCATCTCAAGCGAGGCCTTCCTCACCGTCTCCTCTGTGTCGAATGATAGCATGCGCTTAGTTCACTCAATTTGTAAGGCTTTATCCTTGGATTCCCATTCCCTTGTTTGATTTCCTTTTTCCTTTTGAAGCATTTTCCTCTGCTGACATATCCATTGTGTCTTATGCAGCTTTGATGTGTACTTTGATATTGTTTGGCAGCCTTATGAGACAGTATGGAGGATACTATGCAGCCATGTTCAATAATCCTCATGTGATTTGCCGCTTCAGTCATTAGTTACTCACTTAAAGCAACTATCACAGGGGGAGACTGGTTTGATCTGTGCCGACTCAGCTCCACTCGCTGATATTTACTTGTTAGCCCCTGCACTTGTTACTTGTTACTTGTTAGAAACTACATTTAGGTTTCTGGATGCACTGTACATGTTTCATATTTCGTACTGAGGATGTGGTTCAATCAATGTCGTATTGCAGTCTGCCCTATTGATATTGACCGCCCTTTTAGTTACAAGTAGACCGAATGTTATTATAAAGCTGAGTAAGCAGAAGTAAAGGTCATCTAATAATTTTCTAATTGTTTTAGACTAATTATTATTAAAAAAATATTTTTGGATTAACCAATTGCACTCAGTATTAAATCCAATAATGAATGCCTTACACCAGAGCCTGGTTGGAAAAATATCATTGTGGACTTTATCTAGGTTTTCATGTTTAGAGCTTGTAGCAAACAGCTTATACAATTGCAATTTCACTTAAATGCTAAATAATTGGTTTTAGAATGTTATATTGAATAATTTAATTTTAGTTTTTGAAATGCCATATGTTTACTCCCACACTAAAGTAATAGAAAAGGTGCATCTGGATCACACTGCATATTTGTACATCAGCGGTGTCAAACTCATTTTGGTCCGTGGGCCGAATTTAAACGCTCAGGCTGAACAGCTGAACATACCCATAAAAAATAAAACAATACACATTTTTCAAATGAAACAGTTTGATACAGCCTAGTAATAGCTATGTATTTGTGGACACTAGCACAAATCTGCAGCAGGTGAAAGACTTTGAGTCCATATTCATGCATTAGCGGCAGGAACAGGAATATGGACTTGTGATATGATTCTGATATGAAATGTTCATATCACCGACATGTTGGCTGTTGCTTCTCAAACCCAATATGAGCTCACTGTTTTTTATAGTTTAAGCTTATTGAGAATAAACTCTTCATGTAGCGAATCAAATGAGTGAGTTTGTATTCCCAGTCACATTAGTGTGGACACAGTCAGAGCTCACAACAGCTTCACTATGACATGTTAATACTTTATTACACTCGGACCTGTGTTTTTTACCTGTTGATCCTGATCTTTCCAGGTTTGCACTGATTTGGATGTTTTCCTCACAGAGCTGTCATCACAGAAGTTTGTTTTCTTGTTGTAAGCTCCACATTAGCGGTGCTTTGAGCACAGCTCTATCGTCAACAAATCCATCTCCTTTCTTTCTTCCATGTGTTTCCCAAAGCCACATGTCTCTTTCCCTGATAAGACCTCTCTGGTCAAGTCTGTAAAGTTTTGTGCGAGTCTGCAGTGCACTGTAATCGCTCGAGCAGCACTGCAGTGCGGGGGAGGAGCGGGCGCTGCAAAGGACTGTGCGATATGAAGTTCTAGCAATAAAGCACTATACTTTCAAGGGGATTAATATCTAAATATACAAATGTATTAACAATTTTGGCAGTCACTCTACTGATAACATAAAGGGAAAATAGGAAAGAGAGAGTCACTGTGTTCTGGCTGATGATGAATGGGAAAGTATATGTACATCTCAGTGGAGAACCACCAAATCACATGTATGGAGGGAATTCTGTTGGAAAAGTGTGTCTCGCTTCTTTATAACACCATGTCGAAGTGCCCATTACTCACAGGGAAGTGCTGATTGTTGGAGAAACTGTGGCAGAGAGAAGGCGGACCACTATCATGTTTTGGTACTGTCCAGTCGTTCGGGGTTATTGGACTGAAATTATGAATGCACTACAGACAGTTTTTGACATTGCCATCCCATTTCATTTTAGAAGTATGTATTTGGGCCTCAGAACTTCTGTCACAGACACAATCCACGGATACCTTTGGCATATACTTGGGGGCAGGAAATAAGGCCATCACCAAGAAATGGTGTTCCTGTGGGGACCTGTGTTTTGATTTAATTATGCTCTGAACAGGTTTGTATTTAAGTTTAGTTGATGTCTGCTTGTGATATTTTTTTCAATTATGATTATAATTATTTTTTTAAATTCTCTGGTCATTCTGTCTTGTTCTGTTTTGTCTTTTGTTTATTTGCATATATATAAAAAAAGAAAGTATTAGATAAAAATAATGAACGCTAAACATCCATCAGAAATGTATAAATTAGAAATGTTTTGCTGACCGGATTAAAACATCTATTTGACACCCCTGATATACATAATGGAAATAGGAAAAACAACTCTATTTAGCCTTTGAAACGGAAGTTTGAATGAACATTGAGTGACTGAATATTAGCAATCACATGTGTCTGTAAGTGAGAGAAGATAAACAGTGTGGTGCAACCTATAATTTTGCAGTTATTGTGTATTTAGCTTGTGTAGCTAACGGGAGAGGCTGCTGAGCCTGTTTGCTCTGTCCTGTGAAGAGGACCAAAGCACTCTGATATCAATCTGCCATCAGCCTGTCACTGCTGAGACGGCTATGCCAGCTCTTCTAACCATGTCCACTCCAGGGACCCCAGTGTGTCAGGTAGCCCAGTCTCCATCACTGCTCACAGCCTCGTACCTGTGAGTGGGTGTCTGCTGACGCAGATGGCCTTTGTTTTGCAGTAATCAGGAGATGATTTCCGTTTTCCCAATTGAGAACAAGATAGCACACTGACTCATGAGCTTGAATGCTTCAGGCTTAGAGTGGCTGTTATTTGTTGGTTAGAAAATAATTAGTTGGTTGGTCACCCGGAAGAGTATCTGGAATTGTTGATTGTTTTGTGTCTCTCTTCTCCTGAGGTGTTTCCCAGGATAAACAGGCTGCTCCATATTGACATTTCGGCTCAGTGTGACGCTGGTAACATACGGTTATGTTTCAGTTCACACAATAACACGGCATACAGGCTTTTTTGTAGTAGTTTTTATTATATAGTTCAATCTTCACCTAACTTTTCTACTCATAAGTGAATCAGTACAATCACATGATTACTTTATAATCTCGTAAGACAAGTATTAACTGTTGTTTCTGTTGGTCTATATGTAGAAGTTTTCTTGCTTTTTAATCATCTGTTTATTGCAGTTGAATCAGCTCATATTAAATCATTTTGTGTCAAGGAATAGAGATAATTTTGTTTCATCAATGCATGTCTTTGGATACAATTAAATAAACCCTTTTGTATGTCACAAACTATACCGCAATGAATTATTATCTTGCCAATTCGAGATTTTCTATTTATATGATGTATTCATTAATAGCTGTATAATACTAAATCCTAATATTGCATACAGTTCTCTATCAGTATTTAGGTGCTTTGATACTCCATCGTGTGGCTGAATGACGCTCAAAGTGTCTACATAGTGAAATCTGAGCCCTCCGCCCCACTTCATGGAAACGCAGAGCAAAAAGGTCACTATGCTAGCTGGCTCCACAATCATAAATGGATAAGCACATCAATTTAACATCAATATTGTCCCGTGGAGGAAATCCCACTTTAAATGTTGACTGTGTGGTACTTTTACAAGGCGATCAGAGTCTGTACTCTCCAAGAGGCTTAGTGGAAAATGCATGACACCCTCAACCTAACACGGCCCCTCTTCTGTAAATAGCCTTGTGCATCATAGCAGTCTGTTACTATTCTCAGTGTGTGCAATGTATCACGGGGGTCTTTACAAACATTACTTCTACAAGACTTGCCCAAAAAGCAAGTTTAGGATGCATTAACCATAAGAGAGATACAAAGGTAGGGGGGATTGATAAAAAAATAAGGTAAATAGAGTAATGGAGCGCAGGAAGACTGAATATAAGCGGAGTGGGAACGTTATCCTGGAATAGGCTGCGACCATTTAGCTGCAAACTCCACCCTTCTCTCTTCCCCCCTCCCCTTCTGTCTCACTTCACTATCTCTCTCTCTCTCCTCTCACAAGCGAGCTCCCAGCCTGTCATTTGACCAGGCAGTTCACAGAGGCACAGCGCAGCACCCAAAAGAAAACACCGCAAGGAGGAAAGAAAGACCAACAAGCGAAGGGGAGAGGATAGAGGAAACCAGCTCTCTGAACAGCATGAGAAGCTCACGGGAATGTCTGCTCAAAACCTAAGACTGTGGATTTGATTCTTGCTACATTTGTGGATCCCCTCTTCACTTGTGATCTTACCTTTTTGTTGTGTAAAAAGTTGGAAGAAGACTCATTTTTGAAAGTGTCCGAGTGAAAGCAGAGAGTGTGGTTGGCCATGCCCACCTCTGCCCATGATCCAGCTACATCATGAAAGGGGCCCATTACCATCACCATCGGCATCACCGGGGCTGCGGGTGCCAACACTTGTTCCGTAAAGTCCTGGCCAAGTGCGGCTGTTGCTATGCTCGAGTCAGAGGTTAGTACCGTAAATGTTGCGTTTGAATTTATTAACTCAACACAGCTAAACCATTCGCCTTTCTTCCTTTGCTGAGGTGTCCACCCACCTCTCTTTTATCTCTCTTCTCATTCCTGTGAACTTTTGATTTAGGTGTCTGTGTCCTAGCGCTCTGTTCATGTCTCCACTTCCAGCTAAAGCAACAGATGTGTCTCTTAACACCCAAAAAAGATGTTAAGAAAGTACCACAACTTTCTTAACATCTTTTTTCCTGGGCTGTATTTGAGGTATTTGATTTGAAAGGTACAGTTCTCTTTTAGGTTGTTATTGTCTCTTTTATGTGTGGCACGTGGATGAATTTTAGCGCAAGGCGACTCTCCCAAACATTCCTGGACCCCTAACTGTGTGAGCAGAACAAAACAGTCGTAATCCCACCTCCTATCTTTGCCCATACCCACTGTATATTGTGATTGAGTACAGAATAGCCACAGCCCATTAAAGCAGTATGTAAACACTAAGAGGAGACGTTGCCCTGGGTCAAGGCCTCTGTGGTCATGTGACATTTTTTAAGTTTTCTACTAGACTAACTGCACAATCTTCACAGCAAACTTTTGGGAATGTTTTGTCGTCCCATACGTATGTATAAACAACTGTAGTGTCTAGTTTACACTCAGGGGCCATGCTGTGCATTTGTTCACTTTTACAATCCCTCCACATCAAAGGCGTAAATAGTGCGGCAACTGACCCACTGGGGCTCCTATACATAGGGGGCCGATAAAGTGGGCTTTCATATTATTGGTCAGGGTTCAGGCTACATACCTCACATTCCTTCACTTTAATCTCTTATGTAATAGATATTCTACTTTTCCATAGTCCACTGATCCACACTGCACTACCACTGTATTGTCACTGCAAATATATAAACAAATGGCATACTGGAAATAGTGTAGGATATAGTAAGTACTCATAATACTCAAATAGAGTCTTTCTTCAATGTTTAATATTGGAGTGAAGGCTTCTTTAGTACAGGGATTCAACTATCTTTCCAGTAGGCACCACATTAAAGAATTACACTAGTCTTTTAGAGCTTTTAACTATTGATGTGAGCTTGTAGGCAGCTTAAAAGCCCCTCACACAGACTGTAAAGTACATTTCTATGTTACTACCACTGCTCATAAACGTTGGTAGAGCTGGCCTTGGTGATCTTTTAACTTACTTGTCAACATTTATATTTGCATTGGAAGTTTAGACTAGTTGAACATGTTTTATGACCCTGTCCAGAGATGATTGTTACCTGTTAAGGATGACAACCCAGGCATTGTTGTGGTGTTTACAGGAAAAACAGTGAAGAATGTGGGCCTCTGTCCGGGGAAAGGACCTGGCCACCTCTGGCTAACCCACGATATTAAAGAACAATAGCCCCACATGAGCTGCCAGATTTGTAACTTGACTCCGATATTGCTGCAGTTAATGACTTTCCACTTGTGACTGTAATAAAAACAAGCATGTTTACAATTTGCTTAGTTTACATTCAGATGTGGTGAGAAGAGTACCTGGGTATTATGTCATCAAATAAATACTCTTGCAGAAGTTCAATTGTGACAAAACATCTATTCAGTTCTACTATTATTGACTCCCTCATATTTTCAAAACACAGTGCCGCCGCTCCCATTACACACATAACGCGCAGTGTGTAGGAAACCAGGTGCTCTGAAGGGCACCACCAGCCTGACCAGGAAATTTGGATTCAATTCAATTCAATTCAATTTATTTTTGTAACGCCCAAAATCACAACAGCAGTTGCCTCGAGGGGCTACAGTGGAAAAAACAGAATAAAAGCAGAATAAACAATGTTCATAGGAACTTGGTAATGTCCCAGCATCTCGTGTCCTTAGACAGATGTCCCAAGCTCCCCTGTCCTTAGACCCTCCTTCTAGGCCAGGAAAAACTACCAAACCTCTTTGGGAAAAAGTAGAAACCTGTAGGAGTTCCACAGTGAAGGAAAGATCCGGACGGACAGGCGGACGCGCCTCAATTTGCAGATAGACGGGTGGAGCTGGACCCACTCAGGAGGAGAACCAAGTCATCGAGGCTGATGAAGAACGGTTCAAATAAATGACGGAAAAGGCTATTTGTGCAGCAGCTCCACTGTTCCCTTTACAATTAAATGCAGAGCATATATAGTAGGCCTACTTGTCTTTAGTTGTTTATCATTTAAACTAACTCTAAGACTCGAGTGACGTCGCCACTCTCTCTCTCCGAAGCGAGTTGGAGATGCGCACGGGCAGCTCCACATTTCAAGCCACAATTTAAACAGACGCAGACAGATCAGGGGCACAGCTGGGAGCGGTTTAAACTCCACATTCAAATTATTTGATCCACAAGGAGCAAAAGGGTCTTTAGATGATGAAAAACAGCCTCATATTCAACAAGAAACAGTGAAAAATAACGAATGAAACAAGACGTAAGATGCATTGAGTTGGCACGGGCCGCGTGCACGAAGCCAAAGTGTTCAACTTCTTACAAATGTCCAAATCATACGTCAATAGTTTGCAGCAGCCTGCAGTGTTTTCTAGAGCCTAGGTCTGATCTGCAGAAGAGCAGAAGAGAAGGGCTTCAGGTGACACTGGAGCAGAGGCGGAGCAAGGAAATTTAGGGACTGTGGGAGGCATGCAATGTAATTTTATTCTAGAATGCACCAGAATACAGGAAATGATATGATCCCCAGACCCCCTAAGGATTGTGATTCAAGCAATATATAAAATTAAATAGCCTATATATTAAAAAAATTATACAAAATTCAAAGAGGGTTGGGGGAATGGGGGCACCCCTGAGCATTTCTGCTTAGGGCACCCAAATGGCTAGCAGCGGCCTTGTCAAGCCACAAAGCCTTACAAGCAAGTATACATACAGGATTGAGATGGCAAAGAATATTAATATTGTAGAAAATCAAAAAATTACTAAGCAATATATATAGTGCAGACAATGGCCGTACCACATTCCTGAGAATTCCCGATCTTTTCTGGGTCGGCCCTGGTTTGAACCTCGCGCGGGCATTTGCACATTGTCACTGCGTCCTTGAGCACGATACTTCACCCAGCCTGCCTCCAGCGTGGAAATACAGTGCTGTATGAATGAGAGTGCGTTTGTGAGAGCAGATGTGGGACAACGGATGGAAATAACCCCATGTCTACAATCCGGCGAGTTTACAATATGTTCATTAACACTGTCAATAATAATAATAAAGTAAATAACGCCCCTCATCGTTACAACCCCCGATTAATTGCCTGATCAACTTTAGCTTTGCTTTAACTTTTTGTTGTTTTACTTTACGATGCATCTGCTCTATTCACAGATTTTAAAAGCCACTCTGCATAAGGAAATGATAGTGCACTGCGTGATTCATCCTCTACTTAAGCATAATAACACTCCGAGATGACACACAGTGGAGCATTATGTCACAGCATGTGTCCACAGTCTTCTCCTTCATTCACCCAGTTCTGCAGCAGCTTCAAATCATTCACACTAAATAGATGTCCAAGGATCAGTGCGCTGCTTTTGATCCTATTCACTTGGAACAAAACACAGGAATCAATGGTTTTCTCGGCCTCCCGTCATTAAGACCCCTTCTTATCGAGTATGTAATGACAGAGACGGCCAGTTCTGCAAATACACTACAGGAAATGATGGCACATTAAGCTCAAACTAAATGCTGCGGTGTCTGGGGGGGGGGGGGGGGGATTATCGATCTCAACTTCACGATCAGGGACAGGTGGAGCAATGGATGTAATAAAAGGGGAAAGCACTGGTCTAGTTGCTCACATGTTGTTCATGCTGCACTTTAGTAAACACTTTGAGCCGCACAAGGCCATTGGAGGTTACCAGCAAACATATAGATACGGTGTGTGCAGGGGAAATGTGTTTCCCTTACGTGACTGTATCTGGGACACATACTTAAAATGCAAACTAATAAAAAATGTTTATTTACATTATAGGTGCCTGTCACTGAATTAGATTATCATGGAAAGTGCTTTTGTAGTTCTTCAGTTGAAAGGGGAAATGTTCTTCAATACACATATATTTCATGATGTAATGTAATGTAATTGATAAGGGATTGTAAATTGTGGGGATAGTTCAGTCAAAACATATAAATGAAATAATGTAGTAAATCACAAAATGTGTTTGAATTAGAGACTACTAAAATAACTTCTGTAAAATTCTAATTAGCTGATGTGGGGCTGGAGGTGATGTTGGTCTTAAATTAGCGAATAAACCCGTTCTCAATGTAGACAATTAAAACAGTTCTATGATCTACATATATTGCCAACATCTCTGTAAAGACAAATAGAGATGGCAACTATATCTATTTTTTTAATCTGAGAAATTATGAATATGTATTGTGTATTGACTAAAACATAACAGTGATTTCTTATGAACAACTTAAATGTGTGAAAGACTTGAAATACACTGAAGCATCAGCAGTTACAGCAGCATCGGTGTATATTTACTATGAGGGCTTCTTTTGCCTGGACGAGTCTGTGGTTGCACAGCTTCTTCCCTTTCTCAGGCCCTTTCTCTGTAATGCACACAGTGTTTGACTCATACAAGCATGGCCCTAAGCAATGACACATATACGTTTTCACACACATTTAGATGCTTAAAGGTAAGAGGTGATAATAAATAGAATGGAATCTTTTTTTGGAAACTTGCAAATATAAAATGATATTTTTGCACTTTTGTAGGAGATGTTATTAGATATGTAAGATGTGTCTGATTAAACCTTAATATTCATTTGGAAACCTGTTTTTTTGGTCAGTATTGCCCACCACTACATGTGTGCACTTCGACATCAGACCATGTAGAAAGTATTGATTTACAGCTCCTGGTAGTGTATTGATTGATGTATACTGATGTATTTAATACACTTAGCAATTTGCAATTATAATGAGCTTGATTAATAATGAAATTTATGGATGGGACAATAACCAGTATTAAGGTATTCTAAAACAAAACATGTGTAAGATTGGCTTAAATACAACACTGTGTTATTGACAGAACACATTTATTGCACTGGGTCTGTGGAAAAAGCAGCACTCCTCACAGCCTTGACTTCATGAATTGATTATTTTTGGTCATCATCACACTTATCATGTCACAAATAATGTCCAGAACCAATAGGCCAGCTCTATTTTAGTCCTTGAAACATTATGCCTATAAACCATCATTGTAGGCCACATTTTGCCCTGATCCTTGTGTTTCCCTAAATTTCTACACAGCAAAGTAGGGAAAATTTCATATTGTTCCACCTCTAGACTATTATTAGTTATTAACTATTATTATTGTTATCAATTATAGATGTGCTTTTCAAAGTTGTATTTGAACTCTGCACCTTTAACATCTTGTCGTTTTATCTCTGCAATGCTTCCATTGCTGTCCAAGCCACGTAATTGTCAATGTTTAAGTCATGCCTCATTTGCTGCGGTTTCCACTCGATCAGTGCAGGAAATGTACTGTATTTTGAGCTATGAACCGGTCATCGTGCAGCATGATGTGTTCCAGGACCTTTTAGGATGTAGGGATTTTGAGTGTTGCCTAAGGGCCCTTCACTGGTTCAGTTTGTTTTGAGACACAGGGGCTTGATTTCCAATGGTTTCTTGCCTAACCTTGGAAATATAATCTTGATGAGAATAGCGGCGAACCATATCTGCAAATAAGGGGGAAATTACCATGACAGAAGTATCTTTTTTTCTTTTTATGACTCTGCTGCAAAATTTAGCTTATAAGGAATACTCCAGACATTATGGAAAAAGCTGTCAAAAATTGCCGAAATTGAAGGTATGCTGGAGAGGGCTGTTGGCTCAGGCTTGTGTTTGGGATATTTTTAAATTGTTGCTCGTACCCCAGCCCACCCTCGTCTTGTCCTGCCCCTGTACTCAGCCCCCCTGTCTGTTCTGTATTTAGGCGAACTCTGATCTCCTGCCCATTGTTGCTACACAAAATACACAGAAAGCAAAGACGTACGTAGTTCAAGCTTGTGGACACTGCAGTGAGAAGTCACACAACACCACGCGAGAACAACAAACAAATGGGTCTTCTCTGTTACTTTATAGTCACTGATTTAATTTTTTTCAACATATACAAACAGGCCATAGGCAACATTTTTGAGGACTTTTCAGTCAAAAGATGGATTGCTATGGCAACGCTCCTTTGGGTGTCATCGTTCTGAAACCCATGGATCGAAAATGATTTAAAGATAAATCGTCTTACAGTGTTTCAGTGGGTGTTTATTTATTTATTTATTTATCAAGAAGCACTATAACTTTTCTGATGTAGTGTTTTCCACCTGCATGTTGTTGCTTGGAGTGTTCCACAGTACGGCATTAAACTTGTCTATCTGGAGTTCAATTAATTTTGGGTGTTTTATTGCTTAAAAAGTACCTTGAAATGTTTTCCCCCTAATGTGAGTGGGATCGCTTCTCCACGGATCTGACCTGTAACTTGGCCTGGTTGCCCCTGTGGAGATATATGTTTAATGCCATACTGTGGAACCTTCCAGGCAAAGTAATAATATCTTCAAGGAGACAACCAGACCGAAAAAGTTTTTATAGTGCTTTTCTATCCCATTGCTCACTAACAAAAACAGTTAAGTCAGACATGTCAGATTTGGTGCTTTCATTATGATCTAAACTTAATCTTTTAACATGAAAATACAGTCCAGTTTTTACAGTTGTTGGGAGAAAAAACCTTCTTGGACCTTGGTCGTTTTTGGAATGTGAAGCAAGTGGTGCATTAAGATCATTCCTGGGGCATTCTCACTCTCCTCCCTGCTCCCTTCATTCGTCTGCTTCACTTCTGCCTCCATCGGACCAGCCAGTCAGACGGCTATTATTAATTGTCTTCTTCTCCACTATTTTTGCCCTGCTCACGCTGCTTTACGTTTGCTCCAGTAAACGGCCGTGCCTTGACATTTTTCTACACATGGGCTCAGTTTGGCGTCTCCATTTTGGTCTTTTTTTTACTCCTGGTCAGGACTTGTGTTTGTAAACGCGCTGAGGAGAAGAATGAGAAGGGAACAAATTATGAAACACAGGAGTGCATTCCATACCTTGTTTAGAAAGAATTCTCCAACAGTGCAGAGGGGGGAGAGAAGTCGCTCCGACCCCCACTTTCTGTCCATATGGGTCTTTTTAAGTCTGCTGTCTTCAGGGGGACACCCGTGACACGACTTTATACAATTTTACACAACACGAAGCAAATTACTGTTTCTTGATTGTGACGAGAAGAATTAAATGTAGTTAAAGGTGTGAAGAGTGCTCACAATTTAGAAAAACAAAATATTGATCCACTCATTTTCTTAATCTGCACTAAGGTCTAGCACAGTATCTTAACCTTCAGCGGAAAAGTTACTTCATTCAGAAGATATATTTTCAGTGCAGGGGTTCCCAATCAGTTCATTCTTAATCAAATTTATTCATATATAAAAAGTTACCAATAATTTACAGGAGAAAAACATTTGCAAAGCTAAGTGTTTGCTATCGATTTTATTAATGCAAAACATTTGTAAACTACATTGATGCACTCATTTAAATAAAAGGACACTTAACATGATAAGTTGTTACTTCTACCAGGCTTTTTTAGGGTGGACATAACTAAAAGACCCTTTGGCGGTGCTGTCTGGTGTTACAAATTGCCAAACAGCATAGCATCAATATTAAAACCCCTCTATGTTAATTGTGTATTCACTTTGTACATTTATAATTTAGTCTTTTCTGTCCTCACTTCTGTAATGATGATTTTTATGTCTGGCTGTTGGGTAATCGTGTGTGCGTATGTCCCTCAATGTCTCTCTCTTTCTGGGTTTAGTTGCTATGGCGATGTGAGCGGGTAGGGGTGGAGAGCCACAGAAAGGAATGAGAAAATGTAGCTGGAAAGCCCATCAGGCCTGATTGAGAATTACTGCAGCAGCACATTTTTCTCAACACAGCCACAGTCACGGGCTCTCAGTGCACAAATATGGCTTTAGTTTTAATATGCTGTGTTTACAATTATCCTTTCTACACCAATTAAGCGTCACAATATGTCCCACTCACCATTAGTGGTCACAATGTTACGCCCAATGAAACTATTAACTCAGACGCTCTCTGCATTCAGACACTTTTCTGTCAGAACTAGGGCTGTGCGATACAACCATAAAAATCAAATTGGGATCTGCTCCCTGTGACAGTCTGCTATTTTGGTGTTATTGTGGTACAGTGCTTGTCTGTTTAACGCAGCTCCAGGCTCAAACACGGACACTAAATGTACATGAATTGTTGAGATGTTGCCAGGTGTACCTTGAAAAAAATGCCATAGATTGTATTGAATAAGTAAAAATGTTAGCATATCCTGCAAACTTCTGACCCAAAAAAGAAAGCAAAAAAATCACCATTGGCAAATTTAAGAACCAGATATTGGCAGGGACTATTTGTACATTATACTACTTTCTTTTCTAAAAGATGTGATTTGGTCGCAGATTCTTTTCAACCCAAAAGGTGCGCCGTCACTCCAAAAAAATCACTGATCTAATAGGCAATGAAAAATTGTATGGACTTTTTGGCATATTGTCCACACAACTTTTCATCAATTAAAATGATTGTGCTTTCTGTTCCTTAGGGCATAGCGACACTTCAAGTCAAGTGGTCCCCAACCACGGGGTACAAAACTGGGCTGGCCCATTACACATCTTTAAAAAAATTTATTTCTGTTTTATTGTCTACTAGGACTGGGCCATATCATTTCGCTCGTGATATATATGTGGAGGATATGAAATTTGGAATATCATTAAATAACTGCACGTGCACTGCAGTTGTGACGGGAGTGATCGTGGCTCTGCTGCCGCTAAAGCCTAGAGTGATGTAAATGCTGAATGTGGTGCTCTGCAGAGGCTAAAAACTCTAATAATGAGCGTATGGGTGGATAATGAGGAGTGGAAGCAGAACCTTTAGCTGTTAAATAGCCCAAAACAAATTAGTACAAATATTATAAAAGCCATCATAAAGCAGCCTTAGATATATCATCTGGGGTTGGATGCATTTTGCGCCATTGTTCCAGTCCAGCCCATAACCAGCAACTGTCATCTCCCAACAGGCTTTGCGACTCCTTCTCCTCCCACTCTCCTCACTGGCACTGCCACAGCTGCCATATGGAATCACAATCGCTTTTCATTTCAGCACGCAGCCACCTCAGGACTAATAGCTGCTTTGTTTAGCCCTAAATACAAGTGTGAGCGGCTCATATCCTCTCAGCAACCGTGCTCAGAAAATCATAGTAACAAGCATCATAGTGTATGTGCACGCGACCACATTTTTGCCACGAAAGGCCAAAGGGGACTGCAGAATGTGAATGTGATTATGAGGCCAAATCACACAAACCAGATCCCCACTGGGACAAAGTCATTCAAGTATAGTCTGTTCTTCAGCTCTGCTCCAGTAAGACTAGAGCCTCGCAGTAGGTATCGTTCATTTAAAGACCATGAAAAGATTATTATTTCTACAGACATAAAATGAATACACTGTCTGCTCGATATGAAGATACCCGAGCCCTAATGGGTTTTCTTTTCTTTAAGTTAAATTCGTTTTTTTTATTAGTTATTGTTTTTGCATAATTGCTTTTACATACTCCAGTTATACGGGTTCATATGCCAGTACTGTCTTTGAGCTTGTCCCAAACATGGGAAAACTACAACAATTATCGTAATATTTGTGACTAATCGAGTACTGAAATAATTGTTTACTGTTTTGATATTGTTATCTTGACAATAAACAGATTATAACACATGCCGCTGACTAAGAAAACAGGTTTTAGGAAGAATATTTGGTTTGGTGTTTTCATCAAGAAGACTCCCATATGTTGTTAAGATTCAAATATGGGTACAAGATGATATTTCTGCACTTTTGTAATTCATTAATTGATTTTAAGACTTTTCACATTTGCTTGATGATAAAACCTCAACTAATAAGTTTACAGACTTGTTTTAACACATTTTTGTTGGATTGACATTATGTCATCTGAATATCATTATTGGGATGCTCAAAAATATATCGAGATATTCATTTTTGTCAATATTGTCCACCCCTAGGGACAATAGAAATGATCGTTTGTCTAGTCAGACAAATTGAATGCAAATCAACGACTAAAATAATTATTAGTTGCACCCCATGTTAACTCCCTATATTTGTTATTATTTTATTTGACTGTGGCTGTGTTAAGAGCCCATGTACGATTTGCAACTCTAAACACATGTATAACACATTGACTTCATGGATGTTTTACTGAAAGTCAAATGAGAAATGAAACAGTTTCCACAGCACATTTACAGTAAGCAGACATTATGAATCTGCACAGTCAATTTAGTGGTTTCTGTGATGCTTGGTTAACCCACACTTTGATTCTGTGATAAATTGCTGTGTGAATTTTGTTGTTAGCCATCCATCACTTCGGCCTACCAACTGTGGGACATTTAAGTGTATTTTTAATGACGCATCATGCTTTTATGACTTGAATAAGTAATGGGAATGGTTTTGCAGAGTGCGTATTACATCCATACAAGGTTATTTGGTGCAAACAGCCGCTATTCATCCAAAGCTTACATTATGGGAAGGAAAGAGTGATGGTGCCAAGAACTTGGTGAGTCTAGCTCTGAATGGGTTTAGTGGAATGTCTGGAGTTTTCAAGGCTACTAAGCACAAACATCGTCCTGGTCACACAGTGCCAGCTGCAGCAGCCGACGTCGGTTGTCAGATTTCCTTTGCTGAGTTGTCTGAATACAACTAATATAATAGTTTTTGTAAAATTCTTACCTTTTGTGAGCTGGGGTTGGCGCTATTGACCAAAAAACTAATATCCTGATTTATTTATTTCATGGTTTATACCCTTTTTTGAAAGTTTACCCAGCAAGTTTCTTATTGATAGTGTTGTATTATGACAGTATACTTGATATTCCGATTTCAAATCTTCAGAACTTTTTGAGTCTAAACTTGACTTTTGCAATTCTAAAGTACTTCAATTTAAACTTACATTTATATATTCCTATCCTTTTTGCCCAGATCGTAACTTTTAACTCTAGTGGTGCGTCATTTCTATCCACAATTTCAAAAGCCTTCGTCAGAACAAGTGTGCTCTTCTACGCCAGCTCAATAGACAATAGTGGTTAATGACATGAGTTCAGCCTGGTTTTGTGACTGCCTGGCTGTGGAGTGGCTTATTGTTGGGCGCGCTCCTGATAACTGTGTCACTGCTCTGTCTGTGGTGGATTTCGTATGGAGCTCCTAGAACCACAGCGGCAAAGTGGAAGTGCGTGCCACAAGAAGTAGGTCAGGAGAAGGACAGGAAGCCGCTGTGTGCTCCTCTGTCTGACTTGAAAGTGTCATATTCAAAAGTTTCAAACAGACATGGACAGGAGAGAGGGGCATGATGATGCACTTATGGTGTACTTTGATGCATCAGATAGGACACATCCGCCTAATGAGACAGTGTGTGTCATCCTGGTTTATGTAATTAATTCCTTTATGTTCATTAGTTTACCTGCTTCCAGCATATGTCAGTGTTCCCCTGTTTCTTCTATTATCTTAATCATTTTCAGTAGAAGGGCTGCATAGTCTGTTGACTTGATTTCAACATAAAATACTGGACACTTTAAAGGTCACCTGTTGGTTTATTTATGTTTATTTTGTAGGAACAAGTTTGTTTTATTAACCCATGTGGCACATTACATTTTCTCCCGAATAAATTCTTAATGTTCATTCTCAAAATACAGACAAAACTTTCACTTGAAAATGATCCAGTTTGTCTGGCAGGTACAGATTAGTCAATCACATGATAGCAACCACTTTACAAAGATCCATTGAGGACAAACCATCTGAATCTGCTTTTATAGTATACATTACACTGGTTATGAGTAACCTGTTACAACCAATATCTGCTGACCGTCTCTGAAAACATGTTCAAAGACATGCCTTTCAATATTAATTTCCTGAACATAAACAATACAGACTTCTAATCATTGCCGTTTAACACTAACAGTTGTCAAATTTCTTCTTCCAAAGTCTCAACTCGGCTCCAAACCACATGTTTTTACTGAAAGGCTATGGACCTCTTGATTAAAAAGACCCAAAGACATCACTGATGACCTGAGATGACCGAATCTTGATTAATTGCACAGCCGCACCAAGTATGATTAGAACAGAACAGTTAGCCCACGTATAGATATAAAAGTATGATAAATAGGTAAACACATTGGCTCTTTGAGAGGTTATTTTTTACCATTGTCATAGCCTTAAACACTGGTAGGTTTTAAATGTCAGCTCCTTGCTCTCTCAGCAGCTTTGGGGCAGTGCAGGACATTGCATCAGAGGAAGCAGTGTGCGCTCATCTCCACACTCAAACCTACCCACTATGTAAACAGTGCACTGCAGAGAGGTTCAGTGGGGAACATATTGTAGAGGGGGAGGTGAGGTCAGGCTGGCTAGAAGTCAATTATGTTTGTGTCAACTTTATCAACAATATGCTGCAAAATATATACTGTATAAAAGGCCTTGAGCCAATAGGAGGATATAGAAAGAAGCAAAGAATCATCCAGATGGTTTTGTTGCTTCTAGACGCACACAAGGTTTAAACATTTCACATGGTAAAAATATTTGCATTATGTTTTTATACAGCTTCACTAAAGGACAGTAAGTGGATTTCCAGTTGAAAGCAGCAGCTACTAAGTGCTTTGTTGACTCTTAGGTCTTTGAGTTGCTGAGTGCAGTTAAGGCCATGTTGATAGGAAGCGTGTTCATTTCCTCCGAGTAGCTGAAATGTAATATACAGTAAATGTAGGGTCTGCCGGCTGGAGACGAGCAAAGGGTGTGGAATGAGACAATAAAAGTGAGTTTTTTTTAGCTGTAAGTAGTTCTTTATGATGCAGAGAGAGCATGCTGTTGTTCACGGAGCCCTGAGGTGATGAGGTGATGAGACTGAGGTGGCGGCAGCTCAGAGAAGCTGGGACTTTGTGATCAGCAGGACTCCTGGATCTGATGAGCTGTTTGGGCCATGTGTCCCCCTGTGGCGCGCTGTCTGCTCACTCTGACAGACGAAGGACAGTAGAGGAGGTCGAAGCAACTTCTACTCATGCAGTTTTAACCTTTATTTTAAGTATTTGTGAATTCGGTATATTCAGGTTTTCAGATTTTTCAGATCTCAGATATTATTCAGAATTGAGCTTGATATTTTAATTAAAGATTTGTATTTTAATGAACCCAATTTGTATCCATCTGGAATAGTTTCATATTTTTGTTATTCTACTGCTGCTGCCCTTTTACTCTGCTTTTTTCTTTTCATCCAATAGCAATTGAACTAACTTCCTTTCTCTTCTTTGTTAATTTAATTTTCAACCAAATATAGTTGCTAAATCTAAATGCGCTAAAATGTTGTAAATTGTATTACAGACATATACTGAAAAGTTTGGAAGTTTTTGTGTCTAGCAAGCTTAATACACGTGGCACATTCTAAAATGTTACAGCCAAGTAATATTTATGCAAAATAATAATTATTTAGTCTACAATGCAACAACAATGTACTGTGGACCAAATTATACACAGCACATTGTCGTGTACTGTACAGACCAGTCTTCTGTCAGGCGCCCCGCACTTATAGTCACTTGACAATGTATTATGCATTTTATCAGACTCGTTATTGCTTAGTAGCATTTTTCAGAGTAAAATTCCAGTTTTGGACAGCTGTGTATGAACAGGACTTGCACCACTGCAGAAGTTAAGTCCATCTTTATTGATCAGATAATCTGTGAAAGCTGCTGAGCTCACAGATCAGGCTAAAAGCACTGACTGTAATGGAGCAAACTTGTTCACAGTCCTCACTCCAGGGACGGACTGCAATTTAGGCCTCTCTGGAACTAAACAACGCACACAGACACAAGCAGCGCACACAGACACAAGCAGCGCACACAGACACAAGCAGCGCACACAGACACAAGCAGCGCACACAGACACAAGCAGCGCACACAGACACAAGCAGCGCACCACCACCAGACCACAGACACAGCCAGCGCACACACACACAAGCAGCGCACACAGACACAAGCAGCGCACACAAGACACAAGCAGCGCACACAGACACAAGCAGCCGCACACAGACACACAGCCAGCGCACACAGACACAAGCAGCGCACACAGACACAAGCAGCGCACACACACACAAGCAGCGCACACAGACACAAGCAGCGCACACAGACACAAGCAGCCGCACACAGACACAAGCAGCGCACACACACACAAGCAGCGCACACAGACACAAGCAGCGCCACAGACACAAGCACACAAGCAGCGCACACAGACACAAGCAGCGCACACAGACACAAGCAGCGCACACAGACACAAGCAGCGCACACACACACAAGCAGCGCACACAGACACAAGCAGCGCACATAGAGACTCAAAGGAACAGCACAATCATGAGTCAAGTAGAAGCTCTGGTTACTCTTTCACTTGTTCCAGATCTGAATTGAATAAATGTATTCAGGGGTGGCGGATATAATTGATTAGTTGATACACCCTGGTGTCTTACTAATAGAGAAAATGTCTGGATGTGACACCGATGGGCCTAAATCATCTGTACACCTTTTCTTCTTTAAAGGATTTGCTGACAGTGTGTGGCTTACCAGTGAAATTAACGGATCACTGCAGTTCATTATCGTCCACATCTACTACTACAACTTGAATTAACACAATGTGCCTGCCTGGTTTATCTTTCCTCTGCAGTGCCATTATAAAAACAGAGCTTGGTCAGCAGCAGACCAGGGGAAAGATGTGGCTGGATTTGTTACTGTGAAAATGCTGCTCTAGAATAAAAGCATGTTGAGAATTTGATTACAATATAGAAACCACGGCTGCACTATATTAAATGAATTCATCAAAGTGACATGTGATTAGAGTAGGCAATATCTACTCTATATTGCAAATCAAGATGTTAGACATTAATCTTTCAAAATTAGTCCTCCATCACAGAGCTATATCCTTCAGAGTTTTCAAAATAATCAGGAGAGAGCATTTGTCATACACCTAATAAGATAAGAGAACCTTTATTCGTCCCGCAGTGGGGAAATTTCAGTGTCGCAACACAGATTACAAAATAATAGAAAAATGACACACTCTTATTTACAGTAAGTGGCTGTCACATGGACTGAAAACATTTCACCAGGGATGATTGACATTATGTCACAGTATTGCACATGATTATAACAGTATTGCACATGATTATAACAGTATTGCACATGATTATAACAGTATTGCACATGATTATAACAGTATTGCACATGATTATAAAAGCTGAATGACACATGTTAACAGCGTTCATTGTAATGTCTGACAGCAGCAGGAAAGACATGTGAATCCTCTCCTTCAAACTGAGAGGGTGGATCAGTTTGGTACTTTAGGTGCTCTCCAGAGCTCCTCCTGCACTGAGTCCAGAGCACAGCCCAGGAGGGAGCTGGACTTCTCGAAGTCTTTGAGCAAGACACTTCAGCTAACTTTCCTCTGTGAATAGTGGTGGTCAGAAGGACTGTAGGTGCAGTTTGGCAGCCTTCCTCTCCTAAATCTGACCTCGGGGCAGTTGCCAAGTGTATCTGAGGAGTTCTTGAGTAATGCTTATGTTTCTATAGCAACTATAAGACCACACATGCTTATTATTTTATTATTTTCTGAGCTTAGGTCAGTTTATATTTGTTTCAGGGGTGGATTGTATTTGAATCAGAATCAGAAAAGGTTTATTGCCATTGTCAATGAACAGAATTCACAAACATAGGAACTTGTTTTGGCATTAAGGTGCAACATAAAACACTGAGCAATAATAAATACAACATATATGAAATCAAAAGGGCATGCATTAAGAGACCATTTAAGATTACTATAGTATAAAATAAAAATAGACTTACTATGTACACAAGAGTTACAGTTAGATTTACAGTTGTAGTACAGAAAGTCACAGTGCAGTGAGTGATTAAATAGTTGCAGTTAAATTGACAGGTGTTTAGAAGTGTTCATGAGTCCAACAGCAGAGGGAAAGAAACTGTTCTTGTGGCGGGAGGTTCTGATCTGGATGGATCGTAGCCTCCTGCCTGAGGGGAGTGGCTCAAATAGTCCATGTGCAGGGAGTGAAGGGTGAGCTGTGATCCGACCTGCTCGTCCCAGAGCCCTGGAGACGTACAGGTCCTGCAGAGATGGAAGTCTGCAGCCGATGGCTGCAATTTTACTCCAACAGAAATGTTGGAGTAAAATTAGAGCATGCTTGCTCGTCATAGCATGTTTAACGATATTATGCAACTGTTTTGGTCAACTCTTTTTTCAGGGTCAAATTAAGCTGGCCTCATGCTCTACTGTCCAGAGTTGCTATGGTGACACATGCAGATGCAACGTCCTTTTTATAAATGTATTAATTCACTAAATTATACAGTGTGTGGTGCGCGCTTTGAGTCTGTACATTTGAGCCACTGAGGACTAGCTCTGCGTTCCTCACATTACATAACCACATATTGCTCTTTCTTCTTTCACTTTCACGTGTTTGTTTGTGGTTAAACATTCTGAAGTCTGGAGGTGATTAGGAGCAGTGTGACTTGTGTCATTTTTTTCTGTTGTGACCTTTGAACTCTGACCTTATTGAACCTTAGCAGGAGGACAGTAGGAGTCCTCCGGGGGCTAACGCTACAGTTTGAGGTTGAGACACTGTAACTTAGAGGGATTTATATCACGTTCACTTTTACAACACAGTATTTGGCTTTATAGAGGAGATGGCAATAGATTTTCTGCTTATTCTTATTCCTCTTAGTTATTATACTATATTGATGTTCGATTGTAAAGTTTGGTTCTGTGAAAAATGGGTGTGGCGTTGAAATGACGTAGTTGTATCTCATTCTGTGCATTAACAGAGGTTGCTTGTGATTCATGGATGTAGCTCTTAAAATGCTGTTTACAAAATAAATATATTTCCATTTTTGAAAAGTTTCTGTTATAATTATCAATCAGTGACGTTTTAACATGTGTAGATAGGGGTTTGATTTGGGAAATGGATAACTATAAAGTCACTGTGACTTTTCAAAACATGTTTTGTCAAGTGTTTTTGATCCAATGTGACTGTTCACTGATTATTCATTACTGAGAAATCTAGTCAACAAAACAAGTTTTTGACAGAACCTGTCACAGACAACAGAAGACATCACAAAACACAATATTTTGAATTTTTAAAAAATCCACTTCTGTGTCCAGTCACAGGGACAAACAAGCCACTTCTGATTTGTACAAGTCAAGACCAGATGAACGGAGAGCTATTTATGCATGCCTTTTATTTTATCATAGTTTATTATGTACAATTATTGTTAATTGTTCTTTGTTATCAATGTCAATGTAAAATGCATTTCTAAAACACACTTACAACTTTAAAAGCCCAAAGTGCAGTAAAATACATTGGTGACACATAAAATACAATAAATTACAATTACAAATGAAGTTAATAAAAATAATGACTCAATTCAATTCAATTCAGTTTATTTTTGTAATGCGCAAAATCACAACAGTGGTTGCCTCAAAGGGCGACAGTGAAAACAGATTCAACAATGTTCATAGGAAATTGGCAACGTCCCAGCATCCCCTGTCAAATGTCCCAAAGTCTCCTGTCCTTAGACCCTCTTTCTCGGCCAGGAAAAACTACCAAACTTCTTTGGGGAAAAGTAGAAACCTTGAGAAGCTCCACAGTGAAGGAGAGATCCGACTCCCTCAAAAGGGCAGGCGGATGTGCTTCAGTTCATGTCAAAAGGCTAGAGAGAAAAGGTACGTTTGTCTCAGTAGATCTAATGCAGAGACAGGCTGTTCCAGAGCCTGGGCCCCGCCACAGAGAAAGCTCGGTCCCCTCTGCTTTTTAACTTTGACCTGGGCACATCCAGGAGAAGAGAGATGGACCACATGGTATGAACAGGAACATGGTGGGAGATTAACACCTTGTACCTGTGAGCAGCCGGGCCACCGCATTTTGCACCAAGTGCAAGGGTCTAAGAGAGGCCAGATCAAGACCAAAATAAAGAGAGTTGCAGTAATCTAGGCGTGTTGTAATAAATAAGAGACTCTTTCAAAGTCCTTGGCAAGTAAGTACGATTTAACTTTAGCTAGTAACCTCAGCTGAAAAAAGCTGGTTTTGACCACTGCACTCTCCAGCTTGAAAGATGAATCCATCAGCACACCAAGATTTTTTCGCAAATGGGTGATTAACAGAAGACAGAGGACCAAGAACACTATCCGCCCCTCCTAATACATCTGAATCACCAAAAACAACAATTTCAGTTTTCTTTTCATTTAAGTGTAGAAGATTTAAAGTCATCCAGTCCTTAATGTCTCTGAGGCAGTGAATCAGGGGCTCAAAAGATAAGGTATTTGACCGCAGCTGAACCTAGATTTGCACGTCTTCACCAAAGCAATGGAACGAGATATTGCAATCTTAATGGCAACAAATAAATGCCAAAGAGAATTGGGCCAAGGATGAAACCCTGAGGCACACCACAGTTCAATTTGGCAGTTTTAGACTGATGTGGGCCAAGGTGAACAGAGAAGGTTTGTTGTTGACAAATATGATCTGAACAGTTCTAGTTGAGACAACAAAATACTGTGGTCAAGTGTGTCAAAAGCTGAGGACATGTCTAAAAGCAGAAGGGCGACAGGATATCTAGAATCAAGTGAAAAAAAGACATTAACATTTTGTAAAAGTGCAGTTTCTGTACTCTGTTGTTACATAAAGCCTGACTGAAATTTTTCACAGATGTCATTACAGGCAAGGTGTGACTGCCGTTAGCGTTGGACAACCTTTTCCAAAACTTTAGAAAGGAAGGAAAGTTCTGATATTGGCCTATAGTTTGTAAGAACATTTGGATCCAAATCAGAAGGTTGCACCATAGCGCTGAAGCACATTCCTAGTTTGTGAATTTTGTTCACTGGCAATGGAGCTAAAACATTTTCCTGATCTGATTCTTCGTAAAACCTATTCTTTTGTTTCAGGTTCCTGTTTATAGGCAACATTTTGAGGACTTTGACCATTCAAAAGATAAATATTTAGTTTTTAATTGTTCATTTCTATAACATCGGGGTGTGCAGAAATACTGCTCCTCCATGTAAAAACATAAATCAGGGGTGAACTCTTTTATTTCATTTTATAGATTTAAGGAGAGTGTGACTGATGTTTGCTGCCAGAGATAAAGCGCTCGAGCTTCAGAGCTGTGACACAGGCGCTGGGATGAGCAGGCAGGAGGGCTCTAAAGGACTTGAGAAAAACAAACACCATCCTTTCCCTCTACACAGGATCACACTGGACATCCGGTCTGAGCACCCCCACACACATCCCCTGTGCCCCTGCCTCCTGTGTGTGACCGTGCTGGAGTATGTAACTTCAAACGACTGCCATGACCCCCACGATCTGGCTCATATCACAGGCCGGGCTGGTTCTGTGTGTGATGCCTATTTTCAACGCAAAACCTCCTGACTATTCATACACAAGTCTATTTATATTGTTTCTCTTGTTGCTGTTTCCTGCTGTGTTGACGTGACATGTGCCTTCATTTCCTCTCATAGACCTTCACTTTGACTCTTCTTTTTAATTATTTAAGATTTTTGCCTTGAACCAAAAGCTGTGTTTATAATAGTTCTACATTAAGAACAATGAATCTGTTGACTTTGACTATGCACTATTGATATGCATGGATTTTAATGTGCGCTGTTCTCTTGTTTTTCTAATTGACTTTGTTTGGTGGGATAGTTCCTTTGGTAAATCAGTCAAGTGACAAGAAAAGTTGAAAAATTAAAGTTGAAATGACAGAAAGTAGAGTTGAGTTCTCAAATTGAATCCTTCTGTCATTAAGCAACAGTTCTGACAGTTTAAACAATCATTTAACAAAATGAAGGTGTTATCAGGTATATTACTTCAAGATATTGACATAAAGAATACTCACAAACACTATTTGGTTTGGTTTCCTTAGTTGTCATGTTGTGATTTGATTTTTAAACCTGATACCCGTCCTGTTGTCTCCAGCCACACGTCCATTGTAACTCAAATGGACAATGTGAATGTTTCCCAACACATGCTCCTTTGTACAGAAGGTCTTTACGTTTATATTCTGCCCAAAATGTTTTGACACTTCTGTATTAATTCAGATTTCCACACATTGTAAGATCTTCTCTGTTCCTCTGCAGACTCTTACTCAGCAGCGGGCAGTGAGGGCAGCATCTCCACCTCTGTAGCGTCGCTGCCCCCTCAGGCCTCAAGCAGCTCGGCCCCCAGCTCCCCGAGCTCCAGGCGCTCAGTGAGCACCCTCAAGAAATGGCTCACAAACCCTGTCCGAAAACTCAGCGCCGGGGCCTCAGCTAAAGGGGAGCGCCAGGTCCGAAAACTGGAGGGAAAGCCCCCAACAGTGCCCCCGCACCCCATTCAGGATCTGGGAAGCCCTCCGCGACTGGACGAGACCTTCACCATCCTCCCCATGACGCACTCACAAGTAAGAAAGGCAGTTTTGATGCAAACCCATTCAAATAGTAACAATATTGTTCTTGAGTACAATGAAATGAAGCTCTATCATAGAGATAGAGCGGGGCAATATATTAAAATTTAGATAATACTGTAGTGTTGTTTTGAAGATATGCAAAATTTGTTTATCGGGGATATCGTTTATAGTTTTAAAAAAATGCTACAAAGAGAGCTGATTAAAAATTAAAACAATTAAAAATGAATCTTTCACGTAAGGACAAGTGATATTTCTGAACATTTGAGATACATTTTTACAGAGATTTCACATTTGTCTGATAATTAAACATTGAATAATTTGAAACACATGTTTTAACACATTCTGTTGGATTGACAATATTATTCTGAATATAATTATTGGGACACTAAAAAAGATCAACATATACATTTTTGTCAATATTGCCCGCCCCTAATTGGAGAGTCCAATTAGGGGCGGGCATTTAAAACAATACTAGTTCTTATTTTTTTGCTATAAATTAAAATGCATAAATTGTACAGTATATTTCAAAAACGCCTACCATTTCAGTTTACCCACGCATCTGCTTTCTTTTTTCTGTGCTCTCCTGCACTGCTGTTACAATCAACATTAAAGCATCCAAATGTTACAGAAACATTGTGTTTATGGCGTTTAGTTAACAGTAAAACCCCTGTGTTGTTACATTGCGCTGCAGTGAGGAGTATGTGTGATGGCAGGTGGCACAGATGTTACATAACAGGTCTTGTACTGGCACAGGCCTGAGGAGCTCACTGCCATCTGACGCACATGCTCTTCTGTCCTGGAGCAGGCTCTGGACACTGCGCATTACCTAGACCGACACATGTAAACGTAGACGACATATACGATAGCCTTATAGATAGCATGATGTTTGTTTGTTTGTTAAAGGAGTGGAAAGACGGCCTGGCCAGCCCTGAAGACCTGTCGCCGGCCACACTCCAGTCACCCAGTTACATCACGGACTCTCTGATTGGCTGCACGTCCATACCAAACAACCAGGTGGGCAACGAACAGACGCCAAATGGGGCAGTGGAAAGTATTGGTTTCATGCATTATGCATTTCTTTGGTCATAAGAAATTCCAATAGCTTATAGAACATAATTTAGCTTAGTGTTGTCAGTGTTTCTTACAAAAAAACAATAATTATCAAACCCAATCAAACAGCTCACAGTATTCGGCACACCCTCTGAAATGCAGCGTTCTCATTGGTCAGTTGTCAAAAGTGACTGACTGTGAAGACTATTCTGCTGCTGGCTGTTATCAACAAAACAAAATAATAACTCTTCAAAAACCTCATCCACATAAGAATAAAACAAGTCCCTCTGACACAAGCACACTGCTATGCAGCTGCAAAGTGTAAATGAATGAAAGACTTGCTCAGAGGGGATCGATGAGCCAGAGCCCCAGAGGCCGGGTTCATGACAGCAACCTGTGTGATTCAGCTCCCAACAAAAGGGCATGCCTGCAGACAAACAGGGAAACGCACAAAAAGTGAAAGACTACCCTGTTTTTGCTTTCATTTTTTATACCAAGCGCTTGAGGAGCAGCATGGATCCATATCAAATGCTCTGTGACTTTTGATTGCGTGTTATTGCAAGAAAGAACTAAATAAAAGCCAATTTTTATATGATATTAATGAAACATGCTTGTAGTTGGAGTGTCCTAATGCTGTCTTGAACCAGTTTGAGTCTCAAAACAAAGCATCAAGGTCTATTAGTGTCGGTTACATCATGTGGATGAGGTCAGTGCTGTGGTGTTTTTACTGTCAATCGCATAGTGTTAAAAGTGGTAGACCGCTTTAATAACGTAGGTGGGTTGCCCCTCAGCTTTAGGCTCCAGTGTCTGAGCCCACCTCAGCGATCAAGTTCAGTGCCTGTAACCTGATCTGGGAGCTCTGGTGATCCACCTTTGTGATTTGGCTTTGTGATTGTATGTCAAAGGATACTGAGGTACGGCACTCGTCATAATATTTACAAGACTTCTATACAAATATTTCTCAGCTATGAAAACAGGAAATTGTCGGCAGAAATAGGGGCATGGTTATTTATTTATTTTAAAGATGACAAGACCTTGCAACAATAGACTAGATCCGATTTTATGACTATGACGTGTCTATAGTCCAGTGTTACAGAGTATATAGATAAAAGGGGATATTCCTTCTCTAGCTGTTTATCTTGCATACTGTTGTATCGTAGTTTCATTTTTGTTATTCTAAACGGTTTGGGCTGCTTGTTAAACTGTGATGTCATCCAATGGGCTGGCTGCAGTCTCAATCATTTAATGTGGCTACAAGCTGTAGTCTTAAGGGTTTTTGTTTGTTTAAACAATATTTACCATATTACTGTAGTGTTAAGAGACTGTTTGACAAGTTGTAGTTTGAAATGTCATTCATTTATGAAGCAGACTTTTATTACATCTTGGTTCAGTATTTTATGTCATGCACCTAGCAAGCGTGTGCAAATGCATTATATTTGTTTCTAATTCTTTTAAGGTGCACTATGTAACATTTGTGGCATGTCCGCCCTCTGCTTTGTTGTTGCTTTGCTTGGAAAGTTCCACAGAATTGCATTAAATGTGTTTTTATTGCTTAAAAATACCATGAAATGCATTAGCTGCGAGTGGAGTCGCCGCTCCAAATTTGACCTGTAACTTGGCCCTGTGGCATCACCTGCTTGCCTCCATGACATTAGATACGTTTAATGCCGTACTGTGGGACATTCCAGGCAGGCAAAGCAATAACATAACTAACAATAACTAATTGTGAGGTAATATGGCAGTCGACCCTTTTGAGCTCAAAATGTCAAGAGCAATATTTAGAAAAACTTTCTTCATGTTTATTGTCTCAAAATAAACAATTGCAGACTCTAAAACAATGTGATTAGGTATATTTGGAAAGCTTAAAGTGCAGCATGTTCGTTTTTAGTCACAGTGATGTCTGATTTTGCTTGAGCTTCTGCTGAAAGAAAACAAAACTCCCAACAGTAGTGGGGGGAAGGAAGACGAGGGGATTCTTTTTCCTGTGGGGTTTGCCACGGCACATCTGGAAGTGATCAGGGAGCCAGCCAGACCTGTCAGCCAGACCGGAGCGCTCTGAGCAGGGCAGGACGCGCTGAGGGAGACTGAGGGAGAGCGGGTCTTCTGGAGTCTCTCTGTCGTCTCTTCCCAGTCTTACCTTGTTTTGTTGTTCTTTCCAACTTGTAACCATACAAAGCGAAAGATTATAGATTCACCGAACATCAGGGATCTATAAGGTCTTGCCATTTTTCCACATGCCAACAAGTCTTTCTATTCATTCGTCTATTTATTTCTCTATAAGATAACAGTCTACCAGTGGGGTTTGGGGTATTTCTGGTGCACTTTTGTGTATGTCTTTAAGCTGGGGAGGTTCTGCTTGACTTGGACTACAGGACACAGATTTAGCTGAAGACAGATGGCTGCTCCCATAAGTTAACACAGCAAAGTCAAAGTAAATAACAGCGGAGAACAACGGTGCTATTTATAGACTCGACTCCGACAAACTGCTAAGCTAAGACGGAGAAGTAGAGGGGCCGTAAGTGTGCGTATTGTCATCGTAAAATAGGTTAGACAAACATGAAGCGTCATGCGCAGCTGTGAGCCCTGCGTCCATTGAGTTAGCAGTGATTTCAGGCCAAGACCGTTTGTGTACCATAACTCTAAATTTAAACCGGGACCACCACAGGAAGTCATATCAATTCTAGGAAAAAGGCTGAAAAGGAGGTGAATATAGGGACTTAATCAATCCGATCAGACCGAGCCTTTCTGTGTTCACACAACTGCTATTACACACAAGTTGGCCTTCGTATGTATGTATGTATGTATGTATGTATGTATGTATGCATGTATGCATGTATGCATGTTGTTAAACTGGTGTGTAAAGTTGTTAAACTGGTGTGTAAAGCTAAATGGACTCTCTTACATATGGTCTTGTTTCTTATCTATATAAATCTACATTCATTTGTTGTATTTTTATGATGATTAAATGCTCCATAGATGGCCAGCTACGCTCTCTAAAACACTAATATTTAGACTTTACGATATAAAATATACAAAAAGCAAAACAATTAATGGTAATAATATTCATAAAAGAAGAGAGTTCATTAATTAAGACTTAAAAATTAAAGTAGCAAAAATAATAAGGGAAATAAGGAAAAAATACACAGATTTGTTGAATAAAATAAAATATAGCAAATAAGAAATATCCATCCATCTTCTTATGTTATTTGTATAAGAAATATACTTATATACTTATATATCAGAGATGGAGTAAGGGTATGATACCATGTGCAGGAAATGGTGGCAACATATATTTAATTCATATACAACTATATTTAGTATATGACAATTTGCTAAATAATAGATTTGAAACATTTTATTTTGCTTTTCTTGATATTTCTTCCCTCTAAGGGAGTGTGTCTACAGATTAAATGAAAATAAAAAATACTCCTTGAAATGTCAGGAATGTTCCACTGTATGGCATTAAACTTGTCTATCTCCATGGACACAAGCAGTTTGCACAGCACAAGTAACAGATCAGGAGTCTCATTTTAAAACTTTGCGTGTGATTTTGACTAAAGAGACAGACAAATCACAAACTCCCTCAAACTTGCCGACTTAAGGTAGAATCTTCCCCCGCTCTTGAGTTTTTAGTTTGGATTTCTTATTTTCAACTTTAGTCGTCTTTTCATAGATTACAAACTTATCGTGGAACGTTACAGTTTTTAACATATACGTGCTTCATAAATGCGAATCCAGATCTGCGTAGAAGCGAGCCCACTCACAGGAAGAATGTTTATCAAGGTGTTTTTTGTCTATAAAAACACGTGAATAATTTGTTTATTGCCATACTGTAGAACCTTTCAGGCGAAGCAATAACATTTCCATGGAGACAAGCAGATGGCGCACGGCTTTCGAACGACTTTTGCCAGACGGCGAAGTGAAGCTGGGGCTGCAATCAGAGCAGTGCTTAACGATACAATATTTTATTGTTAGATACAGACAGCGTGTGATGCAGTGGTCTGATTTTGTCACGAAGGGCAACTCTTACAAGATGCTACGTATACGGGGGAGCAGACTAATGTAGCTAATTTTGATTAAAACGTTATGTACCCCAGCTTTAAAATATAATTCATATAAAAAGGTTTTCCCAAGCTTCATTTGCATTTTAGTGAGTTAACCCTCAAACCAGCCTCTAAGCTTGAACTATTTTAATTCCTCAGAATAAAAAAATATGAATTGCACTGAAATAACACTTTAATTGCTCGAGCCCGCAGCCATTCTTTGTGTCCTTGTGCCCAGGCGCCCGTTGCTCTGTCCATCTGAAGTGTACCTCACACGTCAGTACCAACACTGACAATCTCATCTTATCATTCACTCTGTGCTCCATGTCACCCGGCTCCCTCTGGTCACCATGGCAACCTACATCGTTATCACCTCTATCACATTTTCCCATCACTTTCCTCTTTTAATGTTTTAGAATCTGATCAAAAACATCTAAAGGTCGGGCTTAAAAACACTGTATACGTAGGTAAAGAATCTAACCAGAAAATCTACAATTTATGACCCTGTTCTGTCTGTTTACAACCGGGGCCACGTCCTCTCTGTATACTAATCTAATGACTCGTGCCAGTTTTTGTTTCATGTCAAAATAGACCCATTCATTGCATAAACATAAGCAGGAAAGCCTTGAATCACAATATAATAAAACTGGCAAATTGTCAGATCACAATTTTATTTTATTTTATCATATCACACACACCTAACTAGCCCTTTGTTTTCAGTTGTTAATTGCTATGGCAACAGTCCTAATTTCTCACAATTCTTAAACCTGTGGCTAGATTCGCTGTTTTTGCAAGAAAAGTCCAAATTCATGACGCACAAATGTTGAACCTTATCGCTATTTCTGAGGAATTGTAATCCGACAATTAAACAGCACCGAATAATTCTGAGCTGTCCTCTTTAGGCCAGAGGGATTCTTGATTGTTATGTCACTCATTCTGGCCGCTGCCCTCGTGTGTTTTTGATGATGCGCTCTGACACAATGGAGCTCTCGTTGTTTCCAGGATACTCTGTCTACGATGGTCGGGCCTGAAGACAGCGCCTCGGTCATAATGGACGACACTTCCAGCCAGTCCTCAGCACCGGCCGACACCGAGGAGGAAAGAAGAAGTGCCTTAGAGAAGAGCATGTAAGGATTTTATCAATGATTTTACAACTTAATCCAAGCAAGAAAAGGAATCAGAAATACCTGTTCATTATTTGATTAGGTCATAATTTATATTGATCGTGCGGGAAATTTGTTAGTTAGAATGTGAGGACCAAAATGCAAATGTATTTAAGTTTACAGTACACAACAATGACATTATGAAGGTGTGTACTGTTTTTGTACAATGTTATGTGCCCAATATTTCTGTTTATTTCACTTAAAAATCCACAATAAAACAAATATGTACATGTATAAGTATAAACTCTACTGCAGGGGTCCTCAAACTGTGCACTGGATTTAAGTTATGAATTCATTAGTGTGTGAAATAAGTAGTATTTATCTTGGTTTGAGTATATTTCTCTTAAAATAAGAAAATAAGAAAGGAGCTAGCATGAAATAGCTTCTTCTTTTTTTTAACTTAAAATAAGAAAAAGTCAACCAATTTCTAACTTGAATTTAGACAAAAAAATGCTACTGCTTTTGAAATAAGAACAAAAGTTACTCTTTCTATTGGCAAATCGTATTTTATGAGAGTCTAAAATATACTCAAATCAAAATGAATACTTCTTTATTCAATAGCATTTGATTTTATTATAGTGTGTAATTTTCTCCAGTGTGGTGAGCTCCATCAGGTGGTGTGTGAATTATTCTCTTTATCCACATTTTTCTTCTGGGTTCGTTCTTGTTTGGAAATAGTATAGCAATAGTCTTGTCCTATTGTTTAACTATTAGACCTAGAATAGTCTGTTTAAGCCTTAGTTTAGATCTGCTGGTACTCGGAAATGCAAATATTTTTTTAAGTGTTAGTTAGTGTGAAAAGTTTGAGAACCGCCACCTACTATTAAGTTCATTCTTCCGCAATGATTGTTAGAGTAGACTTCCCTGGCTACAATAGGAAACTGAGACCTATAAAATGTGAGACTTGAACTTTACATAATGGAAGTTGGATTTGCCGGTGGCTACAACACCTCGTAACTAGAACAATTCTACTTTTTCCTGTCTTTTTAGGTATGTGCTAAAGGAGCTCATTGAGACAGAGAAACACTATGTTGCAGACCTGAGCTTCATAGTCGAGGTAGGTTCTGTATAAAGTTTCTTTCAAACACGGCAAATCTCCCCAAATTTCCATAATCCACTCAGTCTTTAATCATAAAGAGATTTCATTCTGTGAAGCCTGCCCGCCCTCTAAAAGTTAATGTGCATAATTGTAATCCAGTTGTGAAATACAAACTTGGCAAGCTGTTTTTCATTCTTTTGTAGGGATACATGGCCACTATGAACGCCAAAGGTGTACCGGAGGACATGAAGGGAAAGGACAAGATTGTTTTCGGAAACATTCACCAAATATTTGACTGGCATAAAGAGTAAGCCTTATTATTAACTGTCTGTTTCTGCTTCACTTGTGTTCAATGCTTAAAACAAATACTGCTAAGAATGGTGTTTATTATGGGAAAACAAAGGAACAATGGGTCAAATAAAAGCCAAGCGATTATTTGCGTCTTTTCATGCAGCTACTTCCTGGGAGAGCTGGAGAAGTGTGTAGCAGAGCCGGAGAGACTCGCCCAACTTTTCATCAAACATGTAAGGAGGACTCACAGCTGTCTGTCCAAATGCTTGCCCTATTTGTTTTTTTCTTGTACCACTTTAAAAGACTAGATTTAGTTCAAAAAATTGACTTTATTAATTAATCAAGATGCAGGATGTCAGTGATGATTATATTTGGTTTAACTTTGGTCTGAACAAGGTTTAACCCAGATCTCAACTAGGATTACACAAGGTCTATCCAAGAAGTAAACCATGCCTTCACCTTTTATTTTATTCACTTTTTCATTTATAACATTTCTTTGAGTGTCCAAAAAGTTCTATATGAATTGAATACGGTATTATTAATCTATCCTAAAAACAATACAATACTACGAGAAACACATGGACCATAGTTTGACAACCACGGCCCTGTGCTTCCTTTATTCTGTTTGCAAAATCCAAATGACGTCATTACTTGTCTTCAGCTCGTAGCCTGTTACTGATACCTTTTTGAGCTTTTTACTACTGCGCAACACTATGGACACAACACACAAATCGACCCATTTCCAAACTGCACTTCCCTGGGGAACAAAACAGAGAGGACAACAGGAATAGGACAAGGAATAATACACTTTAGAAAAAATCCACACAATGCAGCTTCCTCCTTGTTTTATGTCTATTGTTCTGGGAGTTGGTGAGTTTTACTTTGTAGAAGGATGAACATTTGATATTGGGCCTATGAGTTAAGTGGTGGCACATGCACACACAGACAGGGTAAGCTGACTAACTTGGCTTGAGTTCTTGACTGAAGAAGATTAAGTTAAATGTGTACATGTGGATGTGCATTTGTGTGTCTATTTGGCAACACACACACACACACACACACACACACACACACGTTTTCTATGGAAGCAAGCCTTTCAACAATCCAATAAGATGCAGACCAGCGGATAATCAACTTAAAACAGCCTGCAGGGCAATAAAGCAACCTGTAACTGAATCTAAGTGTGGTGTCAAACTGTGAAAACAAGCAGACGGAGAACATTGGCCTAATGAAAAGCAGAAAGCACAAGCCACTTTTAACTAGAGCTGTATTACAAATGAGCTATCTGCTAACACATGTAGCCGGCTGGCACTCTTTCTGTATCTTCTTACTATATGGTTCTTCATTATGCACTACATTCAATCACACACCAGCAGCTCTGCGACACCAATGGTCTGTTTCAGTTCTGAAATTGATGATCTATTGACCGTTTCATAGGAATATTGGTCTTAAAAGGAAAATATCCTTTGAACCCCAGTGTTGTGGCGAAAGGGACGTACTTAATGTAAGTCGCCAAATATACCAAAATGACTGAGAACAAGTTTGCCAATAAGGTTGCAGGTTCTTATTTTCTTCTCCAATCTGATCTGACCCGTTTGAACATCTGCTTGTGTCTCAGCACTAAGTCCAGTGCAAGATTGACTAGTATTTTCATTTAAAAGCCTTCAAAATGTTGCCAGCAAATGTATTATGCCGATATTGCGGTCGGTCTCTAGGTTACAGAGCAGTGCAGCCTGTTGCTTAGAACAGTCCTATTTCCCTGGCTCGTATAGTCTTTAGTTACACACACAGGTAACCTAGGTGAATTATATATAACCTGATGCTACACCTCACCCCACACACTGCTGCAGGCGCTGCCACATTTGTACTCCAGTGACAATTAGTCATAGAAGGGCAGGCACAAATCACACACAGTTGGCTTCAAAGGCAGGACTCCCTCAGACAAATCCTGGAAGCCATGTTGCTTTTCATCTCCCGCAAAAGACACAGACACTGCACGTTGATTTGAACGTTTTTGGACTTTTGCCTTCATTACTTTGCCAACTAAAGGTGTGTTTTTCTCACAAATTTGTTAAACGTATTGACTGTTTTTCACTTTATTGAAAGGAAAATAGGATTGATTTCTGTTTTGTTCTGCAGGAGCGACGACTGCACATGTATGTGGTGTACTGTCAGAACAAACCCAAATCAGAGCACATTGTGTCCGAGTACATAGAAACTTATTTTGAGGTAAGTTAAACCATATATGTTTTTCCTCTTCACAAAATAAAAAAAATAAATTATAAAATAAATATTGACTTTTAATTTCTTTTGGTCGAGCGCTGCGGTGTAGTTTGAGTCTGAATACATATTAACATGATGATTTAATGACATCGTGTTGACTCTGGGCACAGGTTAATCATTAGTTTATAGTACATGGCTGCAGAATGCTGTAGTTTATTACACGTGGTCTGGCAGTGTCTTCCAGGTCGTGTATAATTCAGAATATAATCAGTTTCTTTTCATCCATCGTTCACTTCTGGAAAGGAGCACACAACAAACAGTGCTGTCCGTCAGTGTCACGTTACCCATTAGCTTCTGTGTTTTGTGCCATGACTGTCATGTTGATGTGGATGTCCCTGACAGGAGCTCAGGCTGCAGCTGGGACACAGGCTGCAGCTCAACGACCTGCTCATCAAACCTGTGCAGAGGATCATGAAGTACCAGCTGCTGCTCAAGGTACAGGCTCCACACCTCTTCCAGTTCATGTGTAACAAAACATAAATCTCACTTTTAATGAAAAATACTTGGGCTGAACAATATGAGAAACATGCAAAAAGCTATAACCGCGTCGAATGATGCTACTGATATTATAGTTTGACATCGTTTGTTCAATACATTCATTACAGAAGATTAGAATTGTGCTGCAGATGATTAGAATCAGAAAAAGTATTAATAGTGTACATATTTATTGGATGATAATATGTTGCATTACATTTAGTAACATATCCTACATATAATCATAAGACATTTTGATGATATATATAGATGGGGTTATATTGTACACAACCTTATGCAGTTCATTTTAGAAAAAATAAAAGCTACAACAACAATGCCAAAATAAAAGGCAAAGATGTTAGAATTGGCAGCATTTGAGATTAACAAGCAATGTCTTTGAAGCTGGTCATAAAAAGCAATCTTGAGTAAAAGCCTTCACCCAGATCGAACGCACTGCCCTTTGGCTCTCCAATAAAGGCTGGTTTAGGCGGCAAATTGTTCTCCAGATGTCCTCAACCAAGCCACGAGTGACTATGCTGTGTTTATTTCAACAGGACTTCCTTAAGTATTACACCAAAGCTGGAATGGACACCGAGGATTTGGAGGTGGGTGTCCCCCCGATGCATAACCACCTGTCTGAATATATCATTTATAGGCTCTAAATAGGTATTATTTTTTCTACAGAAAGCAGTAGAAATGATGTGCTTTGTGCCAAAACGTTGCAATGACATGATGAATGTGGGTCGTCTACAAGGCTTTGAGGTATTTATTTGGACTTATTCTTAAACTGTTCCCAACATTTATGCAGCGAGTAAAAGCACTGTAACCGAGTCTTGTGTTTGTTTGTTTGTTTGTATCTTTCTGTGGTGCCAGGGGAAGATCACAGCGCTGGGCAAACTGCTACAGCAGGACACGTTCACTGTTACGGAGCAGGACAGTAGCTTCCTCTCCAGAGCCAAAGAGAGACGGGTTTTCCTGTTTGAGCAGCTGGTCATCTTCAGTGAGCCTATTGACAAGAAGAAAGGCTTCTCCATACCTGGATACATCTTCAAAAACAGTGTAAAGGTAGCCCCATTGTTTTTCAATGTGTTGCATGTGTTTTTTTTTTATGAGCAATAAAAGGAGGCTGAGCGCAGATGTGAGTCAGATGTGCTGTGTTGCAGGTGAGCTGCCTGGGGGTGGAGCCCATTGTGGACGGAGATGATGCACGCTTCGTCCTGACATCACGGAACCCAGATGGGAGTGTGGTGCGCTTCCAGCTCCAGGCCGCCTCCCTCGACACCTGCAGGGCCTGGGTCAACGACGTGGTTCAGATCTTAGAAACACAGCGTAACTTCCTTAATGGTGGGTACTGTCTGAGCTCAGAAGGGGTAGAAACAATCTTTTATTCTCTAAAGAATGGCTAGTGTCATCAATATGTCTGTAGTTCATGTTTTTTCCCCAGCTTTTTATAACATTTGCATATAGTTATTATAGTATATACTGCAAGTGATTTCATTCCTACTTTTTTCACACAACTTTAGTCTAAACTTTTGCTCAAAAGAGTTTTATAATTAGGTTTTGAATGCAAACGCAGTTTTCAGTAAGTGTAGGAAGTGTATCAATCGACTCACTCCTTTGTCTTCAGCCTTACAGTCCCCGATCGAGTACCAGCGCAGGGAGAGCAAGTCCAACAGCCTGGGCCGCTGCATGAGGCCCCCTCTGTCTGCAACCTCCTCTCTGCGGCCACACTCCTCGGCCTCTATCGACCGACACAAGCTACCATCTCTGCACTCCCACAACACGTCCCTGCCTGCACTCTTTCTGCCCAGCCAGACCCAGTGCTCCGGGCCCAGCGAGACGTTTGCTCTGCGGGAGGTACAACTCTTTACATGTCCTTTATCTACAAAAAGCACTGAGCTAAATAATATGAACTTTCTGTTCACAAGATGCTGCTTGGTCTGCTTGTATTGCTAAAGCTGAGTGGTATTTATGACCTGTTGTTTGCTTTGCAGCCCACTTTGGTCCAGCCGTGCGCTTCAGACTCCCACACTGTTTCTGTGTCACATGTCCAGCTGGGCTTCACTGACCAGTCCAGTGTTCCAGCTGTGTCAAATGGGCTGTACACCCCCAACTCTCAAAGTGCACAGGTACAGACTGCCAGTCTGCATATTAAAAGACAGATTGTGTTCAGTAGAATGTGTCCCGGGAGCCTGCATTAGCTTATGTGCTATTATATTGTGACCTGCAGACTTAACCCAAAGTTATCTTTACCCAAACTGAGTTCATATGAAGAACTTTTCCTCCCCCTAATGGTTATGAAGGGGAATAATGTATCTTTTACAGAAGACTCATTTGAAGCATGTGTAATTTTTTTATTTATATGAAAATACATCACAATATAAACATTCCTACATTCCCCCTATTTTTATTTCTTAATTAGATTTAAGTGCTATAGATTTTACTTCCTGTTTTTTTCTGCGCTTTGCCACTGGCTCATTTTCCTCTAACAACAGTTCTGAAAGCTGGTAGCTTTTCTCTTCACTATTTACTCAGGCTTAGGGCTTGGCAGGAAGTCCGCGGCCAGACAGGGAAAAGAGATGCCTATCAAAGGCAGATAATAGCTTCCTGTACTTAGCGTAAATAGATGGAAAACTTTTTAAAGCACAAATAGTTTTGTTGCTATTTTTTGCATTACAAACATTTGGTTTCTGCATACATTTAATCTCCATGTTGTTTCTTTTCTCCTCAGCAGAGGGCAGGAGAGAGTTGTCGAAGAGGGCTGCTCTGTGATGCTGGGACTAATGTGTCAGGACCTTCAGTGGGACGCCGGCCCAGTAACTTGGCGCAATTGACCGAAGATGAACTCTAGGTGTCCCGAATGCTGAAGAAAGCAGCTCGTTGTCCAGCTGCTGCACATGCAAGACTTTGATACTGTCTATTTATGTTGCTTCTGCCGGGCTGGACCTGTACCAGGCTTAGCATTTAACGCAGAAGTACAAGTGACTGCTGCCCATTCACAAAGGGGCCCAATCACTCAGTGTTACAAATATTTTTTTTTGCTTTTTATCTTTTTAATTTTTGACTTTTTTGAAGGTCAAGGGGAATTTATTCATTAAGAAAATCCATTCCTGATTGGGGCGGTCACTGGAGTTGTGTGTGTGTGTGTAAATATGTTATAGGGATGAATGTGTGAATGAGTGTTGGATGTGTTTTTCAAACATTTTTGACGTATTTTTCCAAAGCCCTAAAGTGGACAAACACTCACAGTAACTGCATAGACCTACTGTCACTCCCACTTTAGCTCTTGAGTTTCATGTTTAGGTTTGACAAAAATGGTTAAAGCAAATCAGTTGATCAAAATCTGCCAAACAAATTCATGCACATTTGTGTTCAGAACTTTCTTTGCCTCAGTGAGAGCTCAGTACTCTCTCAACCATTCTGTTTGACTTCCCTTCGTTTGATCCGGACAAAAAAGGAGCAAGGGAGCCCCCTGGAGGTTTTTTTTAGATATGACGTCACTTTGAAAATACTTTGCTCCTTTGGTAACTCCCAAGGAATTACAAGGTGCAATCAAAGGGACTGTGTTACTCACATTTGTGGGCAAGGCCAAAGTTGTGTTTCCCAGGTTTTATTTCTCCCAAACTCATTTGAAGTATTCACAACATGGAGTTAACTATAACGCTGGTGCAATGCAATTACACTAGGTATTGTAACATTGTCTTGGATATCGAAATAATGTGCAACATTAGTTTATCACACTTCGAATGGCTGTGCCAAAACAGCTTCTTTTACGTGTCAATGCCAGATTCCCGTTTCTTGACTATTCTTGTGTTACCCACACTTGATAAGAATATGTCAGAAATATTAAGCGAGACAGAACTCAATTACACCGTAAGCAAATAGAGGTCCTCACAACACTCTTATTTTTAATTAAATGTCTCATACAGCTTCATCAAAATCCCAAAGAATATTTCATTTAAAAAAATATTTTTGAAATAATTAAATCCATTATTATGCAGTTTTGCATGTAACACAATGGGAAATCAGCAATGAAACTCAACAAAAAGTTTACTTTTAGTTGATGCCAATTTTGATTGACTAGAAACTGTTGTATCATATCAAATAAAACATGTCTTTTTTGGATATCAGAAAGATTGTGTATTATTACATTTTGTATTATCATTACCTTCATAACAATCTAACTTAAAGTTGGGACAAATACATGAAACTTGCTTGAACAACCGTTTGGAGGAGCTTCAAACAAAGGAGATATGGAGGATGAGCAGACATCTGGTTGGCTGGCTCATGAATAAAGGCTCTTTCTGGGCAGTAAAGCTGCGGCCGATCGTAACGTGCCTGTGAAATATGGAGGGGTGCAGGGGCAGTGGGTATTAACTTTCACAAGGGTGCAAAATCAAAGGGAGTTCCTGTCACCACCAAGGGGGTCCCAACAACAGGGGGCCCATTCACAGAGGAGCTCTCCACTGTGGCCTCGGTTACATCTGTTGACTCAATCTTCTGTATTGGGGGAAAGAAAACAGTCATTAAAGCCACATGACTGTGAACTTGATTGCAGAAGGTCTAGTCAATGGCTTTAGTATTGACAGAGAGGTGCTAACATCTTTGAACAGCCCACTGTGAGATCTTCCTCCACACCTCCCCTGAATGCACTCATATTATCATTTAAATAAAATGTTAGATCTTTAGAGGCTGCAGGAGGTCTTCACACATTTGGTCAAAGAGTTGTAAATAGTTAAACCCATTGATTGCCCAATGTAGTACTTCCCATTCATCTGTCAGCACTTCAGGAAAGGATCAATACTAAAGACAATAGCTTCGACATGTATAATGTTTATTAAAATGTACATGCTGCCCATTTAAATCATTAAAGACATTTGTACATGATTTACACAAAGAATCCCACAATTGGACAAATGGAGCTTCACATTTCAGCTTAACAGCTCAGATATCTGTACTTCAAAGACTTACATCTCTAATGGATCTCTATCTTCAAAGACACTCTTTGACGGTCTTTTTAGGCAAAATAAAATCTGAAAGAGCAGCCCCCATGTCTTCTTAAGTCGATGAAGAAAATATTCTACTGCAGCAACATTTGGCCACACTAAGGCATATATTTATTCTCAACTTTATACATTAACAACATATTTAAACAGCTGCCATGTCCTTCGCAAAGGATCATTTATTTACAGTGTAAATTGTTTTCAATACTTCAAGAACAAATCTGAAAGGCTTAAATCAGGCTCATCCTAAATGTTTGCTGCGGATTGTGCTCACTGTGTTATTATGTCCAACACATACAGTTTGACCAGTCTCTGATAATGTGCTGTCAAACTGATTTGTTAAAAACTTAGTGCAAACAGATGGCAGTAACTGTGGGTCAAAGTCTTTTGTAGAAATATGTTCATTCTCGCTTGATGTTGCTTATCAGAGAGTCTGTGCTCTGAGACGGCGGCCCGGAGCGGCTCTTCCTGCTCTGATGGGTCTTGACATGTTTGGAGAGGTGGTCGCTCCTCATAAACCTCTTGCCGCACTGCTGACAGCCAAAACGCTTCTCCCCGGTGTGCGTGCGCAGGTGCCTCTGCAGCTCGTCTGAGCGAGTGAAGCTCTTCCCACAGAAGAGCCAGTTACAGATGAAGGGTCGCTCCCCAGCATGCCAGCGCAGGTGTGCCTTAAGGTGGGATGTCTTCTTGTACACTTTACCACACTCAGGGATGTGACAGATGTGCAGTCTCTTCTTCCCAAACTCCATTCCCCCACCATTAGTCTGGCAGTTGGGGCACTTACACCTCCGGCAGCGGCGAGTTGAGCTCAGTAAACCCTTGGACGTGCCCTGCAGTAAAGCTGCAATCTGAGGCTGGTGTCCCAGGACCAGCTGCCTGCTCAGGGTGAAGGGGTGATTGGAGGCAGAGGCATTGGTTTGGGGCAGGCTCCACCACTGTTGACCCTCCTCTACATGTCCTCCAGGAAGGTGATGGCGTCCTGAGGAGTTCTGTAGGAAGCTGGGGAAGTTCTGGGACATTGCGTTGTGCTGAGAATAGTACGAGGCGTTGCTCTTGACTGGGGACAGCTCAAAGGAATAGGACGAGGGCTCTGCTGGAGGGGTGAGAGGCAGTTCTGGGTGATGGTGGTGTGGGTGGTGTGGGTGGTGGTGGGCCAGGCTGGTCTGCATGTGTCCCGGGAACTGCACCTTGGGAACAGTGAAGTGAGTCCCGAGGGCCGAGGCAGGTGCCATGTCGTTGCTCCAGAGCTGGAACATCCCTGAAGTTGAACTGACCGTGCTATCATATGGGAACTGAGACCCCTCAGAACCCATGGCGCCCCCCACCTGCCAGGCCTGGCTGCACGTGGTGGCCAGGAAGGACAGGGCGTTGGGTGCTCCTTCAGGGGAGGAGCTGGGCGTCCTGTCCTGTAAAAGCACATGTAAAAGTGACGTGTTCAATTATAATGGCAATCAATGTTAGATTTTAACTTTACAGAAAAAAAACAACAATACAAAATAATAATACAAATTATATTTGTATTTAAGTGTTTACCTCAATTTTTAATTGACCTCCATGCAGACCTCACTATACAATTTACTTTCCATTATAACCAAATAACCTATAGCTTACAAAATAATTATATTGGGCAATGTAATAATTACAATGTGCACTTACAATATTCAGGTTTAAAAAGGTCTTATACAAAACAAAGACAAAAAGAACTGTACTAACCTGCAAAAATGTGTGCAAAAAGTTGTCAGTTCTTTGAATAGTCAGAGCAGCCATCTGTGCCCCGCGCCTTCTCCAAACACCTGCGACACAAACCGCGCCGAAAGGCGACGGCGCCAAAAAGTCTTCAACTCTGAAAACAAGCAAAGAACTGTCTTGACTCGCGTCTGGAGCACAGCGGAACGAGTAAGGTAAAAGCCTATATGTCCGCTGCAGTTAATGTTACCGAGTCCAGTGATAAGTGTGCTGGGTCCAGGCTGTCGGTGCGCATCAGTGTGTTCAGTGCGTAAATCCGTGCGTTCATCTCCGACGCGCCGTGCTGCGTCTCTTTATAGAGGGCAAAGGCAGCTCTCTGCGGGGTCTGATGCGCGGAGCCAGTCAACAGACAGGAGATGTGGGGGCACGGGGAGGGGGCTGAGGTGAAAGGGAGGGCTACTCATAATTTAGCTCAATTTCAACCAAATGCTGCCCTCCTAAAGTGGCCCCGCCTCCGATTGTTCACCTCTAAATAACTAAGGTGTTTTAAGAAGCGTGCTGTAACATCTCCTAAGTGATATTCATTCATATTGTCCTCTCTGTCAGGATTTAAGATCATTTCAAAGGTTTAATATAAGCTTATAGGTGCAGTCTCAGCAACTTTGGGTGCTCCACAGAAAGCTGCACACCAACAAAATGCTTAGTAAGTGTGGAAAGATCAGAGATGTTTCAGCCAACTCAGTGAAATGAGTTACTCCCAGGGATTGTTTTCTTTCTTCAATGTGGGAATTGTATCATGAATACATTTATACTTTTTATTGGTACACTAAGAGGCACCACTTTTTAATACATCTATGGAGGAAATTTCACTTCAATGTTCCGTGTTTCCTTCACATGATTATAATATTGTAATAACCTTCTAAACACCTGCCACTTTATCTACAATTTAATCAATCACTCACTGCACTGTTCACTTTCTGCACTACATCTGTAAATTCAACTGTAAATTCTTGTGTACATAGTAAGCCTATTTTTATCTTATACTATAATACATTTTAATTGTTTTCTTTAATTCATGCTCTTTTGATTTCATATATGTTGTTGTTTTTATTGTTGTTCATTGTTGTATGTTGCACCTTAATGCCGAAACAAGTTCCTATGTTTGTGAATTTTGTTCATTGACAATGGCAATAAACCTTTTCTGATTCTGATTCTATTAATCTAAGTGGCACATGGAGTTGTCCCTTTGAATACTATGCCTAGATTATACGTTCTGAAAGATGTTTTGCTTATCAAACAGCTATTTGCACTTAGAACAGAGCCAGAGCAGCAGACTAAAGAGTATTAAATGTACTTTCTTCTCTCCACTCTGTGACAGGCTGCCCCCTGCATCTCTCCCACACAAAGCTAACTGATAAAACTCAATCAGAGCAGGCCTTCTCACCAGTAGGTGACATGTCACAGAGGGCCGCACTGTGTGACTCTCTCACATGTCAGGGTTCAAGTCGAGGCCACTTCAGATGTGTCCGTTTAATGCAGATTGGGGGCTTAATCTCATTCTGTAAATCCGCTCACCATTACAATGTTGAAGGTTTAAATCGGGCTTTCTCATGTTAATGCCTGGTTCCTGTCTTTAAAGGCCGCTGCATGTTTCTCAGACTGTGATCCTTAAATAAACAGAGGTCAAACAGGAGACAACTTAAACTAGGCCTTCATTAATACAAGTGATATCATTGTTTTTAGCACATGACTGTAAAGTACAGTAGAAGATGAACCTATTGACCCTTAGTTTCTGTTATATTTCCTAACATATATTTTATATGCATGCCATTATGTTTTTCTTTTTTTAATTTACTATTGTTATTTCTTGTTTTATGTTGCTCCTAGTTTGTGGATTTTCTTCACTTACAATGGCAATGAAGCTTTTTCCGAGTCTGAGTTAAAATGGTTTCTGTTGCAACACTTAATTTTAATGTTTGAAGTAAGTCTTGTCTTGACTGTATATCAAAATAAGACCAAATTTTTCTGAAGGCTTTGTAATAATTCATTACATATTCATTTTATGCAATACTTGTCTATAAACATTGCCTCTTTAGTTTGTGAATAAATGAAACACAAGCCTCCTATTCAGGGAATGTGATCTTCAGTTGTTGTAATAATCAGAGCCGTGTAAATGCTTTGTAACGCCTCTGGCTTTTGGTGCAAATACAAACAATTTATGTGAGCAAAGCCTGTCGACTGAGCTCCAAATAAAACTCCATTGATTTCTAAATGATTCAAGGCCTCATGCAAATGTGAGTAAATATGATGTAACCTACAGAGCGATGGAGACAAGAAGAAGAGATGAAGGTTTAGGATGAAGGATGCTCCTGCTCAGAAGTCCCGGATAGAGACTAGAGACATGGACCATCTTGTGATTCAGAGGCTGAGGTGCAGTGTGTCTTTGGTTTATTATGGAGCAGAAGTTGTTAATTACCCTGATTCTTATTTCCTGTCCCCTCTCTCCCCCGCCCCTCCCCCTCACTGCCTCCCAGATGAGTGGCTTTGAAGTGCAAAGTACTCTCTCCTCACTTTGAACTGTGAAAACAATGCTCATGTGGTGCTGCTTACCTTCCCCATGTTAGCTCATTTAAATAGACCTGGATACGGCTTCTCCAGTTTTCAAGGGAAAACTCATTTCCAGAGAAAGAGGTCCCTGTGTTCATTAAACAGCTGTTGAGATGGCAGCTAATCACCTTCTCCACCGTCACACTCACATATTCATACACACGCTCACCCACCGCTAATGTGGAGAGACCTCAGATCTGACATACAGGCAGACAGCAGAAAAACACACATGGAATTAACAAGTATACGCTCCAGGTCACAAATGGTCCAGTCTCATATATTTCATTTACTGATGGCATTATTATTATTATTATTATTATTATTATTATTATTATTATTATTATTATTGTTTATGAAAAGAAAAACATATGTTTATTGTATGCCTAGGCAATGCCGTCACACATTTAAATGAGTGAAACAAGTGATGTTTTGTATATGAATATAATAATCTATAAAAATGCACTGCCCCTTAGTCCACATTTGTAGTGTTCAAAAATGCAGATTCTAGTAATATATTATATTAAACTGAGGGCTGGGTGTTGTGTGATGAAATCTCTCAACGAAAAGATAAAAGATAAAAAAAAAGATAAACCTTTATTGCAATACTAATAGGTGAATGATCCCGATAAAAATAAATATCTGCATATGTTTGGGAGTTTAATTGTGATGAAAAATTTTCGCCGATGTTATGGCAGTGCATCTGATTGTGTTAAAACGCACTTGTAAATGTTCAGGTTAGGTTCACAAACGTGAATGGACTGTAAAACGAACCTTGAAAGATTGATTTAAAGATGTACTTTTTATTTTTATTATGTTCCAATCTTTCTTAATGTGCGATTTTTAAACCATAAACCCCCCCAATATTCAATATTCTAATTTGACATCCCTCTAAAATTGCAATTGTTTTTCGATCTGCATGTATGTCCCACATCTACTCATATATAACATTCTGACATTTGTTTTTTTATTTAGCAAACACCTTTTTAAAATATTCTGGACAGGAGAGAGGCTAACAATCAAAAGGCTTTAGTCAAAAAAGAGTTTTAAAAGTAAAAAAAAAAAAAATCCCTTCAATCTACACATTATTTTATTTATCAGTTGTATGCAGGTTAACAAGGTCTCTCCCAAGATATTACGTTACAATCTTAAATTCTTTTGTTTACTGAGAGTGGGAAAGATCAATATCCTGAACACGTATACTGTATGCCTTTGTCCAAACCGACTGGTAGTATTAGCACAGTCATTATGTGAATCTCCAAACCAGAGCACTCTCATCATAGCATATGCCAGAGGCGCAAGTCAAGCTGTTTTTATCTGGCCTCGGAGGCAGTTTAAAGGCCCATACACATCACTAAATTGTCCCAGCTGTCTTGACCATCTGTAGAAAAAAGGGCCGGGCATAGAGCCTTTGTACTGGTGGCCATGTCAAAAAGCCAATTTTACAGCGGCGCACTCACTCTACGACCCGCGTGTGACAAATGAGGCCTAATGGATGAGACAGACAGCATGGAGGAGCCCGCTGCTGCTAACTTTTAACTAACAGGACAAGATGGGCCCAAATTACCATGACACTCACTGTACCGGGATAAAGAGCAACAATACCAGCTGGACTTTACTGGGCCACTATTCTGCAGCTCATTCACAGTGTCTTTCCTGTCCCCCGCTGTGCGCCACATTGACTCATATAATTATACTGTAAAACCTCTGATGAGTAACGTAATCCTAGGAACTTGTTTTCTATCATCTGCACAAGGGCTGCGGGTCTGCGGGTCAACTAATCCATCGATGTTGTCTTGTAGTTGACTAAAATTTGTATTTGTCAACTATGTATTTAATTGAGATAGTAAGAATGTATAAGGGACAGCAGCATAAAGAAGATATGGAGTTAGTTTGCTGAAGATATAGGAGCGAATCATGATTTCAGGGCCACAACAAGTTAATTGATTCATTAACATGAGCTGAGAAAATAAGTTTTATGACTTAAATTGAGCCTCGTTTGCCTGAAAATGACATGGAAAATGTGTAAATTTAGTGTATTTGATGAAAACACTCAGCCCTACGTGAGTTTAATCTGCTCTTTACATAAAAAAGTCAGTACTTTTCTGTATAAATAGTTTTTTGGATGAGCTCCCGTGCAGTTGTAGTTTTGTGTGCGCAGTTTGGGTCAGATACATAGTGATACGTCCTCTTTATAATGGACTAATCGATCGCCAGGGCATGTCTCTAGTCAACCACAGCTTTAATCTGCGCAAAATGTTTGTGTACAAAAGTAACAGACTTTCTAACAAAATGTTTGAAAACTAGATTTCATAACCACTACGGCACTGTGATATAATTTATACATCAGGGAAGAAGTGCAGATGTGTTAATTACCTCTGAAACAAGACCCTTTGCAGATGGAGTATGGGCACGATCCTGTTCAGATCAGATTCACTGTTACAAAATAAAAGATTATAGTCTGCCAAGGATGTAAAACAGATGACAAACCAAGGCACTCCGATGGGTTGAAATGAACACGCTTTTATTTAAACATGGCTTTTTTCATAAAGCGCACCGATTCGCTTCAGCTTTGTCAAGCCTTCTGGGAACATGCAGACACAGGTGAGGGTTTAACTTTATAGAGCACCAGATCCCGCCTCTAATACTGATAAACTAATAAATATTACAAAAATGAGCCAAAACAATAGATGCAATAGTTTGCGCATGTAAATTGAATCCATGTTCTTAAACAATTAATATACAAAATGGTGCACTATTTGACAAAGAGAACGAGACAACAGAAGCATAGATTAATGCACGACACTTAAAAGATAAGTGAGCGTGCACAATAAGAGAGCCACCAAGATTCTCTACTGGAGCACAGTAACCGTGTAAGTCCAAGTCTGAGATCCAACCTAATTACATTTATTACCTTGCAACAAAATATGTTATTTTATAGTCAAAAGTACATGATTAATTATATTTTTATTTTTACTTTGATTTGATCAGAGCTGAGAGAGGCGAAGGAACAATAGGGTCAACCATGAGACACATTTATTTTGTCCATATTACATTTAGAGTTTTGCCTTTAGTCGACACATGTTTCATTCACAAAAATGTCAATGTCTACAATGACTGAATGGCTCTTTGGATTCCTCTGTTCTCTGGGCTCACAGCAGGGTTCAACCAGATCCCACCCCTGTAGTAGATTTTACTCTGGGTTAGGTGTGCGAGTGGTGAAGAAGTGTAATTATTCCCTGATCTCATGTCCATTAGCGTGTACAAAACCCCAAAATCTCCAGTCTTGGGCAAACACGGGCAGACGGCATGCGTCTCCACTTGTCAGAGGAAACTTTTATCAATATCAAGAGCACTTGAAGTTTGTTTGCATTTTGTTTTCCAGCGCTCTTAACAACTTCAGAAGTCAGATCACAGGAGTGTGTGATCAAAGCGCTTCGTGGTTAGTTCTGGAAACACAGGAGTGCTACGCCATGCTTTGATACTCCACATCAATATTTCAATTCAACAATCACTTGACATGCACCGTACTCCCAGAGACAGAGAGGAGAGCGAGATGGGGAGGCAGACAAGATGGAGGGGGAAGCATATGGAAGAAATCACTGGCTTTATTATAACTTACAGAACTGTGGACAAGCTCTACAACGACGGGAATGGATGAAATGATCACTTTTGACTCGAATCCAGATTTCTCCCAAATAAAATGTTATGGATTCAGGTTGTTGTTGTTGTTGTTGTTTTTTTTCAATACACCAATGTTTCTTATCCCACTAAAAGAGGTACACATTTGTTTTGACTGATTTGCAGAAGCCACTTGACTACAACGCATATCTTTTCTGCGAGATATACTTTGCCAACTTTTTTTAAATTTATTTTTTTAAACTTCAAACCATGTACAACACTTTGAGGCAAAGTTAAAGTAAGACCCTATACGCTCTCAATAGCACCAAGCTGAAACACTTGTCGCCGAGTGAGGAGCAGAGGATATGTTTCATGTTTTATCAAAGCAGCCTAGAACAGGAAGTGTGAAGTGATAAAGAGAAATACAGTCCATCTGCCAAATGTCACTTTCATGCTACTTCAGAATCATTTCATCATCTCGATAGGATATGACACACTTTGAAGGTTGCGGCCTATAAAATATGGGGTTTGATCTGGAAAAGGAGATGCCACTTGCAGCAATGTTATAACGAAAGATGGGAAGTCAATCAAGATGTAATTTAAGTCAAAGGGCCGCTGCTTTAGCCGGATGATAATGAAACGTCTAAATCTACGCTTGAAGATGTGCTGTGACTGTTGAGTGGCCGTCACCTGCTTGTCTTGATAGAGATGCCATTGTTTTGCCCAGAACGTTCCACTGTACGGCATTAAACTTGTCTATCTTGCAAAAAAAAATGCGTCAGAGTTTAAAATTGTCCCTGGATGTCGCCTGTTGATGACATAGACAGAGGGATTCAGCTCGACTTCCTGTAATGCAATTTGACTGTAATGTAAAAGGTAAAACTAATGTAATGAGCAACAGAACTATCCCACCCAACCAAGTTATTATTACAAAACATGGCAGGAGTTATTCACAGCTACTAGTACATATGTTAGATCAAATAAAGGTTCTGAACCATTTTGCCCCTTTACCAGCCTAAAATAAGAGATTTAGGAGCATCTGATCTGACATTAAAAAAAGAGACAGTCATACTTTGTTTTGTAAGTTTAAATGTTTGTAAAGACAATGTAAAAACAATTTCAACAAATGATGTATTGTGTGACAAATGGTGGGCCCACAGTTACTTTTAGGGGGGAACACTGACAAAGCCTACAACCAGCATACCAAACAAAGATCAATACAACATTGTCACAAGTTTGTTCATGCTAAAAGTAGCCACTTGCGCACTTTTTTTTGCACCCACTGCCATTTATTTTAATCCATTTCCCCAGCACATTTAAAATTGATGATAACTAATTTACTGGGAATTGTTTATTCATAGGATTTGCTGTGTAAATTCCCTAAAAAGATGAATTCCCTACAATCGTCTGTCTGTTTGCATAGCGCCACATGGAATAAATAATAAAAAAGGGCAGACAAAGGAAAAATAAACAATGGTATGATCAATCACGGAGCGTCTTCACATGCGTTTACACCACTGTGAACAAAGGTAAATAATTAGCGAGGACACTTGACAATATTATTAACAGAACAGGAGTATTGTGGTGTATGGGACCAGTGCAGGCAGCTATTAAGAGTCTTGTACCGAGTGGAGCGGGGAGCACCTGTCACATGAATATATGCCTCTGATCTAAGACTGCATGTGATCAGGGGGGACACAACACTGTAGCATCCACAGACTTCATAATTCAAAAAATATCAATATCTAAAAAGCTTACAACACTGATTATACTCTTTTTTTTAAATGCTTTTTTTTTTGCTATTCTGTTTTATTCCTTTATTAATTTATTTTTTCACTCCTAGAGTTCAAGATGAGTGACTGGCCGAGGAAGCGGTTAGTAAAAGAATTACATGCACTCAAAGAGGATGGACTACTCCTTTAAACCCTCAAGTAAACACAGTTTGTTTTATAGTTGTAGAATTCTATATTGTTAAATGTTACCCTCTTTGTTCAAGCTATTGTCTTTTTTTTTTAAATTACAGTTCAGTATCCATGGGTTTCAGGGTAAGGACAAGACAAGGTAAGAAAGCATTTATTTGTCCCACAATGAGGACATTCAAGTGTTGCTTGACACACGGTTCGAAAACAGCAGGAGAATAGAAAAAATCATCACGATAAATAACTATTAGGCTCCAACAACGATTACGTACAGCGCATTCATGGTAATTTACTATCTTTCAAATGGTCGAAAGCCTTCAAAATGGTGCCCATAACACTAAACCAAAACCCACGAATTGGCGAGATAAAGTGCGTTCTGAGACAAGGACCAGGCCCTGATACAGATACACAGGAGCTGAGCACTTCCCCTGTAGATTTATCTGTAAATGAGTACTTCTGATGCCACATGACGTTAGGCCCTGTCAGATGAGAGGAAGTGTCGCCCTGTCACTGCCGCCCATCAGCCCTGCGTGTGTGTGTGTGTGTGTGTGTGTGAGCGCTTATACTGCTGTGTGCGACCCCAGCCGAGCGCCAAGGAGCAGGGGGTGGGGCCAGAATGACACGCCGTCTCTTTCATCTAACTCTGCTGGTGTAATGTGCACCACAGTAACTTTAATTGATGACTACTGATCAAATACGTGCCTTTGAAAATAAAATATTTGGGATTGTTATTTTCCACCTTAGGAAATGTGCAAAAGGAATTTTTAATGCACCTGATGAGATGTTTGGAGCTGGTGGATTAGTTTTGAGACTGTAAACTTTGCCATTCCCGTATCTGGATTTGTATTAACTTGTGATCTGTGCTGTTTCAACTTTAACTTGAATACACTTCCTACCACAGACACTTAAACACCTGGTTTGGGCCTGCTTTGTTCCTCTGGAGACCCCGACCTGCGCATCACTGTCATTCAGACAAACGGATAGTGACATGTCAGCCTTCTCAGTGTCAGCGCCAGGCTCCTCTGCGGGACTCGGATTCCGCACTTTTCCCAGTGCTCAACAGAAGGCTCTGCTTTGCAAAACAAACCAACAAACAGGCAACCTGATGAAAGAGTAAACAACATGGCTGCGCTAACATGCCCCACAACCATGACACTTCCTAAGTAGGTTAGCACACACAAGGTAACCTCAATTAACACATGCCTGATTGGAGAGAGAATTTGACAGGACGTCCCGTTGGTGGAAGCTGACCACTTTTCGGACATTGGACTTTGTGAAATCTAATGGGGTCTGCTCTAATGCCCTCAGGCGTGTACAAAGGAGTTCATTATCAAGAAAAATTACTCGAGTCAATCTATTGATGTTGCCTAACTAATTGTAAAGCAGGGGGATTCAAAAGCAGATGTTGCATTTCAAAGCTGTTGTGCACGAGGAGACAGGTTATGATTTATGCTAAAACGTGTGGCTTCAAAGCAGTGAACGTTGCTTCTAAACAAATTGAACAAGTCAAGCGCTATTCACCCAGGACCGCGATGGGAGCCCAGTGCGTGCAGATCAGAGGAGCGCGCCTGCCGCTTGTAATATCACTCAGCACAGGAGAGAGAGAGAGGGGTGGAGGTGTCCCATTGGGGTAGAAGGAAGCACACAGGGCTAATGCTATGTGTACGGATACGCAGCTGCAGCTACACCTGTGCAGCCCACCCTCTTGCTGCTCTCCCCTCCCGGTACAGCGCGCAGGGGAGGGGGCATCCAGAGACTTGACACCCTTTCCACGGATGGTGCTATTATTTGGGAGGAGATCTAAGAGTTGGGAGAAGATGCGAGGCCCATGTCAACATACTGATGCAATTTCAGTAAACACTGATAAAGCTTGCTTATTTGTTGGGCAGATTGGTGGATGAGGGGGGTTTTTATGACTGTTGTCTACACAATCAGCCGACTTGAATAAAATTAGATTGGAAAATGCATAATTTCCAAGTCCACCGATGTTAGATCTTTCAGTTCAATTTATTGATTTGGAAGGATAGAATCATCTCACATTTTCTACATTGGAAAAAAGATGTTTTAAACTTAAAAAAGGTGGTACTGATTCTAGATTTAACATTACAGGAGAACACCTTACACTGACGTTCCCATTCGTGTAAAAAGAAAGAATGTGCGGACTTTTCTTATAAGTCATTTTTCTGTCTGTTTTCTTTCAGTTTGATGCAGCCTAAATTGGGACGGGAGAAACGAATTGCTAAATTTTTAATTAACTTCATAACATCTGCACTTGTGCTTTGAGAGAGCAGCGAGATTTCCTTTTAACCTATTCCAGCACATTTGCACACCAAGGTAAATCTTGATGCTGGCACTCTTACAGAAAGGAAAGGGGGGAAAAAAAATCAAAAATGGAAATGAACTCTCACTTGTGTGCGCAGATCAAAGACGGAGAATTATTCAACTTTTTTGCCATTGCTTGATCTTCAAAAAAGAAGAAGAGAAAGCAGTGATCTAGATGAATGAATTGATTTCTTTGGGTTATTTTCTGGGTGCACATTTTATCATGAGCTGAAATTAGTACATGTTGTGATTTGGTTAGTAGTCGTTAGTGCACTGAATCTCTTTACAACATCTTGCACTTAAGTTTATTGACTTTGAAGAATTTATAGTTAATATTTACATTATAATCCACTAACATGGCATGCAAAACAGATGTATTTATGACAAACCTCACAGTTTTGTTCGTACGATATTATGTTTGCTTTCACGTTGCAAGAATTTCAGTTTTAAAGGGGCCCTTGAAATATTTTCCATCTTATTTGTTACAATGACGTATGAGCCGTATGTAGCCTGCACTACAGTCTTTCTCCGTCTCAGTTCATGGACAGGCCATGCCTCATGTTCAGCTCCTTCTCCAGAGTTACAGGCTCACTGAGCTGCAGAGGCTGCACTAGCACTGACTCATGATTGGTGCAGCTGCTGGGCTTGAGGTCGTGACCATTCGCAGCAGAGAGAGGACGCAGAGGTTTAAACACACTGAATTTCAGCCTTGACACTGACAACCTAAATGTGAGAGTTTTCTGACTGGATCATCGTCTTGTCAACCAAAACACCAAATGATAACATCAACATCATGTCCAATGTATTTATATTTTTATTTACATATCTTATATGTCTGTATAAATCAATAAAGAATGAATCAACATTACAATTGTTATCAGTCAAAGCTATATTTGATCATCACCTGTTTAGCATCTGGGACACAGATAGATCATGTTTAGGAAATTTTAAAATCTTACGTATGGTTCCTTTACATCACAATATTATTACAAAATGCATTAAAAATGATCGAGCATTTATTTCAAAATTTTCCTTCACAACTTTCCTTAAAATAAAATATAAAAAAATCGAAAGAAAAATTCCCTTTCCTAATATTCCATATTCCGTGTCGGGTCAAATGATTGGTTGTTAACATTTACCCACATAAATCCAAGAGCCGTCTGGGTGAAATTGGAGCACCTTTCCCCCGCACCCCTCCTCTACCCCGTCTCCTCCCAGGCACCTGCACAGGCCATCCTCACTCATGTGCTACTGATACCACTGATCACCAAAGACGACCCTGCTACAGATCTCCCTTTGATTCACGCCACACAATAGTGTCTCTATGGGAATCCACCTCGTCCCTCTGCCCTGTGCACGTGTGTGGTGGTCTATACCCTGTCGTTCCACAAGAGGACACTGCTCTCTATGTTACATGTAGCACAGCCCTAAAGTACAAATATACTGTCATAATTAGATGGCAGGCAGCTATTGCAAACGTGAACAAAATAGTGGAGTCACGTTGTTACAGTGGTTATAGATTGTCTCTCTTTATGTTGTCCAGAAATTTAGACCCCTGTTCCTCTCTCACATATTTGGAGAACGATTTACATAAGGCATGTATAGTATTTATTTACTCACATAGAAGACTTTTTTGGTTTTACTAGCTTTCAGGGTTGTATAATATTGTCACCTATTTGTATTCCAATCTGTCTCTGTGTGTTACGATTGATAAAGATCGTGATTTTGTAGTTATTATCTATAAGCTTAAATTTCCAAAGTTCGTCTCCGGAAAAATTAGGACCGTTGCTATACCGATCAACAATTAAATAAAAAAAAATAAATACATGACCACATTATTTCTTTTGAATCCATGGATTTCAGCTTCCTGTTTTATGCAACATTTTGAGGACATTTTCCCTTTTAAACGTTATAATATTTAGTCTTAAATTGTTCATCTCTATGGTAATGGTTTCCCTAACTTTTCATTATTTTGGAACCCATGGATAGGAAAAAGTCCTCAAAATACAGCATATAACAGGATGGTACATACTAACCTTCACACTATTTTCATTTATTTTTAAATTCCATTTATGTCATTCTAGATTAGACAGTGTATACGTTAACTTACGTTTCTCCAAATAATTCATCAAACCCCCTCCTCATATTTTATTCACACAAAGCATCTGTCATTGTAATTACGAGAACAAAAAAGGCTGCCTTTAAATCCACAGTAATTAGCCTCAGGGGCAATGCACAGTAAGAGTATGTTGGTGGTCAGAGATAAGTGAGAAACTTCACTTTACGTGACTGTCAGGAAATGTGTGGCATCGCTTACATTTAGATAACAAATTCTAGTTTTCAGGCAGTGTTCACGAGACATCACAACATTCTAAAACTGAGCTGGAGCAGGTCAGAATTCAATGGTAGAATTTGCTGTTTAACTGTTAGATTGCAGATTTGTTGACCTGGTTTATGGTTATTTTCTCAGTAATTACTAGGTCTATCTGTGAAACAAAAACTGGCACAAAGTTGAATGTCTTGCAGAAAGTGGCTCCAAAGTTGTGATTGTTGTCAGTTGAAAGGATAAGATTAATATTGCAGGTTTGTGGACCCAATTCGTACAAAATATTGAGAAAGATTAACATTTGTGGATTTCTATAGTGAATAGTGAATCTCCCATTGAGTTATGTTGGCCCATGGTTCACCATCTGAGATTACGACATCTTCAAAAATTACTAGAACCTGAACACAACCTATTATTGCTTTGTAACTCTATTTTCTAGTGTGCTTCAGCTTTAGAAGATAAAAGCTGATTGAATGAATGTCCTAGTCATAATCATTTCTTCCACAGTGCAACATAGAGTTGGAGTGAGGCTGTGGGCTTTGTGTGCATGTGGCGTGGGGCCATCAGATAACACACAGGACAATGGCACTCCAGATCGTGCCCGTCCTAAATGAGCAGGAAGCAGTGGTGTGGGTAGGGTGGAGTCTTTAGTCCCTCCCTGGGGCACGGAGCGGCACCGGAAACCAGGAGCTAACGGCCACCCAGCTGGAGCCAGGGCTCTGCTTTGATGACGGATTCAGTCCCTTCGTCTGAAAGTGGAAAGAGCACAGGACTGAACTTCACAAGTGATGATGCTATGATGCTTCCATGCGTCTGTGTATGTGGGAAACTAGTGCTGAATTTACAGTACATGCACTAATGCCTCAGCAAGAAGGTTCCGGATTCAATCACTGGGGTTGGCATGGCCTAATGAGTCACTCCAGCGAGGTATCACTGACCAAACCTTTTTTTTTTCCTCCAGTATTTTGGTTTAACATAAAAGAATAGAAACAAGAAACAGAGAGAGTGCATCCATACATTTTGCATTGTTTAGTCCGGCATAGTCACTCCATTTGGTCCAAAGTCTATTCAATTTGCCCATTTTCAAATTAAGTCTGAATACTATTTATAATTTGGTCCGGCCCGTGATTGTAGGTGCAGTTTGTGTCATCCATTTTGTTGTGATGGCCTTCTTCCCTGCTGCCAAAAGTATGCTCCTAAGGTATCCATTTTTTAGGCCCAAATTCATAGTTTGGAAGTCAAGTGGAATGCCACAACTGAAAAACACTGAAAAAAGGTCTAATATATAAGTTTTAATAAACAAATTCAGTGTTGTTTTGTGTTATTTCTAGGTTGTAATAACTCCTAATTTGTCAGTACCAATAAATATAATTTTTCTAAGTAAAATGATTCTTTTAAAAGAATCCAAGTTTTAAATTTCATTTTATTTTACAATTCCTCTTTGATCAGAAGTTTAAGATTTTACCTTTTGTGTAGTTTGTTTGATTTGATTAGTTCTCGCGAGAATTTACCCAAGGATTCTCTATTTACTCCATTTGACCCAACCATTTGTCATCTGTCATCTTGTCAGTTTGATCTAAGGTGCCCACTTACTATGTAAGATGTTTAAATGAGACAGATGTTCCTATGCCTCAGATGTATATGAATAATGAACTATTACATTGTTTAATTGCTCCATAGATTATTTGTATATATTTCATGTATTGCATATGAGGTAACTGACTGTTCTTTTGTTCCAGATATATTTGTGTATTTGAGTCGGCTGTACCACAGCGAGCCCACGTCCACAGCCTCCACCCTGCAGCTTCTGACTGGGTACGTGCCTCTCTCTGTGTTCACTGCTGCAGGAGTTTGTGGAACTCGTTGAATAGATGAGTGAAGTTCCTGAGGCAGGGCCAAAAGTCTAGTCTCAACACTAATACGTGAGCGATGGACACTTGTATAACAGTAAAACATGTCGAGTAACTTGGTTTTATTTACCCATAGTGCTTTGCATCACATTTTTCACTCACTCTCCACTCTATTTTAAGCTATGCCTCAAAGACCATCACCACATTCATTCAAGGTGGGTCTTGCAAGGATGGACTTTATTGTCTATTGAAGAGGGCACAGGTGCAATTTGAATACTGCTGGTCTTGATTAGAATCTGTGAGGCTATAAATGGCATCTAATTCAAGGATGCCTTGTCTGACCTTTTAGCCATCAAACCACACGCTGGGGCTTCTGAAAAGTGTTTATGCTTCTTTGTTCCATGTCACACCCTTTTCAAATACAAGACCTAAAACACTGCTTCTTTAAGATTTGTTGTCTAATTGCTGACTCGACCTTTTTGAAGCAAAGAGGACACATACGTCAAAGAGTTTGGCTGCACTAGTGACTTTGAAGGGCCCTTTGAATTTCACACAGAACAGCATAACAATGAGTGAAGATTTTCTTAGTCAGCCTTAGACATTATGTTATATTTAGATATGACAACTAGGGATGTCACAATGTACAATTTTAGTGTTACAATTATTGTGAGAAAAAATATCAAATTTTAACGATTATTCATGATTATTGAGATTGTGACCAACAGTGAAATATTTCATTAATTCCCGTGGTCCAAAATGCTGTTCCTCAAGTTTTGACCAGATTTACAAAATGGAACTTTTTGAAAGACAAAATAAAGTTAAGTGTGACAAAAACAACCAGATGAAAAAAGTTATTTAAATTTAGGTCTATTTTGGTCTATAATATTGAACAAAAATACTTAGTTTTGCTTCTAAAATTGGCACAATTATTATTTTTGGTTCTTACGGTTATATTTTGATCTGAATAATCACCATTTTCAATTTAACTTAATAGTCTTGACCTCCCTAATGACAACATTGTTTTGATACAACAGGGACCACAGCAGCTCAAGAGCGTTTTGTTTTTCCATATGGAATGCCACTGAGCAGGAGAGAGTTTAGACAATATAATGACCCCTTTCACAAAACAGTTCAAGGCTGTGTCACTGTTGTGTACTAACAAAAAACAATGCTTTGGAATGAGGTAGAAAGTTACCCTGCTGATCCATTTACAAGCAAGCAAACAAACAAGATGAGTATATGATCACACTACCAATAATGATTTGTGTGAAGTCAGCAATAATAATTGTTTTTATAAAGTTTATTTAGCTAAGGGGCACTACTTTGTAGCACAGTAAGAGCACGGTATTGGATGGAAGTAGCTCTGGGAATTACTACGTTTGTTTGTTTTGTTTTGGAATGTGTTTGCATATTATTCACAATGAAATACTAAAACACTGTGTGAACAGCTTTGGCTTAAAAAAAAAAAAAAAAAAAGCTTCAAAAGTTTTCATGTTCTTCAGCATGGGTAAAGTAAAGTCAGAACACATGGGTTTATGAAAACATTTGCCCTCAGTCTGTAATAAAGGCATATTGCATGTATAAGAAATGTACCAGTCTAGACAGGCTTGTGTTTTGACAGTCTCCTCACAGAGGTCAGACGGGACATCAGCCACAAAAAGGAAGGTCAGAGGGGAATCTAAAGCTGCCTTTTGTTCTCCTCAGACAATGCACCAGTCACTTCAACAGGGCTTTGTATTTTTATTGTGTGCTGTGGCCTCTTGCGTAGAAGGACACACTTCAGAACTGTCCCTATACTGCCCCATTCCCCAGTCACATGAACCATTTCTCAGTCTTTAAGGATGTCACCTTATGACGTTGTCAGCAGATAAAATGTTGCATCATGACTTGTCCTTTGGGAGTGGTGGACCCTGGCGGATGCGTCCCGACCCGCCCAGGAGATGCACGACCCAGATGTTTGACAAATGGAGCTGATGGTGAGGTGTGTTGCAGGTCATGTTCATGAAGAGAAGACAGGAAATCAGCACATGATCCAGGAAACACTGGATGCACGCAATGTGCTCATAATGTTTGGACTAATTTAGCTCTTTACATTTTTGGAACAAATAGCAGCTATACTACCACTAATGCACTAATGCAGCACTTGTGAACACATTTTAGTATCCCAGAAGAAATGGGCCTATTTTTGACCCTTAGGTCAAAGGTAGATTACCACTAATAATGCATTTAAAGAGTGAACATGAGTGTATACACAAAGCAAATAATAACCCTGAAACCACCCAGACACTTAGGGTTACCCTAGAGCTGACTCTACCCTAGATACTGTCATTGTGTCCTTTGGCAAGACACTTCACTCACCTTGTCTTACCTTATTGACGTTGCTATTATTATTATTATTTTATTATTCAGTGTTTTATGTTGCGCCTTAACGCCGAAACAAGTTCCCATGTTTGCGAACTGTGTTCAATAACAATGGCAATAAACCTTTTCTGATTCTGATTCTGATTCTGATTCTGTCAGTGCCCGTGTATGCTCCTGTATGAAAGAGCGTGTGTGTGAGAGTGAATGCAAGACAGTGGATGCATATTAGCCCATAGCTACAATCCGGCGCATATATTAACATGCACTGTCCCTACCAAATCAAACAAATAATAGTAATAATAATAGTAGTTGCACCGACTCACCTAATCAAGCTCCTATGTTTGTGAATTTTGTTCATTGACTACAGCAATGATTCTTGATTCTGATTCTGAAAAGAGCTCATCACCAGTCTGAGTTAATCTACATGCTGCCTCAATCCACCAGATATCTAAAGTCTGTGCTGAGCAGTTTGTTAGCACCACTCACTCACATAGTTAACATGTCGCATGAATCTGGAACATTCCTGTGCTTTGAAAACTAGTAATAAAGCCTCTCCTATAGAAGAGGTGTCATGATGCCGCAGCACTGAACAACTACCGGACCATCTTTAATCTCCTCGAGTCCTTGAAAAGGTTGTTTAATCAACAGCTCACTGACTTCTTCTTAATTAACAACTCATTTGATGTTTTTCCAGTCAAGTTTTAGGCCTCATCACAGCACTGAGACTGCTCTTGTCAAGGTGACAAATGACATCCACCTGAACACTGACACACACACAAGCCATTAGGTCAATTAATGTGCAACAACAATGTGTCCTTTCACAATTATGCAGACAGATCTATGTTTCACTGACGGCAGGTGAATATGGACCAGTGGATTCACTCTGTCACTGCATCCAACAGATCAGTGTGAGTTCTCCAGATAAACTCAGACAAAACTGAAATCATCTTCAAACAAAGAGACAGTGTTAGCAGTCACATCCAGTCTCTCGCTCTAAAACCTACAAATCAAGTTACAAATGTGGAGGCAATAATGGACTCAGTCTTGAACTTTAACAGTCCCGTCAAATTAATAACAACAACATTCTACCATCTAAAAAATGCTAAAATCAATGGTATAGTGTCTAAAACAGACTTGGAGAGACTTGCATTCTCCATGCATTCGTCTCCAGTAGATTAGACTACTGTAACGGCCTGCTCACTGGCCTCTCCAAACGAGCTGTAAAACAGCTGCAGTACATCCAGAACGCTGCTGCTCGGGTCCTGATTAGGACCAGGAAGTACGATCACATTAGTCCTGTGCTCAGGTCTCTGCACTGGCTCCCTGTGGCTCAGAGAATAGACTTCAAAGCAGCTCTGCTTGTGTACAAGTCTCTCCATGGCCTAGCACCAAAGTACATCTCGGACATGTTAGTGCCATATGAACCATCTCTGACTCTGTGGACCTCAGAGACCGGCCTCCTGCTGGTGCCTAGAGACAGGACTAAACATGGACCGGCCTCCTGCTGGTGCCAAGCTTTGCAGTTTTAATAGAAATGTTTCCTCTTGTATGAAGCACTTTGAATTGCCTTGTGTATGAAATGTGCTCTACAAATAAACAAGGCCTTGCCTTGTCTTACACAGAATTATATGATTCTTGTTAAGATCCTGGAAATGCTCATGTACTACAGCCTGTATAATTACAAGCTCGTAATAGATACAAAGCACTCTAAAACATGCATATTCAATGGGTCACAAACTCTTGAGTTGAGTTCTTATCTCTCAGGCTATTTTTGGGACAAAGACAAAAATAACAGAAAATTCTTGATCTAATTGGACAAACTGATTAAAAAGACAAGATGGCTACAGCCATGCCCTGCAAAGAGCTGTTAAGTTAGTGGTGTTCTGAAAGGAGCAGCCAGCGGAAAGGGATGGGTGAGGAGACAGAGACACCAGCCAGTCTCATAGACAAGGTCACATCCAAAGTAACATGCCATGGGGGGTCAGCACAAGCATCCCATAAAGCAGATAAGGAACAATTCCTGGAACTATAGGCCACATAATGACTGAGCCTCTCCCTGGTCCACAAATACAGTGCACTGGCAGGACCAGGAGACACTTTGGGCTAGAATGAGGAGGAGGCAGTGGAGATGCGCAAGTTTCTATGGCTCAACAAGTGTTGTTGTTTTTTTAGGAGGCTTGCTAAAAAGCATAAAATATTAACTGCTTTAAATGTTTACATATTCACAATGTTATTTAAATAGCTGTAACCAATGTTATATTTTAGACCTGAGAATGACAGTATTACATGTTTATTTTCAGTATCTTACCTCACATTTCGAGGCAGTCCTTGTCCACAGGCCCAACATAGATTTCTCTAAAAAGTGACCAAAGACTGCCGCACTTTGGGTGGCATAAACAACACGTCTATGGCTCGGCTCGTGGCGCGTCCTGATACACAAGTATTAGCATTTTCATTGTTTGAATTTATGAAGTGTGTCTGCGTTATGATGGGTTTTGTCTAGTGTGGGTTAACACTCCATATCCTCTGTATTCAGAGCATTGTTCCCTTCACAACTGATTAATATCTTGTTTAAACAGTGTGCAGACACACCATGTCGTTGGTGTGTGCATAAATTCTCCAGAGCTGATCAACACAATGGCCCACATTCCTGGCATTTAGAGGAAGTCCCTTATATCACAGCATCTCCTCCACTACTGCACAGACAGTAGACTTCTAGGAATAGTCCAAAAACAACTGCTTCATGTGTTTGTTTGTCAATGCACCTACAAGATTTAGTTTATTGATGTCAAACAAAATCAGCTGAATAAAAGTAGAATTTTGTATTTGACTCATTCTGGCCACTCGCCCAGTTTACCTGTCAAAAGAAATGCTACTGAATCTAGGGAACCAAAGTAGGGATGTCAATGATACTTGGTTAGGGCATGGTTATATATTGTGATTATGCAGGTCACAATATAATCACAAGAACTAAAAATAATAATCAGGAGAATTTTAGAAGCAAAATTAAATCCATTGAAATTCAATCCATACTCCATAAATGTAAACCAAAATATTGGGACAGACAGGGCTGAAGCAATTCATTGAAATGATTGTGTCTAATCAACTATTAACTATTATTAAATCATAAATGGCTAAAAAAAAAAAGTCAATACTTCACTGTATTCCTAAATATTCTCTATCTAGAAGCCATCAGTCAGGACTTAACCTGTATCGGTCAAAAAATTTGTACAATCATTTGACTAGTCGACTAATCAAAAAATATATCATTGCAGACTAACTACTATACTGCTATATCAACTAGTGTAATATTTAGTGTAAACCCAATTTATTGATCATCATTGCATGTGCCAGGACACATGTGTTTCTGTATTATGTCTTGAATCTTATTTTTAATATAATTAATTTTGCTAATGTTTTGCATAAAATAGAGAGAACTAAATAGGATGCAGTGTGGATGGATTTTCAGGCCAAGGCCTAGACCTATTCAAACCCAAGTCCTTGGGTGTTGGTCCATGCAACAATAGAAAACAGTGCAGGGACTTACATCGCCTTGTGGGACCTGCAACCCTTGTGTGTGTGTGTGTGTGTGTGTGTGTGTGTGTGTGGAGGGGGGAAGGGCTGCAGATCAAAAATGTTGCCTTTGTTTATGTAAATTGTTAAAGGTTTAAGTTTTTTATTAGTCCAGCTACAAGTAAAGCATGTCACAAGTGACTTTTGACTCCACTCAGTGCCTTATCAGAGTCAAGTTGTGGTTTGATCCCTGGACCAGGCGGCTCTGTGTCATTGAGTTTCATGAGGGTCTCTCTGGCCCTTACCCTTACTAATGCCTACACAATTTAAACAGATATCCATCCTTCTCGGAAATGAACTCCTTATTTCAAGACTGGTTTGAGGTTACACCTCAGGCCCACTAACAATGGCACTTTGATCTGCTCTGACTTCTGACAGTGCTGCACATTGTGAGGCTCAATTGTAGCTCCTTTGGCCTGAACCTCCAGCTCAGCCCTCTGGAGACTACATAATCCTTTGCTCAGATAAGAGTGTGTTGTAAGTGTGGAGGCACATTTCACCAAGTCTAAATTTACTACAGAACAACAATACAAACACTGTTGAGCAGTAGGACCCAGAGGAATAGATGGGGCAAACTGGACATGCACACCTTTGGTCTTGGAGACTGGACTGAAAAAAGAAAAGAGTTCGACACTGTAACAAAAAAACTGAGCTCTGAGTCTTCATTGGCTGAGAGGAGTGCGGCAGGAAAGTGCGATGGCTCTTGAGGTCAAGGCAGACCCTCGTATATATTCAAAGCAAAAAACAACAGTTTACTTCATAACATTGTATGGATGAAGATGATGCACAATCTACAACAACTTTAAACATCATGAGCGCTTCTGTGGCCGTGTACCGGAACATTTACACGGAAGACCGCTTCAAACAGGCCTACGGTGAGGTGGATGACACGAATGGAGACGCACGGCTCCGCGAGAGACTCACCGGGACGTGCAGGTGCTCACGCCGTGCGTGCCTTCACCTGCTCAGGGACAGAGTGCCTATCTTCAGCTGGCTGCCCAGCTACCGGCTCAAGAAGTGGATCTTAGGAGACACTGTGGCGGGACTCACTGTTGGGATTCTTCATATTCCTCAGGGTAAGTGAACGCTGACATTAACATAACGTATCAAAGTGATCACTTCTACAATGTATCACACGTACGCCCACTACATTAGACTTAAGCAATGCTTGAACAACCTCTTATGTTTTATGGCAAAAGTTCATTCATTTCATTTAGCAACAGTTTCAGGCTGTAGCCTATATGTAAAGTGCCTTTAAAATGATTGGCCTATTGATTAATATATGGCGTTTAGGCATATTTTTTGCTGTCTTTTGTCTTTTATAGTATTGAAATCTGTTCTCAACAGGGATGGCTTTTGCTTTACTTACATCTGTGGCTCCGATATTTGGCCTGTACACGTCTTTCTTTCCTGTGGTCCTCTATATGTTCTTTGGCACTGGACGTCATGTTTCAACAGGTAAAAAGATTTCTAATATAGTTTACATATTTATAAGTGCTGTCCGTCTCCAGCTGCCTCTGCTGATGTTCCAGGCACAATTGCAGTGGTGAGTCTGATGACGGGCACAGTGGTGGAGCAGCTTGTGCCCACTCCCCTAGACCTGAACTCCTCTTCCTCTGCGGCCGCTGAGTTTGAGACTCAGAGGATCACTGTGGCCTCGGCTGTGGCTCTTCTCTCAGGAATTATCATGGTGCGACACCACATTCAACAATGATGAAAGTAAATCACAGGGTCACTAGAATGATCTTATATCAACTATATCATTGTTTATATCATTGTCTCTCCAGCTCTGCATGTTTGGCCTTCAGCTGGGCTTCTTGTCCACCTATCTCTCAGAACCAATTGTTAAGGCATTTACTAGCGCAGCTGCGTTCCATGTCACCATCTCACAGCTGCAAAGCATGCTGGGACTGCGACTCCCCCGCCACACAGGGAACTTTTCTCTGTTCAAGGTAATATTTATTTTTAAATGATGTCAAAAGCATGTCTAATGCTGGATTGTATATTCAGACTCTGGCAACAGTGATGGAGAACATTGGTGACACCAACATGGCAGAGCTTCTGATCTCTCTGGTGTGTCTCATCGTCCTTGTGCCCATCAAAGAGGTCAACATGAGATACAAACAAAAACTGCGTACACCCATTCCTGTGGAGATACTTACTGTAAGGATACTTTACATAGCCATTCCGAAGAGTCTCTAATAGTCTCTTTCTCATGTACATTAAATATCTATGGTTTTGGTTAGTAATAGAAACAAGATTAAACAGCAGCAATAGTTGAAAGTAGCAATACTAGAAGTTATTGCTGTGGTATTACGATCACTGTTTTTATTTTATCTGAGGTGAATTATTTTTACACACTCAAGTATACTTTGTACCATTATTTTGTAACTAATTAATGCTCCAGGTGATCATAGCCACAGCAGTGGCATACGGCTTCTCCCTGGACTCCTCCTACAACATACAGATAGTTGGACACATCCCAGCTGGGTGAGATTGGCATAAATCCCTTGCTTGCTTTCCATATCCTCATTTCCGGTCATCTCATTCATATTGTTTTTGTGCACAGGTTCCCGAGGCCACGGATGCCTGCTGTGCATGCTTTTCCTGAGATTGCTGGAGACACGATAGCCATAACATTTGTGGGTTATGCCGTATCTGTGTCTTTAGCCATGATTTATGCAGATAAACATGGTTACTCAATACATCCCAACCAGGTCAATAACAAGAGCCGTTTAACCAGCACATTTTTACCTTATTTTACTCACTGAGGTCTTTGTGTGACAGGAGCTTTTGGCACATGGCATCTCCAACACAGTGTCATCGTTTTTCACCTGTTTCCCAAGTTCAGCCACCTTGGCCACCACAAACATACTCGAGAGCGCTGGCGGACATACACAGGTTAGATCACAGTTTTATTATAAACTGTTAACTACGATTGCAGCACTGAATAACTTACTTTCACTTGTGTCATACTTGATTACAAAATCTTCATTGAGATATTGTATGATACCGCTTGTACAATATTACAGTTAAACAGTATTTTCTGTATTTACTCCAGCTGTCTGGCCTTTTCACCAGTCTGGTAGTTCTTATTGTCTTGCTGCTGATTGGCCCTCTCTTCTACTTCTTACCTAAGGTGCGTAGCCATGCTCAGATTACATTAACATGTTATGACAGAAAACAAACTAAAGTAATTGAGTTTCTCTGTGTCTCTGTCCTTTCAGGCGGTCCTAGCGTGTATCAATGTCACCAGCCTCAGGCAGATGTTTCTGCAGTTTCAGGACCTTCCTGAACTATGGAGAGTCAGCAAAATAGACTTTGTAAGGACAATGACAAACTTTCATAACATTACAAATGTATGTATCTGGATAGGATGCCAAAAATACAGGAAATATTTTGAAGTATAGCCATATTTAATGTTTCATTATTCCCCCAAAACATTCACATTTTTGTAAATTCTGCTCAAGACTGTAAAGTACTATTTGGTTGTTCTTTGTAAGGCTATTGTGTTTATATGTCTACTATATCCTTTTGGTCTGGATTCATTTTTGTTTCTTTTTTATTTAGCTGGTCTGGTTGGTGACATGGCTGTCTGTAGTTGTACTGAATGTGGACTTGGGTCTGGCCATTGGAGTTGTGTTTTCAATGATGACTGTCATCTGCCGCACACAGAGGTATGTTATAATATATTTTATGTAATCTTCTGATGCTATGTATAAATATGTATAAAAGAAATGTATGAAGATTGCTTTTATTGTTTATAATGTTGCATTGTTGTCTACAGGGCTGGCTGTTCTGTCCTCGGTCGGGCCAGCAACACAGAAATTTACAGACCTTTGGAGAAACACAACAAGGTTTGGTTTAAAGTAACCTGAAACTCCAGACATACCTGACATACCATACATGTCATTTACATTTTAATAATTTACATTTAGAGTTAAATATAGTAAATTTTATAGTGCACTGCAATAAATAATACATTACAAATATACTCACACTGTCCAGTATTTTAATATGGGCACTGTCCTTTTAAGATACAAACTCCAATTAGTTGAATATTGTCTCGGTATTGTTTGTCATTTCTACTAACATTCATCGTTATACGTTTTGGTTTATTATTGTGCTTTCAGTGTTATGAGGTGCCGGGGGTTAAGATTCTGACTTACAACGGGCCAATCTACTATGGGAACCGCAGTTTCTTTCGTGAGGAAGTTAGTAAACTGCTTGGCCTGACTCCAGAGAAGATACGCAGCCGAGAAAAGGCCCAGAAAGCCATGGAGAAACGGGAGAGGGATACTGCTGTCAACACTGTGGTGCGTGGTGGCTGCTGCACTAATAATCATACACTGCAGATTATCAAAATTAATATTACTGCTTGATACCCATCTTAGGAAAGGGGCATTGCAAACCATCTATTTTCCTCTAATAATGAGATATTCAAACCTGGTAAGTTCATTCAAATGTTCTCATTTTCTTTACTTTTACAAATACAGAGCAATTCAATATGTTCAGTTATTTCATTAAGTTTAATTATATGCCCTAACCTTAATATATTATAACACAAATTGCTCATTAAAACAAAAATCATCCAAAACTATAGTGGAGGCTGACATGTTTTGTGAGTCATGTGTTGGTCAATTTTAGAAACCTTTTTGTGCAGAGACTCCCGAAAATGAGGTGCAGACGGTGCTGCTCGACTGCAGTAGTGTCATATTTGTGGATGTAGCTGGAGCAAGACTCTTCATACAAGTTTGTGTTTGTGTGATATTAAAATCTACATACAGATTTTATTGTTTATATTCAGGCATTTCTATATTTTACAGATGTGTACTGAATGCCAGAAGGTTGGAGTGAGTGTGTATTTAGCCAACTGCAATGGTAGGGTCTAGTCTACAGAAATTCTAAAAGTTATATTCACTTTTTGTGTATTGATCGTGGTTGTTTTTGCAGAAAATGTCTTAAGGATTCTTACATCGAGTGGTCTGATGAACTATATAAACGCACAACATATTTTTGTCACAGTTCATGATGCTGTAATGTACATTCAGCATCAGATGGTAAGAAAAGAGTTACCTACCATTTATAGACCATTCATTATTTATTGTTGGTGACAGCTCATTTTCTATTAGGAGAGACCCCAAGAAAACACATCCACGGTTTGGGTATGAGCCAGTTGGTCTGGGGTGAAGACTGAAAATAAAACCCCGGATGAAGCAGTTTTTGAAATAAGCAAAGTATGTCATCCATATGAGACTCAGAACATTATTATTTTTGTGTGGAAAAATATATTTCGCTCTAAAGTGAAAGTTTCAGTATTTATAACTTTTTATGTTACTTTTTATGTGTTCAACTTATATAAACTTCAACAATTGCTTTAATTTTGTAAATGTATGTTGCCTTTATATAATATAGTGAGGACAATCTGAAAACATGTGTCTGGCAACATGTGCTCAGCCTTGTTTACCTTAAAATTTAGTTTAACTTGTCAGTGAAATAATATGGATGAAAAGGTTTCCGTGGACGTGTGCAGTATATTACATAGGGATTGTAATATACAGCACAACATACAAAGAATGTGAAGCATTTGGCCTGGCAGATCTCAGCAGGGAAGAAGAGATGTCATATGCCTCTACAGGTCACAGTCTGTAGTGGTTTTTACTGAACAAACTGGAGAGACACACACACACGTATATATATATATATGTGTGTGTGTGTGTGTGTGTGTGTGTCTCTCCGGTGTGTTTGTATATATGTGTGTGTGTGTGTATATATATATATTTAAAAGATAAATATATATAAAAGATATATATATATATATATATATATATATATATATATATATATATATATATATATATATATATATATATATATATATATATATATATATATATATATATATATATATATATATATATATATATATCTTTTGTTTCTTCTTCATAGGTTAAATACATTGAAGTTTTGACACTAGATGGGACTGTGGAGCAGATGTGTGCCGTTGTGCTGCCCCCTGCTGTCCAACAATCACACCATTTGTCTTCACGCGCGTTTTACCTTGACCTAGCACAGCTAAACCTTTGAGTTCCAAACTAGGACAAAACCAGGAAAAAACTGGTAATTATTTTCTTTGCTTGATGTTGGACGAGCAAGTGAATATTTTTTATCCAGTCCATATTTCAAAGGGGTCTCTAGACACACTGCCCTTTGGGTTTTCCCTTTAATGCTCAAGGAGGATTTCGCTAATTGGGAGGAAGTATTCCACTTCAATTAGAACACGATACACGAGGCTCAGGCCAGCTGTTTACTAGGCCACAAAATAACCTACTCATAAATGGACTTATTTGTTTATAAAACTAAACATAGAAAGAACTCTTCAATTTGTAGGATTTGCGTTGTAGCATGCATACACACAGGCCTGTGCTATTTAATTCTATTCATACTAACGATTGTAGTCTATGCTGAAAAAAAGTTTCTTATATTACACACGGAAACAATTTATGAACGCCTCCTACACTACAAGGCTCTCACTCGCGCTCAGTTTGGACTTGTGCTTCCATCTAGTGGTGAAGAATGCTCACAACAGTCTTGAGTTGCGTGATGCAGATGTGAATTGAGCTGTGTAATATCTGTTCTCAAGTAGGTCTTGTACTGTTATTTTAAACTGTACAATAGGTCACTAAGTATAAGTATATACATGTATGTACATATGTATGTATTTAATAAAAATTCCCTTCTCAACCACCAAGGGTGCAGTATCTTTGGTTTGCTGCAGTGCAGTATCTGGACTGAGATGTCTGATGTTTTTCCAGGGATCTGCTGTAGCCTCTCCTCCAGTTTGAGGGTCAGTGCCTCGAGTTCACGATAAAACCACAGTATGGTATTGTGTATAGATGTCACAATAACTTAATGTGACTGTTCCACAATAAGTTATTATTATTGTGACAGTTATTGTAAATGTCACATAATGCCTTTCTAGATTTCATTCTGTTGTGTATTCCATATTATGCTATTTTATACATATTGTAAGAGTTATATACACCCATGATTGAGTTTATAATAATGGGGTATGTGCATTGGTATTATAATTTACTATGTTTAATTGTGTTCTTGAAAGCAGCATATGCAACATTCTGGTAGACTGATGTGATTGGTGGAAGCGAAAACGTGAGACGGGGAGAAGCAGGAAGTTGGGTCTTTTTGGACTTGGAATTAAAGATATGCTGTTATTAAAATTATCTGGCTCCATCTCTGCTGTGTTCCTCTACAGAGAATTATCAATACATCACCACGGACCCTCACGTTACAATATTTTAAACTACAAAAACACATGCACGCATTAAAATTAACTATTTGTATTTATTAAACACAATTTTACCCTTTAAATTTAGTCCAAGACAAGTTAAAACATCAATGTAACACACGTACCACTTAAAGCGCAAACCCCACACTATTCAAATGTATTGTACCAAATGGAAGAAATTTGTGGTGTCTCGAGCTAGATCACACTCCACTCCTGAAGCAGCAGTTCTCTGACAACAACCCCGCCTTCATCTGGGGAGGGCTCCGGCTTCTCACCAATCATAAGCCCCGAACCCCCCATAGAGCAAATTACTGAAAACTGGCTGAACAACTTAACGCCTTCTACTCCAGGTTTGATGTGACCACCCCCTCCCCCACGGTGGCCACCTCTGCCAACCCCAACCCCGGTCCCCCCCACCTCCCCCACCACTCTCTCAGTTCAGGAAACAGGATGTAAACAGACTATTTCGGAAATTCAACCCCCGAAAAGCTGCTGGCCCAGACGGTGTTTTTCCCGCCACCTTAAGACACTGCGCAGGAGGTGCTGTCTTCAGACATTTTTAAACACCTCCCTGGTGTCATGCCACGTCCCAGCCTGCTTCAAGTCATCCATCATTGTTCCTGTCCCAAGAAGCCCTGGATCACTGGACTTAATGACTACAGGCATGTGGCGCTGACGTCTGTAGTCATGAAGTCATTTGAACGCCTGGTCTTGCCCCCACCTCAAGTTCTTCACCTCCTCCTTGCTGGACCTCCTGCAGTTCGCCTACAGAGACAACAGGTCTGTAGACGATGCTATCAACCTGGCACACCACTTCATCCTGCAGCATCTGGACTCCCCAGGAACCTATGCAACCGATCCTGTTTGTGGACTTCAGCTCTGCATTCAACACCATCCTCCCTGCTCTGCTCCAGGACAAGCTCTCCCAGCTCAACGTGCCTGACTCCACCTGCAGGTGGATCACTGACTTCCTGATGAATCGTAGGCAGTGCGTGCGGCTGGGGAAGAATGTCTCTGACACTCGGACTATCAGCACAGGATCTTCACATGGCTGCATACTTCTTTCTCTGCTCTTCTCCCTGTACACAAACTGCTGCACCAGCCACGACTCCATAGAACTGATCAAGTTTGCGGACGACACCACCCTCATCAGGCTCATCTCGGACGGGAATGAGTCTGTTTACAGGAGGGTGGTAGACCGGCTGGTGTCTTGGTGCTGCGGTAACAACCTGGAGTTCAACGCCCAAAAGACAGTGGAGATGATCGTGGACTTCAGGAAAGTCACATTCCCCCAGCCCCCCCTCACCATGACAGAATTCCCCATCACCACTGTGGACTCCTTCCGCTTCTTGGCACCACCATCACCCAGGACCTCAAGTGGGAGCCCTGCATCAGCTCCCTCATCAAGAAGGCCCAGCAGAGGATGTACTTCCTGTGGCATCTGAGGAAAGCCAAACTGCCAGCGCAGATGATGGTGATTTTACACAGCCATCATTGAGTCCATCCTCACCTCCTCCATCACCGTGTGGTACGCTGGAGCCACAGCCAGGGACAAACAGAGACTACAGCGCATTGTGCGTTCTGCTGAGAAGGTGATCGGCTGCAGACTTCCATCTCTGCAGGACCTGTACGTCTCCAGGGCTCTGGGACGAGCAGGTCGGTTCACAGCTGACCCTTCTCACCCTGGACATGGGCTATTTGAGCCACTCCCCTTAGGCAGGAGGCTACGGTCCATCCGGACCAGAACCTCCCGCCACAAGAATAGTTTCTTTCCCTCTGCCGTTGGACTCATGAACACTTCTGTAGCCTGTCACTTTAACTGCAACTATTCAATCACTCACTGCACTGTCACTTTCTGCACTTCAACTGTAAATTCAACCGTAAATTTTTGTGTACATAGTAAGCCTATTTTTATTTTATACTATACGAATTTTAAACTGTCTCTTAATGCGTGCCCTTTTGATTCATATATGTTGTTTTTATTATTGCTCAGTGTTTTATGTTGCACCTTAATGCCGAAACAAGTTCCTATGTTTGTGAATTTTCCTTTTCTGATTCTGATATCAAAGCAAAACCAAAAATTAGGTGCTGAAATAACTGACTTGGAAATTCAAAGCACAATTAAAAGACTAAAAAAGAATAAATCTCCAGGGAGTGACAGGTTCACCTCAGAGTGGTATAAAGCCTTAATACTTGAAGAGGGAAAGGATCAACTTGACTGTCCCTCCTACAGACCAATCTCTATTCTGAATGTGGACTATCATATATATACCTCAATTATGTCCAAAAGAATGGAACAAATACTCCCAAATTTAATTCATAATGATCAGACAGGATTTATTAACAAATGCAAGATAATATACGACGATCTCTACACATAATGAACTATGTACAAAATAAACAAAATAAAGCTGTAATAATGACTTTAGATGCTGAAAAAGCTTTTGACTCTGTAATCTGCTGGCCTTTACTTATTTAATTTGTTGTGAAAAATTTCAAATAGATGATCTAATCATAAAAACATTGGGGCTCTTTACGATAGTCCAACATCAAGGATAAAAATGAGTGAGACAGGGCTGTGCCTGGTCCCCCCTCCTGTTTGCTTTGTATTTGGAACCACTGGCCGAATATATTAGAAAGTCAGAAACAATTCAGTGTTACAATTTCCGGGAGGGAACATAAAATTGCTTGCTATTCAGATTATATTTTATTGTTTTGGACCAAGCCAGAGATTTCTATACCTAAAGTGATGCATCTCAAACGTCTGGATACAAACTGAATGTACAAAAAACAGAAATGTTATCTTACTGGAAATCCTAATTGACATTTCGAGTGTCTTAGTTATTTAAATGGAAAACAGAATCCCTCGAATATATAGGTGTGGTTCTCTATAAAGAAAGACCATGAAAAATTAAACCTTATACCATATTTTAATCTAAGACAAAGGATTGAATCAATCAAAATGAATGTCTTGCTCAGATTTCTCTACCTATTACAGACTCTGCTAATTCCTTTCCCCGACTGGCTGTTTGATGAATGGAATAAAGCAATCTCTAGATTTTAATGGCATGGTAAAAGACCCAATATCCGATTTAAGACCCTACAACTACCAAAAGAAAAAGGTTGTTGGGGCCTACCTTAACTGAAAAAATATTTTTATTTCAGCTTAGATCAGAGCAGTGCTGTACTGGTGTGACCCAGAATACGAGGCACAGTGGAAAAATATTGAGTGCAGTGTTGCGCTAGGAGTTCCTGTACAGGCCCTACTGGCTGATGACAAACAGATGAATAACCTGGAGAAAGCCAAGTTTTTTTTTTTTACCAGATCGTAAAAGAAAATCAAATGAAAAGCTTCAATATGTTGAAAGAATTTTTTGGCTTGGATAGACCGGACTTTTATTGATACTTACAAAAAGTATAATATAATATATTATTATAATATTATTATAATCAAGAAATAAAACAAAACACCAACAATTATATCCCTGAAATCTTTATCAAAGCATACTAAACTTTTTTGAGGGGAATAATATCTAAAGTATATGGATGTTGGAATAATTGTAAATATTGTATCTCTCTTTTATACATTCATTAGAATTGCATTACTTTGTGTGCTTAATAAACTGCTTATGAGACTGTTTTGCAGAAGTCGTAAACCAATCCAGCAGTCTGTCAGACTTTGGAACTGATGACCAGTAAGATAAAGTGGAGACTCCACTCAGACGACTTGCTGGCAACCCAAAGTTCAAACAAAGTTCAACAGAGTTAAAAAGTTATTTATCTGTCCACTGCCGCTATCTGTTCCCCCCATCCTTTAGAGGCGGCAGTTAATCATGTAACTAGGGCGTTCCTTCTCATCTAATAAATAGGAGAAGATGAACAGAGAGACTTTAGGACGTTCGGAGCGAGTGTTGCCCAGCGATTGTAACTGGAGCTTTCTCTGTTCGCCCTCCTCCGGAGTAACAAATTTGATTCCCTTGTCTTTCTTCTTCTATTAATTTGTTGGGTTTGGGAAAAGGAAGGTAATTTTGTTTTGATGGATGAGGAGTGGGAAGAAACATGTACATCACAATGGAGTCCCATGTTTGGAGGGAATTTTGTTGGAAGAATGTGACCCATTTTTTTATAACACCATGTCAAAGTGCACATTATTCATAGGGAGGGGCTGACTACTGAAGAAATTGTTGTTGCCGGGAGGCAAACCATTACCATGCGTTTTGGGACTGTCCTGTTCCACAGAAATATTGGACACAAAATAACAAGGCAATACAAACAAAAATTAAGAAATACAAAATTATAATTGTGACAAATGGATGAGGTGAAATAAAGAGTTGCTTTGATAGGATTCAGTCATTTAGTTTTAGTAGGCTAATAAATGCAACTAGAACAATATCCTTCATTCAAGTAAATGTTTGAACCTGAAGTTTTTCTTACACACAAATTGGTGATATATGTATGTATATTCTAAGCCTCGCCCATCAAAGATAACAGCACACTGTATTGAGCGCTTTTGGCAATATCATAAAAAAATCATCAACCATAAAAATATATGTACACGTAAAAGTAAAAATGAGAGAGGTTTTAGTGGCTTGTCATGCATTTGAACCTGTTTGTAAAGTAGAAGACTTCATTGTGCAGTTTAGTATTGTCAGTATTCGAAGAATAACGAAATTTAGCATATGCTTTATCAGATTCTGTCTTTCCCCAGGGCAGTTTGATCTTTGAGGCATGGTTCACAATGACATTGTTGCAGGAGCCAATATGCAAGGTGCCAAGACCATCAATAAAGAACTCTGGAATAAAACAGATGATCAAAATCAAGAGGAACTGTACACAGCTACTTAGTTGCAATATGTTCTTGGAAATTTAAATGTAACACTGACCCAGATGAGCTTGTCGGGCCAGGCGGGGATTAAATCCCACTTCTCGAATCTTGTCTGTCCTTCCCATGAAGAAGTTAATGACAGCATCAGCCACAACACAGTTAGGAAAGCCTTGGATAATGTGATGGTGTCCGGTCCGGATGTGTAAGCAGTCCCCCTCCTCTCCTCCATCCTCCACTGAAATAGTATGACGGTAAGTCGCCGTGTAACCTGTCACCTCCTGCACAGCCCCACCAACCTGTACCCAAAACATGGACCATTAAGCAACGAGATGATGGGACTTTTGACGCACCACTCACATGCATTATCAGCATTGCGTGATCTCAATTTATAACTACTATTTGTGTGACTGAGATCCAAAAGTAAATAGCAAAACATACATTTTCAAATAACTTACCAAATCCAAAGAAGTTTTCTCTAAAATATCCACCATCTTCTCCAGTTTGGTGTTGGACGTAAAGTAGAAATCATCATCCACCCACAGCACGTATTTGGTGGTTACCTGAGACACTGCAAGGTTTCTGCCAGCAAACCAGCCCTGTGAAATTAAAAAAATATTAACTAGTGTATAACTGTAAGATGTATTAAGACTGTTTACCTTTCCAAATGGCATGAAATACTGCTCAATGTATGGTCCGGTCATGGGTTGAGGGTGCCGGTTGTCATCGGCTATCACAATAGTAACTGTGGGGTAGTACTGCCGAACGCTGTCAATGAGATCTTTCAGTTTGTCATAGCGTAGAAAAGTCTTTGTAGCTAGAGTGACCAGAGCACTGATGTTGTACTCTAAATAAAAGAATCACATGAATTTAAAATCGAGATGGTGTAATCTATTCGTCCAGAAGTGATCCACTGTAGAAAAAGCTTCAGTTGTAGTCATCTGGACACTGTTTTTGAAAAACAAGACGTTTCGACTCTTATCCACGATTCATTCTCAATCTGCGTATCTAATCTGAGAACTCGGATCAATATTGGTTTCAAGTGAAGCGCACCAACAAAACAAACAAAAACATAAACAGGATAGGCTATTATCAGGGGGTTCCGGCCGGTGGGCTGGGCTTACTCAGAGTATCCGAGTTCTCAGAATAGATCCGCAGATTCAGAATGACTGTTGGATGAGAGTCTTGCTTTTCAAAAACAGTGTCCAGATGACTACAAATGAAGCTTTTTCTATAATTAATTAATTAAAAATGATATCCAATAAAGTGGAAAACATTTGAATGAATGTTTCAGACCTTCTTGGTGCCCAGAGTTGTAAAGTTTCGGAGTAGTTTTGTGCTGAATTTTAATAGTGAAAAATGAACGATGACCCTCAGTTCCAAACTCCACTGCAAAGACAGAAACATCAACCACAACCATTGAATTGAATTAAAAGCATCTTAGAAATAAATGATCTTCATTAAATATGTTCTTAAATTATTTTTGTAACAAGTAATCAATATGGAGATAGTTGTACCATTCTCAGCAGTCCTTGGGTGGAACACATTATTGGTGTAGGTGACGAAGCTCAGCTGCGTGTTCAGAGCTGACAGATTTGGACTGGACAGGGTCATGTGATTTTCACCCTCACCTTTCAAAGCGACACCGTCTACCATGGCAGCCACATCAAAAGTGCCCAGTGCAGCTCTTAAATACACCTTTAATAAAATACATGTAAACATTCACAGCTAAAATAATAACATAAATTGGACACTTGAATAGAATTAAAAATATTAAATGTATTATGAATTTTTATTTTTCTTTACTAATATTTTAGCAATAGTCCAGTCACAACAGATGTGGATACATTGAAACATTGAAAGAGTTGTGTCATAAAGGGCAAAATAGGGGCAGCAAGTGCACGACAGTGACTGCAGACAGGGGAAAAAAAAACAGATACAACTTAAAATCAAACTTGAACCTGAAGAATGAAATGTGGACTCAATATTTGCAGTGCAGCATAAAAAAGTCAACAGTAAATTCTTAGATTATGACCTTGCCACTGTATACCTACCATGTAGTTAGATGCACTGTTTATTTTAAGAGCCAACCCTGCAGAGAATATGGTGTTACTGCAAATAGGAACTGAAATGTACATATACACAATTGTGTGGTCACTACCAGGAAGGATGATAGTTTTGAGCGGTCGCACCTCCACTCCCTGTGTGGGGTACTGCAGAGGACTATTGGCTTCAGCCACAATGAGTCTATTGGCTGCTGTGTAAGACCTGTGTTTGAAACACACACAAGTAGTTAAGCTCTTAGATAAGATATGAGAAAAATGTTTTCCAACAATTGGGCAGTTTTTCAACAGAGAGCTTGGGCCACTTCTTTTTATTTTCTACACAAACAACCTTGATTAAAATATCACAGATACAAACTTGCACCTTTATGCTGATGATACAGTCTTGTACACCTCAGCACTTTCAACTGAGCTTGCTTTATCCTAGCTCAAAGTAGCTTTTAATCAACTGGAGAGCGCCTTTTATATTTTAAAACTGGTTTTAAACTTAGAAAAGACCAAATGGTGTTCTCAAAAAGCAAAGCTAAACTCAAAAACCACCCCCCAATTACCACAAAAGGAAGGCCACTCAATTGAATGGGTAACTGAACACAAATACCTTTTTTTGTGGTGTTTAGCTCGCTTCCAGCTGTGCCTCTAATCTGAGTCTGTTTAAAATGTGGCTTGTACTCCCTGCCCGTGCGCAGGGAGTTGCTACGTCACTTGAGTTCTAGAATTTGTTCTGGTCAGGCTGGTGGTGCCCCTCAGAGCACCTGGTAATGGGAGAGGCAGCACTCTACTGATGCTTTGCGTGATTTGGACAGTTTTTCATGGTGCACAGCGTTTGATAACAAACTTGAGGTCTCTGACCCATCACTGTACTGTATGGAGTTCCTTGGCCCATCGCAGATTGAAACACTGGTATATTTTAATTTACAAATCTGTTCTAAGGTGGGTTCCACCTTATCGCCTGCAGCTCATAAAAGTGAGGAGCAGCAGCAGCTACAGCCTGCGCTCTCAGGACCTGCTCCTACTCTCAGGCTGATTTATATATGATTTCGTTTGTTTCTTCTTCACAAGTACATTGAAGTTTTACATTGATTATATAAAAATTCCCTTCTCACCCTCCGCGGGTGGTCTCATCCCTTTTTCTAAGCTCTAGGCCTGGGAGCTTGAGGGTTCTGCGCAGTATCTTTGCTGTTCCTAGTACGGCACTTTTCTGGACTGAGATGTCTGATGTTTTTCTGTTGTAGTAGCCACTCCTCCGGTTTGGGGGGTCACTGCCCCGAGTGCTCTGATGACCACGGGCACCACTTTCGCCTTCCACGAATATATTCACCCACTTAAAAAGATGAGAGGTTTGTAATTTTCATCATAGGTACACATCAAGCGTGAGAGACAGAATGTAAAAAAAAAAAATCCAGGAAATCACATTGTATGATTTTTAAACAGTTTATTTGTGAAAATGGGTGGCCAAGTATTGGGCAGCTACAAAACACACTCTACTGTCCCTCACAGACCAGTCACTTGCTCTTCAAGAAAATATTCCGGCCTCCACTCGTTAACAGTATGAATGGCACCTGTTTGAACTGATTAGATCCATAAGAGACGCCTTCACACACCTTCAAACTGTCAGACTCCAGTCTTCACCATGACCAAGACCAGAGAGCTTCCCAAAAACACCAGAGATAAAATTGTACAACTGCACAAAGCTGGGATGAGTCAAACTGCAATTGGTAAACAACTTTGTGAGAAAGGATCAACATTTGGAAACATTATTAGAAAATTGAAGAAGTATCACTGACAATCTCCCTCGAAGTGGGGCTCCATGCAAGATCTCAACTCATGGGGTTCAAATGATCCTGAGAACAATGAGGAATCGGCCCAGAACTACACGGCGGGAACTGGTCTATGATTTGAAGCCCCCATCACAAAGATGACAATAAGTAACACACTACGTCGTCATGAGGTGAAATCCTGCATTGCCCTAAAGGTTCCCCTGCTACACAAAAATCATGTAAAGGCCCGTCTGATTTGCCGGACGATCCAGAGGAGGATTTGGAGAATGTGATGTGGTCAGATGGGACCAAAATGGAACTGTTTGGACATGGTCAAGAATTACAGGAACCGTTTGACCTCTGTCATTGCCAACCAAGGCTACATTACAAAGTATTTTGTATTTTGGGCAGCCAGCTTTAGTCTTAGCCACATTTTTTTTTACATTCTGTCTCTCACGCTTGATGTGTGCCTGTTAGAATTGTGTTCTCATACACATTATTTCTGTGTACTTTAACTATTGTTAATGTTATAAAAATGCACTTTACTTATATATTATGTAAATGTTTTATTTTTGAGGTTACATGTTAACACTTCTTGCTGTGACCACTTCCTCTGCCTGATGTCGAGGCGCGATATCGCTGCTGTGTTCTTGCTCCATGATTGCTTTGCACATGTTAAAATAAAGTGGCACAAAGAAGCTATCAAGTGTCTTCTCCCATTGAAAACATGTCTGAAAAACAACAGAATGCAACGAACTCTACAGGTTATGGGCCCAGGTGCAACACAGGCGGAAGATGGCAAAGGTTGGTGTTCAGTGGCTATGAAAATGACTACGAACTTTGGGAAGTAAAATTCCTTGGCCACTTACGTATAATAGGGCTGAAAGACATTTTACTGTCAATCACTGAGCCTGATGATGATTCTAAAGGGACTTCCAGAAGGGTATAAACCTTTTGCCATTCACACAGCCCAAAGCAAAGAGGACTTAACATTCAGTTTAAGAGCGGAGTTATGAAGAGATGGAGAGGTTTGAAAATAAACCAAAAGTAGACAATGTGGTGAAAGTAAAAATAACTTCAATTACATGTTATGGATGTGGGAACCGTGGGCACGTCGCCAAAGACTGTCCTCATAAAACTGCCCCAAAGTGGTGCAATTATCACAGAAGTTCTACACACAGAGATGAGACATACAGAAGGAAAAATAAAAACAAAGATGATGCTAAACAGATAGCTGAAAAACAAGAAGACTTATACCCACTGACATAATGAAAGAAAGATTAATGGTGCACTGTGGAGCCACCTCACACATCATTACAGAGATGAAGAAATTCAGGCAGTTTGACGAGACCTTCGACTCTTGGAAGCACTACATGGAACTCGCCAATGGATCCAGGGCCAACAACGTTGCGCTGAAGAGGGGCGATGCCAGCGTTACTTTGCAAGATGTACAAGACAACTGGACCACAGTTACGCTGAAGGATGCCCTCCTCATCCCATTTTATCCTCAGAGCATATTCTCTGTGAAAGCAGCCACAGCATACGGAGCACAGGTGGTCTTCAAGAAAGGCCAGAACGAGCTCATCAACAAAGACGGGACAGCCTTCACCATCAAAGAATACAATAGGCTCTACTACCTGAAAACGGTAAACAATGACTCTTCATTTCATGAGATAGGATCTTGTGACAATGTAAATCTGACATGTGATGTGAAAACATGGCACGAGATTTTAGGCCACTGCAATGTGAGTGATGTGTATAAATTACCTGATGTAGTAGAGGGAATGAAAATGACTGGTAATACAAAACTAGAATGTAATGTGTGCACAGAAGGAAAATTCACAAATAACAAACCGAAAATGTGACCCAAAAGCAAGTGAGCCCTTAGAATTGGTGCATACTCATTTAGCTGGTCCTGTTGAGCCAAACAGCCAAAGTGGTCATAAGTATGCTGTTCTATTTACAGACGATTTTTCAGGGGCAGTCTATTTTCTCAAATACAAAAGTGAAACCACAGTGGCAACAGAAATGTTTCTAGCAGACTGTGCACCTTACGGCCGTGTCAAGTGCATTAGATCAGATGATGGCACTGAATTCACAAGCAGCTCTTTTCAAACCCTATTAAGAGAAGAGGGTATAAAACATGAAGCATCTGCACCATATTCTCCTCATCAGAATGGCACAGCTGAGAGACAATGATGGAGAACTTTGTTTGAGATTGGGAAGGTGCCTACTTTTGGAAAAGGGGTTACCTAAAGCAGTATGGCCTTATGCCATTCAAAATGCTGCTCACATTCGCAACAGGTGTTTCAATAACAGAACTAAAAGTACACCATATCAGATGCTCACAGGCAAAAGACCAGATCTCTATAAACTCTGGATATTTGGATCCGAGTGTTATGCATACATTCATGACCACAAGAAGCTTGATCCCAGATGTGGAAAAGGAATATTTGTGGGCTAAAGCAAAAATAGCCCTGAATACCTAGTTTATAACCCACACACAAGAAAAGTGTCAAAGCATAGACTGGTCAAGTTAATTGAAAATTACACAGCCGAACAAAAACAGACTGAAGAAAGTGAGACAGAAATACAACTGGACAACTACAAAGCATTTGCAAATTCACCTGTAAATGCTCATGTAGGAGAACCAGTTTATGCTTTCCTCTTAGCCAGATATTTCTCACCAGGACTCTATCTACCAGTGCAGATGGAATCACACGCCGATCAAAACGTGCTTTGTTTCTGTCCGCAGATTTTGTAGCTTTCTCAAATGCAATTTTGAAACTTTCTTCCAACCTTAATTTCAATGATTTGACGTACTGCAAGTGGTTCTTGTGTTTGGTCTCACGCACAGGGAGATTAAATACCAAGTCCAGAGGCAACCGAGGTGTCCTGCCAAACATAAGCTCGTACGGGGTAAATCCGGTAACCTCGTTCCTGGTACAGTTGTATGCGTGAACCAGTGGTTTCACATATTCTTTCCATTTTGTTTTCTGTTTTGGTTCCAGTGTCCCCAGCATTGCAAGTAATGTCTGGTTGAAACGTTCAACTGGATTCCCTCGTGGATGGTATGGTGTTGTTCTGCTCTTGAGAATGCCAGCAACTTCACACAATTCTTTAATTAGTCTTGACTCAAAATCCCCCTCCTGGTCGGTGTGAATCTGCTCTGGGATGCCATAATGAATAATGTAATTCTCCCACAAACATTTTGCCACAGTCTTTGCTTTTTGGTTAGGTGTGGGGATGGCAACTGCAAATTTTGTAAAATGATCGGTCAAGACTAGAATGTCACGAGTGTTGCTGGTATCGGGCTCAAGACTCAGGAAATCCATACATAAGAATTCAAGCGGGCGTGTTGTTTTAATGTTGAGGAGTGGGGCAGCTCTCTCAGGCAGGGCTTTTCGGCGGACGCAACGGCCACAGGTTTTGATCTTCTGCTCCACATCTGCTGCCATTTTCGGCCAATAGAACCTTATTCGTACAAGATCGAGAGTGCGCTCGATCCCCATGTGGCCCATGTCATCATGAAGATTTTTCAAAACCACTCAACGTAGTTCTTCAGGGAGAATAAGTTGGTACAAAATGTCTTCATTGTCTCTTCTCCTCCTATACAACACTCCATCCACTAGCTCCAGCCTTGACCATTCCCTTAACAGGAGTGGCAGTTCAGGGAGCTCAGCCCGTGCTGTTTACCGAGGGTTTTCACCCGTTTCGAGCTGATGGATTTACTCTCGGATACATGGATCAACACGTTGCTTTTCTTTAATATCAAGGGCAGGCATGACTGGCAGATGGTATAAACCTACAGAACTATAATCATCAGGAATAGTGTCAGCGGTGACAGACATGGACTCAACATAAGTAAACCCTTGGTCATGTGTCGAGCGGACATAATGACTTTGGCAGATGGCATTTACAATGTCTTCTGAAATCATTTCAAAATCTGCTGTGTGCCGAGTTATGATTAATGATCTCATGGTCTTGCAGAGACTCGTCCTTAGAAGAAATGTGAGGACGTCTGGAAAGAGCGTCTGCGTCGTGGTTTTGTGCTCCAGCCCAATATTGGATTTGGAATGAGTAGGTGGACAAAGCAGCCAACCAGAGATGCCCTGTTGCGTCCAGTTTAGCAGTGGTGAGGAGGTAGGTGAGTGGGTTGCTGTCAGTAACCACTGTGAAGTTTGATCCATAAAGATAATCCTGAAACTTCTCCGTTACACTCCACTTGAGGGCAACAAATTCAAGTTTGTGTGCAGGGTAACGGCTCTCACTATGCGACAGTCCACGGCTGGCAGAGGTTCCTGGTACAGCGCTGCTCCCAGCCCTGTCACACTGGCATCAGTATGGAGAATATATGAATGGGTTGGATTTACAAAACCGAGCACTGGAACAGTGGTGAGCTTTTCAATAAGGGTGTCAAAAGCATTCTGGCATTTGATTGTCCACCTTTCACCGAATGGATGATTCGGGCTGTAGAAAGATGACTGTCGTGGTGTCGAGTTCTTTGACTTGCGGGCTGTCAACTTGTTGGGACAAGATTTGATGATAAAGTGGGGAATTACAATTGTCTCAACCCCTACTGGTCTTGAAATCAGTAGAAATTTGTGAAATTTTACCTCTGTGAAATATGTGAAACCCCCAAGCTACATTTATGAATGGTGGATTGATTTAATAACTTGTTACAGTTTGCTAAACACAGCACTCCCATTTCTTAACCCACAATCTGACAGGATGAAGGTCAAAAATTTGCATTGTATTTTTTATGTACATTTTGGTCCGAACCCAGATTATGAAAAACTGTTTTATCAAGAGCTAAATGATTTTTTATATCTCAATGACATTTATTTTGACAATGATCGTTGTATTGCCATGGCACAATTAACTCCTGAGCAACAAGACTTTTATCATGTTAAATTTTCATCCCCTCATGTCTCAATTTCAAAATCTAAGGATGAAGAGTGGCAGAGCCTTGGTTGTTTTGCCCAAAAATGCATTAGCACTCATGATTGGCAGCCATCAGCGCGCGCTTCAAATTTGTTTTACTCATAATCTTTGAACACGTGTAGAATTTCATACACATCCAAAGCCTGTGTACTGTGTGAAGTCTATCTGGTACAATATAAATCATATCATGTGTCCATGCTGGCATCTGTGACATCACCTATATGACGTGGGGTTAATAAAATTGTCCTCTCGTTCATATTTTGCCAAAATCTGGCAACAGGCCAAAACAGCGCCAATATGCTCTGCGGCCTGAGGCCAGTGTATTACACCAGTGTTTGAATCACTATTGGAAGCTGGGATAATTGTCCCATGTGAGGACTCTCCAGTTCAAACTCCAATATTTCCAGTCAAAAAAATTAGACCTGTTACTCAACCTACAGAGTGGAGGTTTGTTCAGGATTTACAGGCAGTAAATGCAGCCATTTGCCCACCTGCACCAACTAAAGAAAGAAAACAAAGGGAGGAGGGGTAGCAGGGAGAGGAGTAGGAGGAAGGAGCAGCAGGGACGGATCATGACAGTACCCCCCTCAACGGGCGCTCTCCAGGCGCCCCACGTGGCCTGAGCGGACAAGCATGATGAAACTAAGTCAACAAAGTAGAGTCCCGGATAAGGGCTCGACCAACTCAGGACTGCTCCTCAGGACCGTACCTCTCCCAGTCAACGAGATACTGGAGCCCGCGACCACGCCGACGGACATCAACCAACCCCAGTATCAGAAGCATCCACCTCAACAACAAACTGTTTGGATGGATCAAGTTGAGTCAAGACTGAAGCTGTAGTGAACAGCATCTTGAGCCTTTTGAAGGCACAATCAGCCTCAGCCGTCCACAGAAACAGAAATTTAGTAGATGTCAAGTAAGTGGAAGTGCGACCTTGCTGAAATTCCGAATAAACTTCCTGTAGAACCGAGAAATCTCTGTAGTTGTTTCTGAGTGAGTGGGGTAGGCCACTCAGAGACTGCTTTGATCTTTTCTGGGTCAGCTTTAACATGTCCACTCTCGATGATGAAACCAAGGAAAGAGGTAGACTGGACACTTCTCAGCCTACACAAACAGTTTGTTCTCGAGAAGTCTTTGCAAGACGAGATGAACATGAAGGCGATGTTCAACGGGGTCTTTGGAAATCGATTAAGGAAAACTCGAAGGACATCATTTACCAGAGCTTGAAACACAGCGGGTGCATTGGTGAGGCTAAACGGCATAACGCGGTATTCAAAGTGCCCCAGCGGCGTGTTGAATGCAGTCTTCCATTCATCTCCTTCCTTGATGCGGACAAGATGATATGCATTACGTAAATCCAGTTTGGTGAAGATGGTGGCTCCCTGCAAGGGTTCAAAGGCAGAGGAAATAAGAGGCAAGGGGTATTTATTCTTAACGGTGATATCGTTCAGCCCTCTAATCAATGCATGGACGCAAGGTAAGATCTTTCTTAGAAACAAAGAAAAACCCGGCTCCAAGGTGATGGTGACGACCGCAGTCCTTAATGCAAGTCTCCATGCCTATCACTCTCGAGTCGGGATAGGTTGTATAGCGGGCAGGAGGAAGTGTGGTTCCTGGGAGAAGGTCAATGGCGCAGTCATAGGGCCGATGTGGTGGTAAGGATAGTGCCCTCTCCTTGCTGAAGACCTCCCCTAGGTCGTGGTATTCGGGTGGGACTGCTGTTAAATCCGGAGTGGAGACCAGCTTTGAAGATTTTGCCTCTCCTGGCGGGAGAAGAGTAGACTGCAAACTGGACTGATGACAGTACAAACTCCAGCTAACAATCTTGTTAGAGGACCAGTCAATAACAGGGTTATATTTCTTGAGCCACGGAAAGCCTAACACCATCGGAGTGGAAGGAGCAGAGAAGACCAGGAAAGGAATATTTTCGTGATGATTACCAGTCAAAATTAACTGAAGGGGAACAGTGCGATGAGTAATACGTGCAAGGTAAAAAACATTTAACGCACTGACATGTAGGGGTTCAGGGAGACGCTCAGTGGGGATACCTGCTTGCTTGATCAGATCTGAGTCAATAAAGTTCTGTTCAGCTCCGGATTCCCACAGTGCTTGTAGAGGTAACGTCTGATTGTTGTGACAAATGGTAGCAGGTATTAACAGTCGAGGTTGGTCAGTGAGGGATTTGGATACCCCGCCCATCAGTACCCCCATTATGACTGATGGGCCGCATTTCTTTGGGTGGACTGGACACCGGCTAATGAAATGTCTTCCCTTCCCAGAGTACAAACACTCGCCTGCTCAGATTCTTCTTGGCCGCTCCTCAAGGGTGAGTCCGGCTCGGCCAATTTGCATAGGGACCTCAGGCGGTAGAGAAGCTGGAGGCAGCGCAGGAGGGTTAACTGGGGCCGGAGTTGACCAGCAAGGTGCTGGGAAAGACATAGCACGGGATCCCCTCTCATGTTTACGCTCTCGCAGTCTGTTATCAATCCGGATTGAGAGGGAGATTAATTCCTCCAATGATACAGGGTCATCTCTTACAGAGAGTTCATCCTTCAAGGAGTCACTTAAACCCGCGCCAAAAAACACCCGGAATGCGACTTCGTTCCATCCCGACTCTACAGCTAGTATCCGGAACTGAATAGAGTAGTCAGCCGCACTCTTATTTCCCTGACAGAGATCCAGGAGCCCCTTTGCCGCATTAGCTTTACAATCCGGGTAATAAAGTTAGAACAACTAACTTCCGCAATGCCCCTGGCCCCGTAGCAACCCAGTGATAAATGCTACCTTGGAAATATCTGAAGAAAATGTCCGATGTTGGCAGATGAATACAGTGGCGCTTTGCAGTAAAAAACCTTTACTCTTGCTGAGGTCACCATTGTAGGGCTCTGGATGAGGAACAGGTGTCTCACGGGAGGGACTAGCAGTGAGCGCACCAGCAGAGGCATCAACTGTGGGGGAAGGGCTCCTAGGCTGAGAAACAGGTTGGACAGAAAGCTGTTTAGAAATATTTTCCGCCAACCTGGTCAGGTTCGAAACTTGGGCTCCAAGGAACTGATTAGCTCCCGTTAGCTCTCTTAGTGACTGGTGGTGTTGGCTCAGTAGGTTTCCTTGGCTGGTGATAACCCTCTGTAACAAGTCTGGTTCTGCTGGGTCCATTGTTTGGCCAAATCGTTCTGTTAGGAACAAGACTGGAGGACCCAATAAGGCAGAATCAAAGTTTATTGTGAAAGAAAACAAAACAGTCTTGGAACGGGGGTTGGTTCCGGGAGGGGCAGAGTGGATCCAGCGACACAGCAGAGGTGTAGGTGGTGGTAGGCTGATAGGTGGGCCGGAGTAGACTGGGACGGGAGCTGGTTGCACGAGAGGCACTGGAGCAAACGGGAAACAAATGCAGGTGAGTATCAAGAACGGGAAAAATTGCCTGAGCGAATATGCACCACACAACATGACGGAATGATCTGGCACTGGAGACTGGTCAGCTTGCTTGTGGAGTAGTAGATGGTGATTGGAGATCGGTTGCAGGGGTGTGAAACTCAGCAGGAGGAGGGAATGAAGGATCCACACAGGAACTGACAAATAAGGAGAAAACAAAGGGAGGAGGGGGAGCAGGGAGCGGAGGAGGAAGGAGCAGCAGGGAAGGATCATGACAGTTTTGGTTTGCATTTTGTTTGAATGGCACACGTTACACATGGGCTCGTTTGTGTCAGGGTCTGACATGCAGCCCCACCCTGTACTGTGAAACACTTGCACGCAACCTGGCCCCACTTGAGCTCAGTGACGGCTCAGTTCTTCACACGTCTAACTAATCCTGATTTTGTTTTCTATGTAGATGGCTCCGGCTATTGAGATCCTGACACTGGACGCTCCCATGCTGGTTATGCAGTGGTTGATGATCATTCTGTGGTACTTTCCTCTCCTCTACCTCCTCAGTACTTAGTACAAGCGGCAGAGCTGGTGGCAGTGACAGAGGCATGTAAATTAGCCTAAGACCATTCAGTCACGATTTACACTGACTCACGGTATGCTTTTGGAGTAGTTCATGATTTTGGCGCGCTTTAGAAACACAGAAATGTTCTTATATCTGATGGAAAACCTATTTTACATCACAGAAAAGTAGATGCTTTGTCGGAAGCTATTCTCTTTCCATCAAACACTGCTGTTTGCAAATGTGCTGCTCACACTTCCTCCTCTGACCCTGTGTTACGAGGTAACGCACGAACGGACACAGCAGCCAAAGCAGCAGCCAGGCTCCCCCCTCCCCTCTCTCTTTCTCTTCTCCCTGACTACCTCCTCCTCTCCTGCTTCTCTCACAGATCTCTGCTCTCTCTCCACTCCAGGGGAGCGTGCCTTGTGGTCCCGCTGTGGAGCAGTTTTTTCAGAGGCTGTTTGGTACAGTCCCAATAGTAAGCCCTGCCTACCAAAACGCCTCTTACACTGCTATGCAAAATTGAGTTTAGACCATGGTTAGACCATGTGTCAAAAGGAGGGATGTGCAGCTCAGTACAACACATTTGGTTCACAAAAGGTTTCAACATTTGTGGCTGAATTTTGTAAGAATTGTTTGATTTGTGCTCAAAACAACCCAGGCAGACCTAAACCATTGACACAACAGGCAGCACACCCTCCACCAACAAGGCCATTTAAACATATAATGATGGACTTCATTGAACTCACACCACGTGAAGGAAAGAAACACTGTTTGGTAATGGTAAACATGTTTTCTAAATGGGTAGAGGCTTTCCCTGCCAAACATGCAACTTCTGCAACCACGGCAAAGGCATTATTGACTGAAATAATTCCTAGATGGGGAATCCCAGAGAAACTCTCATCTGATAATGGTTCTTATTTTGTAAATGAAGTAATACAACAACTGTCTGACCGATTGAAATTTGACCTAAGAACAAACTGCGGCTACCACGCAGCGTCTGGAGGAGCAGTTGAAAAAGAAAATGGTATAATAAAATCAAAACTTGTTAAATGTTGTGAAGAAACTAAACTCAGTTGGCCTAAATGCCTGCCTATTGTTCTGATGTACATGAAGATGAGAGTGTGAGCGCATCATAAACTTTCTCATTTTGAGATTTTGTTTGCAGCTCCTCCGAACATTGGAATTGGACCTCCAGAACCACCCATCGACACCAACCTCTGTGAAGACACATTGGTAAGCTACTGTATATTGCTGTCTAAGTCTCTCTCTGATATTAAATTTTAAAATATTATTAGACGACAGGTTGCATCAGCACTCCCACATCAAGCAGATCAACCACTCCACACCATCAAACCAGGCGACTTTGTGTTGGTAAAAAACTTCTATCGCAAGAACTGGCGGAAACAGCGCTGGCTGGGACCCTTCCAGGTGCTTCTCACAACCCACACCGCCATCAAGGTCCAGGAACGGGCAACGTGGGTGCATGCATCACACTGCAAAATAGTTCCATCTCCAACCGTTCCACCTGTAACACCAGGAGACGCGACACAAGGAGGGAGACCAAGGAGGGAGACCCTCAAACACCAACCTTCCCACCGATTAAAACACTGTTAGCCTACACTGTTAGCTGCAAAAAGGTGACGTGTGCTGGTAACCGTTCATCTCGGACATGTTAGTGCCATGTGAACCATCTCAGACTCTGAGGACCTCAGGGACCGGCCTCCTGCCGGTGCCCAGAGTCAGGACTACACATTGGGAATCTGCATTTTAGTTTTATGCAGCTAAAATCTGGAACAGTCTTCCTGAGGATGTGAGACAGGCCGCTACTCTGGCAATGTTCAAATCTAAATTAAAAATGGTTTTGTTTGGCTGTGCATATGACTGAAATGCTTTTCTTTGCACTCTTCTCTTTTATGTCTTGAACTATTTGACAGATAGCCTGAAAATGGCACTTTTAAATTAAGATTTTGTGATTTCTGCCATGTCTTTGTGATTTTAATGCATTTTTTCCTGTTCTGTGAAGCACTTTGAATTGCCTTGTGTACGAATTGTGCTCTACAAATAAACTTGCCTTACCTTGCCTATTGGTATAAATATGCTGAATATGTTGCTGACACAATCGTTCCAACTGCTATGTCTATACTTATATGCATATTACTCCTCTACCTAGGCCTAATGCAAACAAGCACTTCTCGAAGACCTTATCTTCATTTGTCACAGCTAATTATTTGAATGACACAGTCAAAAGGCGCACAGGCACAGCCCTTCATTCAGTGATTGCAGTTACTAATTCGGAATTCCCCCATTTTAAATCTACCAATGAGACAAGAGAGATTCAAATTTTTAGCCCTGTTCATATCAGACCAGGCACAACATATGTTTGATATGCTATGTCCACAGGTCAGAAGGTCATTTTTCACTATTTCCACAGCTTGATGTGGGTAAGGTTATGCTTCGTATGGAGACACTTAATTATCATTTCTCAGGTTTTGATCATTTGACAATATCTATTCTGGAGGTAAACAGAGTTGAAATTAAGGCTCTGTGTGCTGTTACTTTACAAAATTGCATTGTCCTCGATCATCCCGTTGCATCTGGTGGAGGTATTTGTTCATTGATAAATCAATCGTGTTGCACTTGACCTGACTATTCTGAGGATGGCAGTGTAAATGCTCAGGGCATCCAAAATGTAAGCTCTCTTTGACTCCTCCTGGTTAACTTCTCTGGGCTGGTAAGCATGGTTAACCCGCACTATAATTTTTGGTGTTTCATTGATTGCACTCTGCATCCTCTCTTGTTGTGTGATCCCTCTTATCAGGTCTCTAATTTCTCGCATGCTCATCTCTACGTTGGTAAAGTACACCGCTTTCTCTGCTGTTGACTCAAATCCTGACAATGTTTACTTTTATAAGTATGTAAAGTCTAGACATGTGCCTGAGATATGCAGATCTAAGTTAAACTCACATGTGCTGTTGTCAGTCAGACTTAAACGGAGCTAGAGGTTATGACCCTATATGGAATTATGGTGTGGGCCAGAATTTCATAAAAACCCCAGAGACACACGTGAACGGGGTCTTCTCTCCCTTGGGTTGCATCAATTCTATTCTGTTCCCTCTCTTCTGTTCCTGCATTTCCTATACCTTGGTACCAATCCAATAAACTTGATTCCTCTATATCTGTACTAGTTTTATTATCGGCCTCAGATTACACCCACCTACAACTTTGATCACTTTTCAAAATAATTTCATGATGACTTAATGATTGCTCTGAAGACCCTGTTACAACGGATTTCCTTAACCCTAACTGGGGTGAATCGCTTGATGTTTTCGTTGGTTTTCTGTTGTTTTTTGTATAATTGTATAGTATATATTCTACATTTTCCATTTATTGAAGTTTGCTAAGGCTAAAAATGTTAAAGTAATTTTGACTCTGTTGATTTATGCTAATCAAAAGGAGGGAATTGTTATGGGAAATGACTTAATTAAGCCTTGTGCTTTGTGAGAAACTGCTCAAAAGACCTTGAAATACGACTATCATAACGAAGTTTCCGTTAGTGCCTGGTACAGACTGGTTTCATTTATGACTCCTCCTTGCCCAACCTGTCCCGTGTGCTCAAGACCTTTGTATAAAAACTGTAATCAGCACAGCCCCTTTTGGGGAAGATTGTAACTGCACCTGACTTATGTCTTCCCTCTCTTTGCTGCAAAGATTTACATTTTTTTCACTTTTCATCAAATAAACACACAAAAATATATTCTGTGTTCCTTGGATTTCTTCATTCAATTTTTAATTTCCACAACAAAACACAAATGAACCGGACAGACACAGAAGAGACTGTGGAGCAATGCCAACAAGGACGCTATCCAAAGAGGGAACCAAAACCTCCAAAATACTTTTACAGGATTACACATCAAACTGTAAATTGTAGAAAAAGATTCAGTTGTAGTCATCAGGACTTTGTTTTAGAAAAATAAAACGTTTCGACTCTCATCCAAGAGTCATTCTCAATCTGTGAAACAAGTCTGAGAACTTAGGTTTATATCCTACTCCGCAAAAGCCCTGCCGATAGTGCGGGAACCCTGATAATGGGCCATTTAAAGCGGTTCTAAGGAGGAACCGCTTGGGCTTTCTTGATTGTTCCACTATCAGAGGAGAAGACAGGAAGCTCCAGATAGAAGTGTATAGGAAACCTACACACACAGATCAGTACCTGCTCTTTGGCTCTAACCACCCACTACAGCACAAGCTGGGAGTGATCAGAACACTACAACACAGAGCACAAGAGGTGCCCACCAGCTCAGAGGGCAAGAGGAAAGAGCTCTCTCAGCCTGTGGGTAACGGACTTGGGCTCTGAATCAGAATCAGAATCAGAAAGGGTTTATTGCCATTGTCAATGAACAAAATTCACAAACATAGGAACTTGAATCGGGATTAAGGTGCAACATAAAACACTGAGCAATAATAAGAACAACATATTTTCGATCCAAAGGGCATGCATTAAGAAACAATTTAAAATTACTATAGTATAAAATACAAATAAAAATAGGCATTACTATGTACACAAGATTACAATTAAATTTAAAGTTGTAGTGCAGAAAGTGATGAATAGTTGCGGTTAAAGTGGCAGGTGTTTAGAGGTGTTCATGAGTCCAACGGCGAAGTGAAGAAAACCAAAAAGCAGGACAAAAGGGACAAAAGGGAAAGAGAACCAAGAAGAAAGGGTGTCTCTATCCCTTATGTCTCGGGACTCTCAGAAAAAAATATTTTTTAGACAACACGAAGTCCCTGTTTATTTCAAACCAGACAACACTTTAAGACAAAAGCTGGTTCACTCTAAGGACAAGATGCCTACACAAAAACAGAGCAATGTGGTGTACTCTATCTAATGCAGTGAAGAAAGCTGTAAAGAGCATTATATAGGGGAGACTAAACAGCCACTGCACAAGAGGCTTCATCAGCACAGACGACACGCGAGCTCAGGACCCCAGTGCGTTGTGCATCTTCATCTTAAAGCCACAAACCACTCTATTGAAGACAGTGAGGTGGAGATTCTGAGCGGAGAGAAAAGATGGTTTGAAAGAGGAGTTAAGGAGGCAATCTTTGTTAAAAAAAGAGAATCCTTCCTTAAATCATAATGGAGGTTTAAGATTCAACCTTCCGGTTGTTTATAATGGTTTGCTGAAACCCTGGAGACGCCCGAGGCATTCTGATGCTAATCAGGTACTCAAGGAGGAGGGAGCGAAGTCAGTGAACAATAGGCCCATCCCATTTGGTTTCGATGGCCCATTATCAGGGTTCCCGCCCTGTGGGCAGGGCTTTCACAGAGTAGGATATAAACCTGAGTTCTCAGACTCGCTTCACAGATTGAGAATGACTCTTGGATGAGAGTCGAAACGTTTTATTTTTCTAAAACAGAGTCCAAATGACTACAATTGAATCTTTTTCTACAATGGAACACTCCTGGACGAATGAGGGATTACACCGACATCAAACTGTAAAGATAAGCCTGTAACCTCTGTAAGTGTTGATTATTGTTACAGGGCAGCATGTGGGATCCCCAAATCTTTAAAGAGGCCACCAAAGGCTTCAAAGTGGGAACAAGCAATGGCAGAGGAGATGAACTCTCCCAATGAAAACAAGGCATTTGAACTGACTACATTACCTGAAGGTAGAACCACTGTGGGTGGAAAATGGGTATACACACTTAAAAAAAATGAGCAGGGAAAAATCTTTAAAGCTAGATTTGTGGCATATTTACATGCCCCTATTGAAGAGGAAATAAGAAAATCTCTTTACGGCCTAAAGCAGTCTGGCCGAAACTGGTACAAACTTTTACATGACTATCTGGAACAAAATGGTTTTGAGAGAAACCCCTCTGATCCTTGTGTATACAGAAAATGCTCAGAAAATGAAACCGTACTTGTCATTATTAGGGTAGATGACTTAATAATTACTGCTAGCAACCTGGATTTGCTTATAGCATTTAAAGAAACAATCAAGTCCAAATTCATTATGAAAGACCTAGGCAAAATATCCTATTTTCTTGGGATACAGTTTGAAATCAGAAAAAGTACATTGAGAAAATGCTTCAACGTTTTGGCATGTCTGAGTGCAGACCCAGGTCTAATTAAAAACAAACATTAACTCAAATGAAGACAATAACAAATGTGGGACTGTTAACCCAAGAGAGTATCACGAGATTGTGGGCAGTCTTATGTATGCCATGACTAGCACTAGACCAGATATCAGCTGGGTTGTTAGTAAACTGTCACAAAGGTTTGCACAGCCAAAGAGAGAGAATTTAGTGATGGCAAAGCATGTCCTAAGGTACCTCAAAGGCCCAAATGACTTTGAGCTGGTCTTTAAAAAAAATAACAAAGAACTAAATCTAACAGCGTTTAGTGACTCTGACTGGGCATCTTCAGTAACAGACAGACGCAGTACGACAGGGTACTGTTTTGCTCTTTCAAAACAAGGTCCAGTCATATCTTGGAAATCAAAGAAACAGCCAACAGTGGCATTATCCGAGTACATAGGGATCACCGCCACTTCACAAGAAAGCATGTACTTAATCCAACTATTAAATGGTATGGACAAAAAGATCTACTCTTGTAACAGTGTTTGGATACAATCAGGGAGCAATTGCTCTGGCCAAAAATCCAGTAAACAGACAGAGGTCAAAGCACATTGGTGTAAAGCGTCACTTTACACCAATAATGAATGGTTTGATACATAAGAAACATGATAATAATAATGGATATCCTAATTATTTGAATAAAGACAATGACAAAATAAGTCATATTAAAGAAATAGTTAATGAGTTTAATGATTATTTTGTTAAATATAGGGCCATAAATTGGAAACAAAAATTGTGCCCCCTCAAAACAATGAAATTAAAGATTGGGGTCACGCATGAAGGTTTAAATTATTTTTTTTTTTAAACCCAACAAATGAAAATGAAGTATTGAAAATTGTGAAGAGCTGTAAAAACAAAAAATCAACTGATAATAATGGGTTTGATATGTATATTGTCAAAAATATCATTGAATATATTGTCCACCCATTTACTTTATTCTGTAATAAATCTTTTAAAACAGGAATTGTTCCAAACCAAATGAAAATAGCAAAAGTTATTCCCTTGCACAAAGACAGTGACAAACATCTGACTTGTAATTATCGAACCATTTCTTTACTATCCCAATTTTCAAAAATATTAGAGAAATTGTTTGTTAAAAGATTAGATAATTATGTTGAAGTAAACAATATATTAAAATGAGCATCAGTTTGGTTTTAGAGCACACAGGTCCACAACAATGGCAGTTGTTAATCTGGCTGAAAATATTTCCCAATCATTAGATCAAAAACTCCATACAATAGGTTTATTTTTAGATTTACAGAAAGCATTTGATACTATTGACCCAACACAATCTTATTACAAAAATTGGAAAAATATGGCTTTAGGGGAAAAGTAAATTCTTGGTTAAAAAATTACTTATCAGATAGATTCCAATATGTTCATCTAAAAGGAGTAGAGTCTAGTTGGCAGAGAATTAGTTGTGGGTGCCACAAGGCTCGGTTTTGGGCCCGAAATTATTTTTATTATATATAAATGATATTCATAAAGCATCTGATGTTCTTAATTTTGTCATGTTTGCAGACGATACCACAGTTTACTGCTCTGGTCAAAATCTTAGTGAGAGCTGATGAAGGTAAGCTAAACAATTGGTTTGCTTTGAATAAACTATCATTGAATTTGAACAAAACAAAATTTATGGTGTTCAGTAACAAACATCTAGATAATGATATAAAGATTAAAATAAAAAGCTATGAAATTGAAAGAGTCAGTTATATTAAGTGATTGGAGTAATCATCGATAGCAAAATGACTTGGAAAGCACATATACAAAATGTACAGAAGAAAATATCAAAGACTATTGCAATCTTATACAAATTACAGTATATTTTGAACAAAAATGCTTTATATTTACTTTATTCTTCTCTCATAACACCATACTTGACATATGGTATTGAAATTTGGGGAAACACATACAAAACTAGAACGAAATCAATTTTCATACTACAAAAAAATGTTAGTAGACTGATCAATCATGCACCTTATAATTCGCCTAGTAACCCATTGTTCATACAATCAAAGCTTTTAAAGTTCTATGACTTGGTAGATCTGTATACTGCTAAGTTTATGTATTTAGTCAATTATAATCAAATCCCTATATCATTGAAGACAAAGTTTACACAGAGAGAGAAAGTAAATATAATTTAAGGGAACGTGTATGTTTGACAGACCTTATGTGAGAACGACGCTGAGGGAACATTGTATATCAAGTAAAGGAGTTATATTATGGAACAGTTGTTGCGATGAATTAAAAAAAGCCACTTCTTTATTTCAGTTTAAAAGTATCTTTAAGAAAATAATTACAGAAAAAATATTTAGCAGAATAAAAAATGCATTTTGTTTTTTGTGAAAATGTGAGTGTTTGTAGATGATACTTGAGAGCATCCTGTCCAGTATTTTGTAGTTTTTGTTGATGAATTGTCCGCTGGTGTACCACAATATGACAAATGTCCACCAACGTGAGAGCTGGAGAGAAGGGCATAATAAGCCTTGGCTTCTGCCTACACCTGGTCAAATAACACATTTGTTATCTTGTTTTATGTGCTTGGATGTAGAGCACTTTTTGTTTTTTGTTTTTGACCAAACAACAATAAATAAATAAAAAAAAAAAAAAAAACTTTACTCGAGAAGCTTTAAATGAGGGAAGTATTAATATTGTCTACTGTCCATATGGCAGCAGATATATTGACAAAACCTGTGAGCAGAGCAAGAATACTCACATTTCAAAAATGGTTCTTTTGAAATCCAAGTTTTGGGAATACAGCATGAGAACGGGGGGTGTTAGAATTGTGTTCTCATACACATTATTATTTCTGTGTACTTTAACTATTGTTAATGTTGCCATTTACTTTTATATTATGTACATTTTTTATTTTCGAGGTTATGTGTTACCATTTCCTGTGACCACTTACTGTGTCAGGGTGCAAAATCGCTGTTGTGTTCTTGCTTCATGATTGCTTCGTACATGTTCAAATAAAGTGGGACAAAGAACAAGTGTCTTTTTTATGAAAACATGTCTGAAGAACAAGAGAATGCCACAAACTCAACAGTACCTATGATGAAAATTACAAACCTCTTATCTTTTTAAATGAGTGAACTTGCACATTTTTAAGTTACCCAATACTTATTGGCCCCACTGTATATATATACTTTCTAGAGGTTTTTTATGACTATAAGGACCTCAGGACCATGTACACTCCCACAGCCCACAGAGCAAAAGAAGATTTGACTGACAAACCACATGTAAATCACACCACGTCTTACCTCTTCTGAAAGCTGCTGTACTCCTGAGCTCGGCGAGTCTTTACCTCCTCTGGATCAGGGTGAAACTCTAAAAAGGCATTGTCCAGATTATGAGCCCAAACTCTGGGAAAAATCAAATTTGAGAATGGTAGCCGAAAGCTCTCCATATCAGATATACATGAGCACACATTTAGTGCCACTTTGCTGCCAAAAAACAAAATTGCATCGTCATAATGGCACATGTTTTAATGTATGTTTCACCAGCAAATGATTGCAGCCTATTTACCACACACCATACGATGTCTTCCTTTATTTTGATGCCACTTTCATTTCCAACAGTGTTTTTATACTGGCTGATCCATTGGAGATGTGCCTTATGTCTGGGTAAAGAATCCACTCCTAAGAGTCCAAAGTGACTCCATACATACATGGTCACCCCAAGTCCACAACACAGGATCAGTCCAAGTGTCCTTTTACGAAGGTATGGCATCTACAGATAGGAGCAAAGGTGAGACGACGCAAAACATGTTGGTTGCAGACAAACAGAGTTGCCTGGTTACGGTCTATCCAAATTTATACAATAACAATAATACAAGGCAAGGCAAGTGTAACGGGTGCAAACTCTTCGTCATGCCGTATACGTAAGATCGGACACAGTGTGGAGTTGATCAATTTTGCTCTTGTGACAAACATAAAAACACAAATGTCTTCACATTCAGAAGGCACACTGGCTCCCCTCTGCAGGCCGCAACACAGCACTCAGAGGGGGGGAGAAAACAATATATACTGGCCATGATATGCTACGCAGGATTGACAAATGTTGACTCTAACAATAAGTCTTACATGAACAATGCAAATATTTATGATTTACATTGCTGGCAGTGGAATAATTATTTGGAGGGATTATGTACAGATAAAAACGTTTTTACATTACAAAATAAAAATAAAACATACCGGTGACAGACATAAAAACACAAATATCTTCACATTCAGAAGGCACACTGGCACTGGCATAAAATGAGAACAGCACGGGAGATGGCTGCACACCATGCTGCACACATGTTCAGCTAACAGAAAATGTAGCTGTCCAAATAAAATAGATCAAACTTTAAAGTAGCACAACAACTTGCACAAAACATCATCCATTACATGTAAAGATATTTTCCTATCAATATGTGTTTGTGTTTTGTTGGATATAGAGTGTTAATTTAGTCAAATGTATTATTTTTCCACGGAGCAAAACTCACCCTCTGTAGAACGCAACACAGCACTAAGAGGAGAAGTGAAAGTAAAGAAATAAAACACCCGAAAGTAGCGTGCACATTCAGTCTTTCAAAATAAAATGCTAAAATGCTAAAATTCACATTTTTATCAACTAAAAACTTAAATACACACAGAAAATGAAACTAAACTATAATAAGAGCATTTTTAACACCGTTACATCCACCCCCACTGAATTTTATAAACATAGCAATACCAAGGGGCTACCCAAGGCCTTGTACAACCCACAAAACCCCTTTCTTATCACAGACTTGACTGTACCGGCTCACAAAAACAGTAGAATCTAACGAACATTAGGACTGAACTGCCAGAAACAAAAGAAACAAATACCCTCACACAAACCTAACTAGTAAGGGACAGAAACACAGATTTACAAACATTCTTAAGGTTCAGCAGTCGTATGTCCAATGTCACTGTCCAGTCGACTTGGGCGATTCTCAGGGAGCAGGTCAGTGTCACAGGGAGTAGAGTTAACAGTCATGAGGTCAGTGATGTCGGCCTGAGTTGTGTCTGGCTCATTCAACTGTGTTACCCACTCTCCAGTTCGTCTTGGACAGGCTCATGTTCACTTCCACAGTCCGATTTGGTCCCATCCACACAATGAATAGAGTAGCCACTCGCGAAAGTTGAATAATTGTCTGAGTCGTCACAGAGCTCAACTGGGAGGAAGTTGACAGGCAATAACAGATTCCTGTTGACTCCTGTGGACTCCGGATTCCTTTATTTTCCCAGAAGTGCTGTCTCTAATTCTGTAAGTGTGAGATTCCTGGTTGACATCCATTACAGTGTAGATTGTTGACTCCCATTTATCAGCGAGTTTCTTTTTGCCTCTCTCTTTTTTGTTTGCGAGCAGTACGTGTTCTCCAATTCCAATGTCAGAGCCTTTCACTTTTCTGTTGTAGAGCAAAGTATGCCTGTGTTGTTCCTTTTTGACATGTTCCTGTGCAGCCACCATTGCTGTCTTTAGATCGCTGACAAGGCAAGGCAAGGCAAGTTTATTTGTAGAGCACAGTTCGTACACAATGCAATTCAAAGTGCTTCACATAACAGGAAAAAAATGCATTAAAATCACAAAGACATGGCAAAAATCACAAAATCTTAATTTAAAAGTGCCATTTTCAGGCTATCCGTCAAATAGTTCAAGACATAAAAGAGAAGAGTGCAAAGAAAAGCATTTCAGTCATATGCACAGCCAAACAAAACAGTTTTTAGTTTAGATTTGAACATTGCCAGAGTACAGGCCTGTCTCACATCCTCAGGAAGACTGTTCCAGATTTTAGCTGCATAAAACTGAAACGCAGATTCCCCATGTTTAGTCCTGACTCTGGGCACCAGCAGGAGGCCGGTCCCTGAGGTCCTCAGAGTCCGAGATGGTTCATATGGCACTAACATGTCCGAGATGTACTTTGGTGCTAGTTCATGGAGAGACTTGTATACAAGCAGAGCTGATTTGAAGTCTATTCTCTGAGCCACAGGGAGCCAGTGCAGAGACCTGAGCACAGGACTAATGTGATCGTAGTCCTGGTTCTAGTCAGGACCCGAGCAGCAGCTTTCTGGATGTACTGTAGCTATTTTACAGCTCGTTTGGAGAGGCCAGTGAGCGGGCCGTTACAGTAGTATAATCTACAAACGCATGGATAAGTCTCTCCAAGTCTGGTTTAGACACTATACTTTTGATTTTGGCATGTTTTTTAGATGGTAAAAAGCTGCTGATGTTATTGATTTGACGTGGCTGTTAAAATTCAAGTCTGAGTCCATTATTACCCCCAGATTTCTAACTTGATTTGTATGTTTTAGAACGAGACTCTGGAGGTGACTGCTAACACTTTCTCTTTGTTTCTGTGGGCCAAAGACGATGATTTCAGTCTTGTCTGAGTTCAGCTGGAGAAAGTTGTTTAGCATCCACACACTGATCTGTTGGATGCAGTGACAGAGTGAATCCACTGGTCCATATTCACCTGCTGTCAGTGAAACATAGATCTGAGTGTCGTCTGCATAATTGTGATAGGACACATTCTCACTGCGTATTAACTGACCTAACGGCAGCATGTAGAGGTTGAACAGAAGGGGTCCCAGGATTGACCCTTGGGCACCCCACAGGTCAGGGGCATCTGGTCTGAGACACAGTTACCAATTCCGACAAAGTACTTCCTGTCTTCCAGATAAGACTTTAACCAGTTTAGGGCAGTGCCAGTGATGCCCACCTAGTCTCTGTAAAAGTATCCCATGATCGACAGTGTCAAAAGCAGCACTCAGATCTAACAGAATTAAGACTGAGGCTTTGCCCGCGTCAGTGTTCAGGTGGATGTCATTTGTCACCTTGACAAGAGCGGTCTCAGTGCTGTGATGAGGTCTAAAACCTGACTGGAAAACATCAAATGAGTTGTTTATTAAGAGGAAATCAGTGAGCTGTTGATAAACAACCTTTTCAAGGACTTTGCCCCAAAATGGCAGATTAGAGATGGGCCGGTAATTACTCGGTACTGCTCTTCTTTAGGAGAGGCTTTATGACCGCAGTTTTCAAAGACATTGGGAATGTTCCAGATTAAAGCGACATGTTAATTATGTGAGTGAGTGGTGCTAACAAAACTGTTCAGCACAGACATTAGAAATCTGGTGGGTAACACATCGAGGCAGCATGTAGATGAACTCAGACTGGTGATGATCTCCTGGACAGTTTTGTCAGTTACAAGTGCAAAGTGAGTCAGCTCTAAGTGTGTGGGTGGTTTTAGGGTAATTTTTTGCAATGTAGAATTTATAGCATATTTAATGCCCTGAACTTTGTCATATGAAAGAATAATGCAAACTCATTACACTTGGATGTGGAAATGAGTTCTAACGGCAGCTGAGATGGAGGGTTTGTTAATCTGTTTACTGTGACAAAACAGGACACGCGAGTTGTTACTGCAGCTTCCAATTATTTCAGAAAAATGTCCTTCCCTAGTTCTACATAAAATGAGGTTGTATATGTACAACTTCTCTCTGTAAATCTTTTTTCTGAACCTGGAGCTTTGACTTGCACCATTTTCGTTCGGCCCGGCGGCATTCCCTTTTCTGTGCCCTGACCGAATCATCATTTCTCCATGGCGCCTTCTGCTTACTTTGAACAGTTTTAGCCTTCATAGTGGCAATGGTGTCGAGGACATTCAAAACACTAGATGTAACAGAGTTCAACAAATCATTTACATTAGAACATGAGACATTTTCAAAGTTAATAATTTCCATAAACAGTTTTCCTGTGCTGCCATTTATGTGTCTCCTCTGAACAATTGCAGGACCAGTCGATGGTTTGGGAAAAACAGACAGGTCAAAGAAGACACAGAAATGATCAGACAGAGCAACATCGACCACATTGACATTTGAAATATTAACCCCCTTTGTAATTAGAAGATCTAGAGTGTGCCCTCTGCTGTGGGTGGGGCCGCTCACATGCTGAGTAAGACCGAAAGTTTCAAGGACAGCATGAAGTTCTTTGGCGTTTCTGTCACAGATATTATCAACATGAACATTGAAACCATCAAAGTCTGTGCATACAACTGAAAGCATCTCAGTAAAATCATCAATAAACCTTTGGCAGTGCTGGGGAGGCTTGTATAAAACAATGAAGAGAATGGATGGAGACTGTTTTAGCTCAATTTGAAAGGATACGTACTCAAATGTTGAAACACCCCAAAGGACAACCTGTGGGTAACTATTTCATCTCTAACAAAAGCACACACACCTCCTCCCTTTTTGTTTTCTCGTGTTTCAGATTCAAACATACAGTTGGGTGGAGCAGATTCTATTCGAACAAAATTTCCTGTGTTTTTGTCAAGCCATGTTTCAGTTAAAAACATAAAATAAAAATAAAATGAAAAATAATAAAAATAGAAATAAAATTATTAATCAAGAATGATTTGTTACATAAGGATCTGACATTTAGCACAGCAAGTTTCAGACTAGTTTCAGTGAGACTGGGCGTTATCTTCTTACAGGGAATATGAATCAAATTTCTGAGATTAGACAGTCTGACTCACATTTTGTTTTCCCATCTGTGTGATGTTACTACAGAAATAGTAACATCATGGATGGTTCGATTTTTATTATGACTATAAGTCCCGGCAACGCTGAGACTCCGTGCATCCTAGCTATGGGAGATACCAGGTGAAAAGCGAGGGGGGATAGGTGTGGGGGCTTTTGTTGGTGTAGCGGGACCAGGTGAAAGGTGAGGGGGATAGGTGGGGGGGCTTTTGTTGGTGTAGCGGGAGCCGGTGAGAGTTTGGGACCTGGTGAAAGGCGGGGGGGGTTTAGGTGAGGCAATTTTTGTCTGTGTAGCAACAGTCAGGGGAGAGTTCATCATTGTTGATATCAGAACTCTTGATCTTGCTATATTAGGCGTAAGTGGAGCCATCTTTCAAGATGGCTGGGAAGGCCCCTGGGTGAGGGTGGAGATGGAAAGGAGAGTGAGGAATCTGTAGTGGGAGGAGATGTTGCAGGGGGGATCCAGGACTGCTCTGAGGGCAGGGGCGATGGCAGGGATGCTGCCGGGCCTGTCACAGATGGATCCAAGACCTTTGATGAGGACCGTGTGGGAAAGAACTGAAATGACTCCTGCGCTAGCCGTGGTGAAGATTTTTGTAGTGCTGCTGCAGATGAGTCCTTTGCTGGAGGCGGTGGAGGTGATTGTGGAGCAGCTGGAGTTGAATTCTTTGCTGGTGGTGGTGGAGCGGCTGCTAATAAATCCTTTGGTGGAGGCTGTGGTTGTGGTGCTGCTGATGTTGAAACATCTCTGGCTGATGGAGCAGGAATTCTTCTCTCATTGCTTTCTTCTCTAACTATCTGCTCAGGACCCTGTCCAAGCCCAGTCCAATGCCTTACAGCGTGGAGCAGGTTCTCTGTCAGCACCCTCACTCCACCTCTGCATAGGTGTGGGTCATTTCTCTTAAACAGGTCCTCTCGTTTCCAGAATAGATAGAAGTTCTCAATGTAGTGCAATCCTCTTGTTGCACACTCTTTGGACAGCCATGTGTTCAGCTGAAGCAGCCAGCTGAACTTGTTTATCTTCCTGTCGATGTTTGGAAGAGGTCCACTTATGAATGTTTTGATTTCCATTTTATCAAGCACGTCGAATAACTCCAAGAAATCTCTTTTCAAAACTTCCGTCTTTTCGCGTTGTGTGTCTACTGCACCAGCATGCGCAATCAGCTGTTTCCTGTATATGTGGCCAAAACGTGACGTAATATCAGTGATTGTGGCGCTGGGAAAAGATTGTGTTTTCATTTTTTCATGCATCACGTGACTTATCGCACCATCCCCAATCAAGACGACCTTGACGTTAGGCACAAATTCTCTCTCTGTCTCTGTCTGCCTTTTCGCCACGTCATGTCTCCCATTTTCCCTTTGTTCCTTTACTTCAGTCTTTGAAAGTAGTAAAAATCTGTTTGTAAGCTGTATTTTAGGTGGCGTTACATTATCTTTGTATTGCTTAGGCTTCGTACCAAATTTGTGCCAAGGTCTTTAGAAAGTTTTGGGAACGACAGAGTCAGTGCGGTTTAGGTTGAAAGTAGCTGTTTTTCTTGCAAGAAATGTGGACTTCTTACCATTGGGTGCCACTGGGATTGTATCGTGCAGTCCTTTTTCAGATTCCAAAGCAAATATCCGTGCTTGTAGCTCATGAATTTCTTGTTGATATTTCCAACAGTGTTCACAAGAGTTTGCTTCTCTTTTCATGGACATGTCGCTGGTTCATCAGATTTGTTGATTAAAACTCGAAAATTGCTCTCAAAATCCTTGGTTGACTTAAAAAAGTCATAATAAAAAATGTTTGGAAGACAAAAACTGATTAAGAAGCAAAATAAATAAGGAAAGCAGCTATAGCACGCAGGAGCAAGCAGGAAAGCATCTGCAGGAAGGGACTCAACATAGCCAGAGACAATGGAATCATGAAGGACAGAACAAAACATGATATCAACGGGCAGACGGGGGACACGGCCGAACATAAATGTAGTTGATGATGTAATCATTGAGGCGGGACCACGCATCAACCTCCTACTCCTCCAGCTACCACGCCTCCACTCTTTAATTTATATTATATATTATTTTATACAGGCCTATCCCTGCATCTCTTGTTGTCTCTGCTCTCATGACATCAGTCAGCGAGCATTCGTTTGAACAAAAATCATGAGCCGTTTTCTATCTAGACTTTCAGTCGGTTGTAGTATCTCCAGTAGTCACGTTCCCCAGAGGACTCGCCAACGTAGGTCCCCTCTCCGCCGCGCACACACACTGTTGGCGTGATTCCATAGCCACCAAACACCACAATCTCAGTACGCACCTCTTCCGCGGACCCCTACCTCCGGGGTGTCGACACACACAAACACACCGACCTCTACTCCATAGGCAACGGAACCCACGCAGTCTCCTTCTCACTCTTCTCCACCTCATTCAACCGGCCGCAGCGTGGCCTCAGCTTTCGCCACAGTTCCCGCCAAGGCACCGCTACCCCGCGCCACTCCCTTGCGCCGCATCCGTGCGCCGCTTTCCGCTTCCGTGCGCCGCTTCCGTGCGCCCGCTTCCGTGCGCCGCTTCCGTGCGCCGCTTCCGTGCGCCGCTTCCGTGCGCCGCTTCCGTGCGCCCGCTTCCGTGCGCCGCTTCCGTGCGCCGCTTCCGTGCGCCTCTTCCGTGCGCCGCTTCCGTGCGCCGCTTCCGTGCGCCACTTCCGTGCGCATATGACATAGAACAGGCTCTAACCACAGTGGATGAACCCATTCATCCACTCGACCCCTTTCTCATTCATCCCTTATCCTACTCGAGCCTTTTCCGCATCCTCACCAAGGTCGCAGCCAGGCACCGGGATGCCGTCTCTCAAGAACTGTCGCCAGGCACCGGGATTCTGTCTCTCTCCAGAGCTGTTACAGGGCACCGGGATGCTCTATCAATCATCTCACATCCCTCTTTCGACTCTCTACTCTGTTCCTCAATCCTTCTCTCTTACAGGCCTTCCTAGCCAGTGTTCTACCTCTGTTCACCCTTCCGTCATCATTTCCGGAGGTGCAGACGTACGTCTCATCTTTCATCAGGGCGCATCACCGTAACTCGACAATCTCAATCATTCTTCCTCCAGCTGCCGATTCAATAGCTCTGGCAATCAGGTTTCCTGAGACATCTCTCAACGTGCACCTCAACCCATCGTGCATCAATTAATGCATCGAAGACTGCTCAGCGCACTCCAGCCCCTTCCAACTCATTCCAGCTGCCATACGCACAAGACAGTCCTCAAGCACTTCTTCTCTACCAGGCATTCAGTTCATCCTACAGGGCAAGCCCTTCTTCATTTCAGACCAAGAATCTGCTTCTCGTCTCTTTAATGCAACTCAAGTCAACACACAGAAGAAGCAGACTCATGCATTTTAATATTTTCAGGCAACCATCGAACTCCTCAGTAGAACAATTCTTTCTCTCATTCCAAAACTTGTTCTGTCTGGTCTAACAGGTTCTCATGTCCGTTCAAATTATACCCCACTATCGTTCCAGACTTTCTTTTGGGGTTTCGATTAGTCAGAAGGCACTCATTCGCCTCTTTAGTTGATCAGTAAGGGATATTCTATTACACTGTACCTCATAGTTCTCAAGATTCGTAGTCTACTCTCCTACATCAATCCGTCACCCGCATTGCTTGTACTCGAGTCACTATAATCAGCCAACTTCTACTCTTAATTCGCTGTCCCAAAATCCGATTCTAATTCCTCTTCTCTGATCTTCTGGAACCATCTTAAATCAGACTACCCTCTCATCTATCTTTCATTCCATTCATTCTCAATCTCATTCAGCTCTCCATTAAGTTCCCTCATCCATCGCTCATAGTGATTTCATTACTATCTGCAGTTCGTCAACTCCTTTATAAGGATAAGTATCCCGTTCTCCTCAACCTTTCTCTCTACTCCGGAGCAAAAAGACGACCATGTAATCCACACTGTTTAACGATGCTCGTCCGAACCTCAACCCCATCACTCTCGCACCTTATTCATACCCATGCACTTCCATCAGCTCCCCACGAACGCATTGTCTTTATGCCATCCATGTGACTTGAGACTGTATTACCGCACACGTCAACTCTATCGCAATCACCTGCTCTACGTATCTTCCAATTCATCGCCTGAAACTCGTTCAAAACTTCTCCAGTATGGACAGACTGCTTTTAGATTCCATCCAGCTACTCTTCAGAGAGTCCTCGCCTATCCAGCTCCTCTTCTCTCGTGCCACTCAGTTTACATCTTCATTTTCAGCCAGGCTTTTCTTTGGGGGTTCTGAATCGGCTGGGCTGATTACTCGAGACGGAGCCCCCATCCACAGTCCCTCTACCCAGCCAACTCGAATCGATCCATCATCGATCCATCATCCATCAATAATTTACTCATGGACTGAGACTGAAAAGGAACACCCTCAAATTGTTCTTGTTTTGCACCGGCAACACCTCAGAAGGACCAGGCCAAGGGGCAAGTGACGAGCAGGATGGCAGAAGGGCAACCACAGGGATCGGTGTGGAGTAGATCGGGTGATCCAAAGGTCACAGCACCAGTGTAACTGGTGCGAACTCTTCGGCCCACCGTATATGTAAGACCGGACACAGTGTGGAGATGATCAATTTTACTTCTGTGACAGACATAAAAACACAAATGTCTTCACATTCAGAAGGCACACTGGCTCCCCTCTGCAGACCACAACGTAGCACTCAGGGGGGGGGGGCAAACAATATATACTGGCCATGACATGCTACGCAGGATTTACAAATATTGACTCGAACAATAAGTCTTACAATACAAATATTTATAATTTACATTGCTGGCAGTGATTTATTATTTGGAGGGATTATGCACAAATAAAAACGTTTTTACAAAATAAAAATAAAACATACCTGTGACAGACATAAAAACACAAATGTCTTCACATTCAGAAGGCACACTGGCACAGACAAAAAATTAGAACAGCACATGGGATGGCTGCACACCATGCTGCACAAATGTTAACCCGTTAACATTTTTGCCCTGTGCACAATAGTTGGACATACCCAAATTGCATTGCTTATTAAAAGAAGACCTTACAGCCCACATGCTAGTGTGATGCATCATTACAAAGCTTAGGTGTAAGTGTCATAGAAATGATTCAAACATAAATAAGTTCATCTTTGTTTAATATAAATAATACTTTGTTGAACTTTATTGTTATTATTATTCATGCCTTTTTCATGAAAAGTCTTTATTTTGCATAAGATTTTATAATATGTTGCTTTAGACATTTAGACTCCAGTTATTTCCTTTGGTTTGGTACCAGTAATATCGCGAGAATTTGAGAGACTATCGGGCCACAGGTGGGATTTATGCGCACCCACATGTTCAGGACTTTCAGAGCCACGCTTAAGGGAACTTGCTAGGGCTAGCCAACCAGCTACATAAGGTACTTGTTTTGTGCATGTGAAATAAATGTAGTTATGTTGTACTAATTACACTGTATATTGTACACAGTTAGAAATTGCACAAATGTTATTGTTCTTCGCCTAAAGACCTCCGAAGTGACAGGCGGCCATGAGAAAGCTATTTGATACAGTGTGTTAGCAAAGACAAAATTAGTGTATTCATGCTGTTTATTTGTCCTGTCGTTTTCATGGCGTTTACTGGCATTTAAGAAGGCTAATAAATGCGCCCGTCTCAAGAAACCGTGTGGAGCTACATTAGGTCTTTTAGTTTCTGCAGATGTGCATATGATGTTTTTAGTCTCGCCTGAATATTGTAAAGCTTTGTAAAGGTCCTAAGCAAGACATACTTCACTGTAAAATTATGCTTATTCACTGAACTTGCTGTTTGTCTTGTTGACAACAACTGTGTAAAGTTTCAGATCTCTAGGAATAGGCATTTTGGTGCTGTTGACCTTTTTGAATCAAAAAGTATATTCGGAACAAGTAATCCAAATATGTGCCAACTGTGCCAAACTGTTATACTACAATTGTAGCTCCTCTATGATCATAAAACATTTATTTTGATGTTTAGGAGACTACAAATACCTATTAAAACAGCAAAAAACAATGTATGTGAAAATTTGTAAACATGAGCGTAACCATAAATTTCCCAAGAGAGATTAAAAAAAAATGAAAAAAAGAAAAAAGATTATATATAAATATATTTTTGGGGTATAATAATACATATATTTAACGAAAAGCACGTCCAAAAGGCTAACGAGATCAGAAAACGTGGTACGTAAAATCTTGTTGGCGTGCGCCGAAAAACTGGCTCTTTACTCCTTTTACGCATGAATAATTTGCCCCCCTCCGTCTGTCTTCTCCTAAAACCCACCCATCGTTTGAAAGCTTATCTGATTGGCTACAATAATATGTCAATCAAAACATACTTCGTCACTTTTTTTAGCAAGTTTTCTCAGGTAGTCCGACTGTGCAAATGCGTGAAGGCGACGCATGGTTTATCTAAAGGGCTGTGCCAGACGGACCCGTGGACGGAAAAACTCGTGGATGGTCTCATTTTGTAGCTGAAAGTGTGAGAAAAACAATCATATCCAGCGCCATGTTGTATCTGGAGCCGGTGTTTTGATGTGACCAAGAGGTGTCCAAACTTTTTTCACCGGTACATATATTATTGTATTATTATTACACAAAATTGTTTTGGTTTATTATTGTGTTGAACATACCTGGTGTTTGATTTACTGTACTGTCTTGGTCCTCCAGTCATTTCTGTATTTTATTTCTTCATCGTGTGTCTCCCTTGGTGTATTTGTATAAATTCAAGGGCCGTGACTTCCTCTTCCCTTTTGCAAATCTCGTGTTGGGAAGAGGTCAGTCATCTTTTGTAATCCTTTGTTTTAAGTGTCTTTTATGTTATTTTGTCTTTTTTTGTCACCGTTATAATACTATAGTTTTATTTTTAAGTTTATATTGAGCTCTGATGTTGCTCCGATGTAGTGTTTATTGATGTGAACATGTGCAATGGGTGCTAACTCCATGTTGTCTTCTCTGTATTTTGGGCTTTCTGCTGTCGCCGTGCTCGTTCCCGACCCCAAAGCGACATGGCGATGTCGTCATAAAAGGGGAGGCACTAGACTCCCTATTCAGGAAGTAACGCGGAAGTAGGGAACTTTTTTGGATATATGCGCCAATGAGCACACGCCATAGGCTTTAAGGCTTGAATTGGGCGCCATTTTGTCTTCCGGGGGCTTGATTTTAATGCATTTTCCTGTTGTGTGAAGCACTTTGAATTGCCTTGTGTACGAATTGTGCTCTCCAAATAAACTTGCCTTGTGTAACAGAGTTAAAAATGCTCTTATTACAGTTTGGTTTAATTTCCTGTGTGTATTTAAGTTTTTAGTAGATAATAATGTGAATTTTATCATTTTGGCATTTTATTTTGAAAGACCGAAAGTGCACGCTCATCCCGGGTGTTTTATTTCCGTAGCTTCACTTCCCCTCTCAGTGTTGCGGTCTATAGAGGGTGAGTTTTGCTCCTTGGAAAAATGATACATTTGACTAAATTAACACTCTATATCCAACAAAACACAAACACATGTTCATAGGACATCTATCATATCTTTACATGTGATGGATGATGTTTCGTGCAAGTTGTTGTGCTATTTTAAAGTTTTATCTATTTTATTTGGACAGCTACATTGTCTGTTATCTTAAATTGTTCACACCCTCCAGCCCGAGCATGGTATGAAAGCAGACTTTATTTTATCATCACTCTTATTTTCATTGTCAATACCAGCAAGCTATACATCATTTTAAAGATTATTTTCTCAACAAAACGAATATGTCATTGATTTGCACCGAATAATATGCCCCAATAAGCAATTACTAATAGTTTGTGATAAAAATCAACTTTTCGTAACACATTTCTTACATGTAATCCGGTTTTGACGGACTCTACGGCGTTCAATCCATCAGTAGCTATATTCATTCTGTCCGTAATAATCCACAGAAAAACAATATCCACTGGTATTTTTTCCTGAAGTAATCCCATTTGAAGAAATAGTCCAGTAAACAGTGTTTTCTTCTGTGAAAAAACTCACAACTAAAGCTCGTTCGACACTTCTCTGGTCCGTATCAATGTGACCGGTGTATGTCTGCGTTGTGTTATTTTTGTGGTTGTGGTGCGTAGAGTAGCCACGGGACACAGTGGAATTTTTGGGGGTGCTCTCTGTTTAATCTGGTCAACATAAAAATAGCTAAATCAACATGTGCCAGTCTTCGCCGGTCCAGCCCAAGCTCTTCCCAACAGGTCCTGGACCGGCAAATAGTGGCACACACTAACTATTTTACTATTTTTATGTTGACCAGGTATTTTTCCTCTACCCTTTTGCAATTCTTGAGTTGGGAAGAGTTTGGGCTGGACCGGCGAATAGTGGCACATGTTGATTTAGCGTGTTGGGAAGAGCTTGGGCTGGACGGCTGTCCCGTGGCTACTCTACAAAAATAAAATTCACATTATTATCTACTAAAAAGTTAAATACACACAGGAAATTAAACCAAACTGTAATAAGAGCATTTTTAACTCTGTTACACAAGGCAAGTTTATTTGGAGAGCACAATTCGTACACAAGGCAATTCAAAGTGCTTCACACAACAGGAAAATGCATTAAAATCAAGCCCCCGGAAGACAAAATGGCGCCCAATTCAAGCCTATGGCGTGTGCTCATTGGCGCATATATCCAAAAAAGTTCCCTACTTCCGCGTTACTTCCTGAATAGGGAGTCTAGTGCCTCCCCTTTTATGACGACATCGCCATGTCGCTTTGGCGTCGGGAACGAGCACGGCGACAGCAGAACGCGTGAAAGACTGTGGACAGTTAGCGTGGACTTTTGGAGTCTGCCGTCTTGAAATGGTAAAATGATAAATTGTTATATCTATCTATAAATATAAAAGGCATCATGTTGTAAAGCGAAAATAATGGTTAATTTTCGGTAATTTTACTGTTGAAATGGTTGGTGCCTGAGGCTGCAGTCCCGCGGAGCAGCCACTACACAATTTGGATCGCAAACAGAGGGGGCGTGCCTTATCCAGTTATTATAATAGATGACATGACGGAAATCACAAAACCTTCATTCATAACAAAGCTTTTACAATAGCCTACTATAGAAGATTTGCACTGAAATTAGGAGGGACTGCCTCAGTCCAAAAAAAATGAACTAAAAATAAACGCAAGTCAACACAAAAGTGAAATTATTACAGCAAACTGTGCTAACAACAAACTTAAAACAACAAATGTGTTATTGTAACTTATCAGCTGCTTTTACGTCTGGTCCACTAAACTCAACAAACTAATATGAGTGTGCTTACCACTGTCTGAAGCTATTATTGGAAGTCTGCAGTTTGGCATGACAGGGTATTCGTCTCTGGTGCTATAGTTTCACTGCAATACAGGCCACTCCTTAATGTCAATTGGCATCTCCTGAAGATATATGGAATTCTAACCTATCTCTCCTTGGGTATTATATGCGCATAGGCGAAGTCAAGTGAGATTAATACTGTGACTACAACTCACTTTCATGAGCTTACGTTACGTACAAAGTAAGAAGTACAGTTCAAGACAAACATGTTTTTCAGACCATTATCGTAGTCATTGCCTTTTCTGTTTAATGTAGGTTTGATAGTGACGCTCACTTTATAGCAATGGCCTGTGGCCACAAACTCATTGCTACTGCCATCCTGAAGGTAATGTTGCACTGTGGGCTGTACCAACAAAAAGTCTCAAAACAAAGGATTCTTTCTCTTCTGTAACATTCTCAAAGATCCCGTTTGTGAGTGTGTGTCAGGTGGGAATGGACTCACAGAAATCACTCCAGACTGAGAGGTGTCCTGTTTGTTTCAGGTAGTTAGCAGCTGGCTAATGCTAGTTTAATAAACGTTAGCCTACTTACAGACTGTTTTAATTAGCCAAATTTCCAACTGTTGGTGTTTACGGTGTTATATTTTAGGATCAGACAGTCACTCTCCCACACTCAAAGTCTGTGCTCTTGAAAGCTTTGAGGGCTTGTCCGGTGCAGAGGGCGTTTGGAGGAAGCTTAGATGTAAATGTCCACAAACGTTTGTCGTGGCAAGTTGTCACTGCTTTTAAGCGTAAACGACTCTCCAGTCTAGATATTTAGAATACATTAAAAAGATAGACAATAATATACAGCCTACACTATGTTTTCCATATTACGAACTACAACAATACAAGAGATGAATATCCTACCTTTTGAAAAAAAGTTCTCAAAATGTTGCGTACATGAAGATGAAACTCTTGAATAGGATGATTGAGAAGAATGTTGAAGGCTGTTCCTGTTTTTTTTGCTGATTTTGATAGTTTAGATAGTTTACACACCTAAACTAGTGACCGTTGCAGGGTTTTTCCATTTTGCCTCACACTGTGTCATCAGGAACCGTCATAAAAATTGATCATTTACAACTCCCACACAGAAATATGTTACACATTACTTGTTCCTTTTTTTAATTGGAGTTACAGTGAAGACTTTAAACACCCAGCAATTGTGCAAGTTCTCCCACTTACAAATTATGGAGGGGTCTGAAATTTTCATCGTAGGTGCATTTCCACTCTGAGAGACAATCTAAATAATCCAGAAAGCACATTGAATATTTTTCAAATAATTTGTTTGTATGTTATTGCTGCAAATAAGTATTTGAACACCTGCCAATCTGCAAGAATTCTGGCTCTCAAAGACCTGTTAGTCTGCCCTTAAAAAGTCCCCTTCTACTCCACTTATTAATCTAAATTACTAGTACCTGTTTGAGCTTGTGAGCTGCATAAAGATACCTGTCCACCCCACAACCAGTCAGACTCCAACTACTACCATGGGCAAGACCAAAGAGCTGTCCAAAGACACCAGAGACAAAACTGTAGACCTCCACAAGGCTGGAAAGATCTACGGGGAAATTGGCAAGCACCTTGGTGAAAAAAGATCAGCTATTAAGGCAATTATAAGAAAATGGAAGAGGCTTAAGATGAGTACCTCGGACTGGGACTCCATGAAAGATCTCACCTTGTGGGGTCTCTTCTTCTTCTTTGGTGGTTGTTGTTGTTGTTGTTGTTGTTGTTGTTGTGTTACTTTTAATAGCGGTTGGAACCCAAGATTGTTCCAAGATACTTTTCTGCAGCTTTAGCAATGAGCCTGATCCTTTCAGTTTTCATTTAAGTTGGAGCAGTAAAGTTAATAAGATCCACCATAAAGAGTACCAAATCGGTCCAATCCACAACCACGGTATTCTCAGTCATCTTGGGAGCTTCATACTTGGGAGCCTCACGCTGGCTGGGAGCCTCATGCTGGCTGTGAGCAATGCTGGCATCTCTCACTGTATCTACTTTCACCTCTTTCCTTGGCACTTTCTTGATTGCCGCCGCACAGGATATACTGTTGTGGAAAACTTAAGTACTAGTTATCAAGAAATAAAGTAAAAACAAAAGAACAGAGTTTGTCTTTTCTTAAAAGTGAATAGTTTAATTCTGTTATACAATCAGAATTGATCTCAAGTCTCAAGGGACCACACACTCTTTTATAGAATACAGGTCGAACAAATTACATGACAGTACATACTTGAATATAATTGGCCCGATGGGCCAAATGCTAAGTACAGGAACAAGGGTGGGTGTCTGTTGATTGCATCCAGACTTTGGCTGTCTGGTTGCTGTTCAAAAACAATGCCCTGGCAGCAGGCTAGGTGCTGCAAAGAGGCCCATCCTGAACCCCTGTGGTTCGAGCACACCTGAGAGGAGCCAGTCTTTGAATAGCGCCACCAGGGCTCCTGGTGGATTTAGCATTTGTATGAGAGCGCATGGGGGGTCACTTTGCAAGGTGACTGCAGGTGTGGCATTATCCTGCCATAACCGATGTCACGCAACATAAGGTCAAAATTATATTTTTCCATAACATATACCTTGAGAGACTTTAATTTTTTGCACCTCAGCAGACTTTTTGCTATATCCTCACATTTCCCATACTCATGATCTCCAGCACATTTACAACATCTTTGCTTCCTATTGCAAACTGCTGCTACATGACCAAAACGCTGGCACTTGAAGCAACATAGGGGTGGTGTAACATATGGCCTTACTTCATAGCTCATCAATACGATGAACACTACTAGGCAGATTCTCTGAGTCTCACTACTCCTCTCACCTTTCAGCATCTGAGACAATAACACTTTTTCCATCCAGCTTTTGAATCTTAATTGCCTTCATTTGCTGAGCCGTGTCTTTACACACAACCAGCAGCGAGCCATTTCTAAGAACTGTCGTACGTTTAATTCCACCCAACGCCTTCCCCTAGGTCCGGCTTCTCATTGCCAGAACGTCCGGCTGCTGCTGAGATAGTTCTCTACTTCGCTTGAACTTCGGACCGTGGCGCTGGTCATTGGTTATGTCATTTATTTTGGGATTTGTCTTCTTCTTCTTCTTTGGTGGTGTTTTATGGCGGTTGGTATCCATAATGTTACATTACTGTCATTCTTTAGACATTATTCATTAGACCCCATTCTTTAGTTGTTGTTGTTCTTAGTGCTTCCAACGGCGGCCAGCAGCCAACCGTGAGAGCCTTCCTCTTCTTCTATGGCTTTCCACGCCAGCTGTGCAACAACACTACAACGATGCATCCAAATCTACAATCTTCCAATTAACCCTGTGTTAAGCAACTATAGCCTTACATGATCCCTGTGACTGGATTGTAAGAAGATTCTGCAGATTGAATCCCTGCCTGTTCAATTCAGACAATTCAGTTCTTTGTCTTTCATATGTTGAACAGTGAAGCAGCATATGCTCAACAGTTTCTGAATTGGCCAAGACTACTCTGATACAGATGTTGTCCAGTATCACGATTCCAATAGTCCTGAGTTCATACGTATGACACTTAATAATGGGCTTGATTTCAGGTTTGTCAGGTTCTTATTTCAACCAGTACATCAATTTACGGCCGCCAAAGGGACGTCTTTCATTACCGTCCACCCCAGCATGTGCAGGAACCCAAATGAAGGAGACTCTCACATCCTTCCTGGATAGAGAGAGTGGTTTCCCTAGTTGCGATGTCAAGACGATCGGCCTATAGCTGGATGGGTCAGACAGGGGTTTGCCTGGCTTCAGGACCGGTACCACAATAGATTGTTTCAATGCTCACGGAATACATCCTGTATCCCAGATGAGATTTAATAGACTCAATAGACTGGTCCAACCCCCGAAAAGCTGCTGGACCAAACGGCGTCTCGCCCGCCACATTAAGACACTGCGCAGGAGTTAACCCCCGTCTTCACAGACATTTTTAACACCTCCCTGGGGTCATGCCATGTCCCAGCCTGCTTCAAGTCGTTCATCATTGTCCCTGTCCCCAAGAAGCCCCGGATCACTGGATTTAATGACTACAGGCCAGTGGCACTGACGTCTGTAGTCATGAAGTCATTTGAACGCCTGGTCTTGCCCCACCTCAAGTCCTTCACCTCCTCCCTGCTGGACGCCCTGCAGTTCGCCTACAGAGCCAACAGGTCTGTAGACGACACAATCAACCTGGCACTCCACTTCATCCTGCAGCATCTGGACTCCCCGGGAACCTACGCCAGGATCCTGTTTGTGGACTTCAGCTCACATTCAACACCATCCTCCCTGCTCTGCTCCAGGACAAGCTCTCCCAGCTCAACGTGCCCGATTCCACCTGCAGGTGGATCACTGACTTCCTGACGGATCGGAGGCAGTACGTGCGGCTGGGGAAGAATGTCTCAGACACTCGGACTATCAGCACAGGAGCTCCACAGGGCTGTGTACTTTCTCCTCTGCTCTTCTCCCTGTACACAAACTGCTGCACCTCCAGCCACGACTCCGTAAAACTGATCAAGTTTGCGGACGACACCACCCTCATCGGGCTCATCTCGGACAGGGATGAGTCTGTCTACAGGAGGGAGGTGGACCGGCTGGTGTCCAGGTGCAGCGGTAACAACCTGGAAGTTCAACGCCCAGAAGACAGTGGAGATGATCGTGGACTTCAGGAAAGTCACAGCCCCCCCAGCCCCCCCTCATCATGACAGACTCCCCCATCATCACTGGTGGACTCCTTCCGCTTCCTGGGCACCACCATCACCCAGGATCTCAAGTGGGAGCCCTCCATCAGCTCCCTCATCAAGAAGGCCCAGCAGAGGATGTACTTCCTGCGGCAGCAGAGGAAAGCCAAACTGCCAGTGCAGATGATGGTGCAGTTTTACACGGCCATCATTGAGTCCATCCTCACCTCCTCCATCACCGTGTGGTACGCTGGAGCCACAGCCAGGGACAAACAGAGACTACAGCGTATTGTGCGTTCTGCTGGATCTCTGCAGGTACCAGGGCTCTGGGACGAGCAGGTCGGATCACAGCTGACCCTTCTCACCCTGGACATGGGCTATTTGAACCACTCCCCTCAGGCAGGAGGCTACAGTCCATCCGGATCAGAACCTCCCGCAACAAGAATAGTTTCTTTCCCTCTGCCGTTGGACTCATGAACACTTCTTAAACACCTGCCACTTTAACCACAACTATTCATCACTCACTGCACTGTCACTTTCTGCACTACAACTTTAAACTTAACTGTAAACTTGTGTACATAGTAATGCCTATTTTTATTTTTATTTTATACTATAGTAATTTTAAATTGTTTCTTAATGCATGCCCTTTTGTTTGACTGAATATATGTTGTTTTATTATTGCTCAGTGTTTTGTGTTGCACCTTAACGCCGAGACAAGTTCCTATGTCTGTGAAGTTTGTTCATTGACAATGGCAATAAACCTTTTCTGATTCTGATTCTGAAGAGTAGACCAAGTACGTTATCAGCTAAATGAGAGAGCATATCCTAGCACACCTCACCTCTACCTGGAGTATTTTGTCTCGCCTTAGAAAGCACACCTTTGCAGGATGTCAAGGTCATCTTGAGTTGAAGGCTGGGGTTTAATCAACAAACAATAGACAGAATGTTACTTATACTTCCTGCCATAAGATGGTTAACCCCTCACTCCTTTAGATGCTACCTCATTATCTGCTAAACTTATTCTTTACTTATTCTGAGTTCCCTATGGTCCTGCCCAACTCTGCCTTTTTTTTTAGTATTTAAAAAATATATATATATTTTTTGTTCTTAAAATTATCATCATTATTATAAAAAAATATTGTGTGTATATATATATATATATATATATATATATATATATATATATATATATATATATATATATATATATATATATATATATATATATATATATAATTTTTTTTTATTATTATTATTATTATTATTATATATACCAGGGACCTCCAATTATATTTTTCAGGGGGCCAGATTTTTCAAAGGGCTAAGGTCGGGGGCTGGACTGCAAAATCCCACCACAATTTTATGTTTTATCTCTATAAGATCCACAAACAACTCACAGTGGCACAATTCAACAACAGATATCAAAACAGGACTTTACTTTTAGAGAAGTAAAAATATCATAACAATATTACTTTACTAAAACAGGACCAAAGAACTAAAACCCAATGTTTACCAGAAACCTGACTTGACAAGTGCAAAGCAAACCTGGGACAAGACCAGGTTTAAACTAAGACTAAACTAACCATATCTACCAGAAAAACATGGATAAACTATAAAACAGGACTAAAGCAGGTCTAAATCAGGTCTAAAACAGGTCTAAAACAGGTCTAAAGCAGGACTAAAACAGGTCTAAAGCAGGTCTAAAGCAGGTCTAAAGCAGGACCAAAGCATGACTAAAACAAATATTTCATAATAAATATCATTAGAACATTTGGTTCAAATGATATTAAAACGTAGTAGCCTACAGTAGCTGCAAAAAAAAAAAAAAGCTCACTTTGCATTTAGTTCACAAGAACAAACGCAGCTGTCACTAGGCCACATGCAAAGTATCATGCATGTTTTTGGAGTAATAATAAAAATAGCCCAGCTTGAGCATTGAAATATATGCAAAGTAATGAAATGGACAACGGGAAAAAGTTCCTTAAAGCACTAAACTGGTGACAACGGATCTGCACCTGAGAAATAATTTATTTTTATCTTCCCTTAACCGTCATAGTCACATTCAAATGGGAAATGTTTGTTTTGTTACAATCCGAAAAAATATTCACGGAGCAATTTATGAATTTAGACGCACCTAATGCAAAAGTGCACACGAGACGAGAGCTCGCTCCACCTTTCATAACCCGACCCGTGAAACACCACGCACATCACGCACATCACGCACACCACGCACATCACGCACAACGCTCTCACGTACCTTGCACTCACGCAGACTTTTCACTCCAACGATGAATTCCGGAAAACACGCTGTCCTCCGATGCGGCGCGTGATGTTCCTCGTTAACGAACAGACTTCAAACACTCGGAGCACACGGTCCTTACGCATGTGACATTAACACCAAATAATCAATGAAGCTGTTATTTACTGTGACTGCAGCATCACACGTTTGTGCTTTGACAGAGCAGTGTTTCAGAGGAACCCGGGCTCCCTGGCCTGCTAGCCTCTCGCAGCGGCGGAGCTGGCGCTCAGCAGCACAGAGCGCTATGGATGCGGTTCGGCATCCAGAAAATTACAGTATATAGTAGTATACTATAATAGAAGTAGTAAAAATCTTCAGACCTTTTTGTGTATACTGGTGCATTTTAATGTGGTCCAGCCGGCTAAAGTAAGATTAAAATGTTGAGGTTGTAATGCTATAAAATGATGATGTGATGAAACTGTGCCAGGAGAAGGTGACTAAAGCCAGTTATTAATACATTAGTATACTTAATTACTCAATATAATAGTGGCTATGGAAAATAGTTAGGGTCAAATTGTGTTCATAACAAATAAATGTACCTAAAACATCAGGCTATTTATTGAATACCAAGTTAAATACGACAATGAACTATGAACCTGTAACGGTTGTTTAGCGGTTGTGATGAGGACAGAGCAGAGCTGAGACAAGTTCCAAAGGTGCAGACTCAAGTGTATTTTATTTACAGCGACTATTTATAACAGAAGAAAAGCTTTTTAAAAAACTACAGCATGTCTCAACATGTTCACATAGCACCAACTCTCTATTAACTGCTGCCAGGCACCTTTTATAGGCCACTGGGCTAATTGGACACTCTCAATCTAAGGACCAGATAAGTTCAATCATTTTATTAACAACAAATATAAAATCTAACTGTAGCAAACAATGCCAATATACATCCTTAACTTTATTACAAATATATATTCGTTATTGAATTTACGGTGCACATTGTAATCTTTAAAATACCATTTTTTTACCATCGGCATCTTGTCCTTAGGGTGAACCAGTTTTTGTCTTAACGACAAAAACAGAGCAATGTAGTGTACTCTATCCAATGCAGTGAAGAAAGTTGTAAAGAGCGGTACATAGGAGAGGCTAAACAGCCACTTCACAAGAGGCTTTATCAGCACAGAAGACACGCGTGTTCAGGACCCCAGAGCGCTGTGCATCTTCATCTCAAAGCCACAAACCACTCTATTGAAGACAGTGAGGTGGAGATTCTGAGCAGGGAAAAAAGATGGTTTGAAAGAGGAGTTAAGGAGGCAATCTTTGTTAAAAAAAGAGAATCCTTCATTAAATTGTAATGGAGGTTTAAGATTCAACCTTCCGGTTGTTTATAATGGTCTGCTGAAACCCTGGAGACGCCCTGGGCATTCGGATGCTAAATAGGCACTCAAGGTGAGGCAGGGAACAATAGAACAATAGGCCCATCCCAGTTTCAATGGGCCATTAGCAGGAGGTCCCGCCCTGTGGGCAGGGCTCTCACAGAGTAGGATATAAACAAGAGTTCTCAGACTTGTTTCTCTGATTGAGAATGACTCTTGGATGAGAGTTGAAACGTTTCGTTTTTTCTAAAACAGAGTCCAGATGACTACAACTGAATCTTTTTCTACTACTTAAGGTTACTTTATAATATTGTACAAATAAACCTTTATGTTTTATTAATGACATTTGAATGGAGGCAAATAACAAATTAGTTGTTTAAACTGGCTCAAATAGCATGAAACCAGAAATGAACAACCTCTCCACAGCTGCTGAAATGCTGACTTCTGCTTTTAAAGAGGTGACAAGGCAAGGCAAGGCAAGTTTATTTGTAGAGCACAATTCGTACACAGGGCAATTCAAAGTGCTTCACATAACAGGAAAAAAGCGTTAAAATCACAAACATGACAGAAATCACAAATAGTTGAAGACTTAAAAGAGAAGAGTGCAAAGAAAATCATTTCAGTCATACGCACAGCTAAAACAGGAGTTATGTCAATTAGTTTGTCACTACATTCAACCTGCTCCTTGTTTAGTCTGCATTCTTGCAGGAAGGTTGACATCTCTTCCAAAGTGTTGTTTGTGTTGCAAGTAACAAACTGTATTTTGTAAATGTAATTTAATTACATGTATTTTCACAGTAATGCGTTGGTTACACTGTAATTTACTTAAAATAGTTATGTAAGTACAATATATAGTGACTTATTGATTGAGAACAATGTTAAATAATAGACAATTTATATGGGGACTGTTATCCTTTGCACTGATAATTCTTTTTAAAGCTTGTGTGCAAAATAACTGTTTGCTTGGTTGGTACAAATGTAATGACTTTACAATGTGGCTGAAACTGAAGTAAGCTGAGAGTGACACCTACAGGTCAGAATATAGAATTTCCTTCTAAAAACAGACAAATAAAAAAACTCAAAGGTACTTTTTTTTATCACAAGTATTATTTTTACCTTTGTTCATTATGCTTAAAGGCATAGGTTAGCAGGGTGGTTCGCAAAGTGGGGTTCCCCTTGAGGGCCTCAGAGGCACTGCAAGAGGCTCCAAAGTTTAGACATAATAAATCAGATGAAAAGTAGCCGAGGATTTTTCAAATTATTATTATAATCAATACTAGCCCTTATAATTTTGTTTCTTTAAATCAGTTCTCCATTACAAAATTTGGAAGATTGTTTTAAATAAATAGTCTAAATTAAAAAGAATTTGTCATTTGCAGCATTTTTATTCCATCCACAAAGCCATCCATGCGCATGCCCCATGGATCTGTTATAATAACGTGCCCCCTGCCAAGATCCATGCCCCTGCCCAATACGGCTTTAAAGCGGCTTCCTTAATACCCTACGTAACGCATCAATAACCAATCAGAGGCTAGTTTTTAGGGCTCAGATTGTGACGCTGAAGAATGTCAATCTGCTGTGGATTCCTCTTTCTAATCATCTTATTTAGCGACAACAACGACAGTCTATTCCAAACCGTGCAGCGCAATGAGGGAACATGAAGTGCAGGCGCCACGACGTGTTTTCTTTTTGACGGCTGTGATTCGGTTCTGGAGCGACAAGATCATCGCCTTCATGAATGAAAGACCACAAGGCAATGGTAAATGAGCAGACAATTTCCATGATCATTTATGTTGCACGTGACTACCAATAAATAGCTATAAATTGCACAATTTATTCCTTGTGTTACAGGCATCTTAGATTAGCACGCTTTGACATGGCTAAATTCAAATGCCATTTATTTATTAAAATCCTAATCATACATATGCTAACAATAGCGAACCACCAAAAGCAAGGGAACTGTTGTTTTTATTATTTCGTTACAACTAACCTTGTATAGTGCTTAATCTATGAAGGTTATTTTGTGTTTTTATGACCAAAGCTTTTATTTTATACTGAATTTATGTAATTGAATATTTTGCATTTAAATGATGTGAACTGAAGTAAAAAATATTCATTGAATATGAATAGATATTATTTTATTTTTAATTACACTTAAACCATTAATTTAAAAGTATATTTTCTTTCTTAAAAAGCAAAGCATAAGGTATGGAATAGGAAAAGCTCTGTTTACGGGGAGCAATGGGAGCGATCAGCTCGATTGCTTCAGTCTGGTTTTAACTGGAACTTAATCCGAGATTTTTGAAACACTGAAAATGTTTGCACTGAATTTATTTGCACTGAATTTAAAAAAGCAACTGTATTTTAACAAAGGGAATTTTAAAATATTGTATTTTCATACACTGAAATTTAAAACACATTACAAATTGAATATTAAAGCATAGTATTTTTAAAAAAACATATTAATATTCAATGAATATGTTTACTTGATTGGATGTAAAAAATAAAATAAAAAATCTGTTCACATAATTCAAATGCCAAAAATTGAATGACATAAATTCAGTATAAAATAGAAGCTTTTGTAATAAAAACACAAAATAACCTTCATATCAATCCTATTGCTGTAATACCAACAGGCTACTCCTTTATTTTGTGGTGTATTGTGTTGTAGACATGTCTTAACTTAGAGCAGTGGAACAAAGATGAAGGGGTCCAGCTCCAGATGGGCCTTCACACTGGGCTTCCTGGTTGGTTTGTGTTGTGTATACCTGTACCTGCACCAGGTGTGGTTCGAGAGGAGCTACCCTGTGCTGACGGAGGCCCAAGAGAAAGGAACGGTCTTCAAAGATAAACTGACCAACTGGAAGCAACATGGCTCGGCTCTTGTCAACCTTATACATCCTCATCATACAGGTGCGCTGAATATATTTACGTATGAAAACTATGAATATCTGTATATTCTGAACCTGACTACCTTTGCTACTTTGTTGAAATGTACGAACAATCGTTGAGGAACATTGTATTATTCCTCTCACTCACCTTGATAGAGAACAGCCTATAGTCCAAGGCTGTTTGTAGTGAGGACTGTAATAACTCGATGTTCTAGATGTTTGGATACTGGTTAGTCATCACCGCAGGGTGTCGGGTAAGGACAGCGATGAAATGTTCAGGTGAGTGAAGAGAATGATGAAGCATGGCGAAGGGTTAGGAGCTTTATTGGATCTCACTGGTGTACACACATGTTGCTTTTCTTTCGTTGCTGGGGTTCGTGGCGGTTGGTGTTGTAGTCACCATTAGTTCTCTTTGTACTCCATATTACCTCCTTCTTTGGTGGTGTTTTATGGCGGATGGTATCCATAGTGTTACATTACCACCAGTCTTTAGACTTTCTTTATTCTTAGACTCCAACCCTTAGACTCCATTCCCTGGACTTCAGACTTCATTCTTTAGACGCCACTTTCCAGACCCCACTCTTTTGTGGCTGTGTTTCTTCTGTAGTTGTATGTCTTTAAAGTATGTGTTTTAGCTATACACGTTCCCCCGGGTGGGTAAGTTCGTTACTCTGACTCCTTTGCTGCGCGTTTTCTACTTCTTTCCACTCCGGATCCTTTTTTCCAAGGTATCTTCCTGCCGCTTTAGCGATGATCCTGATCTTTTCAGACTTCTTTTGCGTTTGAGCATTACAGTTAATAACTTTCACCATAAAGAGAAAAACCTATCCTCAGCACTCTCGGAAGCTTCACCCTTGCAGGCTCCGCACTCGGAAATTTCACCCTTGTGAGCTCCACACTGGCTGGGAGCCATGCTGGTCTCTCTCACCTCGCTCTGGCCGTGAGCAGTGCTGGCCCCCCCACTGTATCCACTGTCACCTCTTTCCTTGGCACTTTCTTGACTGCCTCCGTTTAGGACATACCTTGAGAGACTTTAATTTTTTCCACCTCAACAGCCCTTTTCTCCCCTGGCAGAGCTATGCTCTTCCCTACAGTTACAGCATTTCAGTTTTGCTCCTTTGTCACATTTCCCGTATTCGTGATCCCCAGCACATTTACCACACCTTTGCTTCCCTTTGTAGACTGCTGCTACATGACCATAACGCTGGCACTTGAAGCAACGTAGCGGTGGTGGAACATATGGCCTCACTGCATCGCTCATGAATCCAATGAACATTTTACTAGGCAGGCATTTCCGTACAAACTGCAACATTACAGACAGGCTGTCACATCTTCCTCCATCCCGGGTAGTTTTCAATCTCCTGGGATTCTCAACCTTAGCTCCAGTTAAGTACTCCTTCACTTCACAGTCATCTTCGTAGGGATGCCAGTGATAACTCCTCTGACCGAGTTTCCATCTAGACTTTTAGTCTTAATCACTTTTCTTTGCTAAGCCGCGTCTTCGCACACAACCAGCAGCGAGCCATTTCCAAGACCTCTCGCACCTTTGACCTCAGCCACTGCCCTACGTAGGCTCAATGTACTTCCCTGAGTGAGTTTTATGATCACCTTACACTCTGTGCTCCCACTCCCGACCTTAGAGGTTTCCTCTTGCTTCTCACAGCCAGAACCTTCCTTCTCTCTTTTCTTTAATTTGTTACTCTTTTAAAACATAGTTTTAACTTACACTAACAGTACAATAATGAAAAAAACAATGTTACTTGCATAAAGAGCTTTATATATATATATATTTTTTTTAAATACTTTTTTTGTCCAGTTCAATAGGCAAATGCTCAGACTTAAAAAACAAAAGAGGACCACACTTAAATTGCTCACAGACTGAAAAATGTGAAGTTGCTCTGAGCTCAGACTGAGCAGGAGCTTATGGTTAAGTGCAGGTAGTTACCGTGTGATTCCAGTCTAGTGTCCATAGGTGTTTTTAGACTTGGTCCAGAGCTTAGATGAGATCCAACTTCCTCCATGTGCCTGTAGAGAGTCTTCATCAGATGTCAGAGGTCCAGGGCTCTTCAGACAGTGACAGAGTGATCATCTCCCGAACAAACACACAAATAAACCAAATCACTTAAATATATATTCACAAAGAATGTTTTACTGTTGTATCTGATGTAGAGCAGAGTTTTGAACTTACAATGAGACACGAGGATTCCACTGAGGCCATGTTTCTGCAGTGCAGAGAGGACTGGGACAGGACTGCATGTCAATAATGACATAAGTAACACTTTTAATTACTTATACTATTGTTGCAAATATAAGATACAAATGCAATGTCACAGGCATCCAAAATAGGAATCCTCAAGTGTTGCGTTGTGTTGTGTTCCCTGCTTCTTTTGGTGTTCAAAGAGTCGTGGAGAGACAGGATCTCAGCTTAGAATTCACTGTTTAGTCATTTATAGTCGTCTTGACTGACAAACATAGAAAGTTTAAAATGTTATCTTACCTGTGTGAGAGATGGTGGTCTGAGGTCAGCACTGGCTTCAATATCTTAGCAAAATAAACAATAAAAGGTTACATTTTGAAATGCATAATTCTTGCCTGGTCATGCAATAGAAAGAGCTAACTGTGTTAAAATAAATAAAATAAAACACTTTTGACAATGTGTCGGTGTAATCCCTCATTCGTCCAGGAGTGTTCCATTGAAGAAAAAGATTCAGTTGTAGTCATCTGGACTCTGTTTTAGAAAAAACAAAACGTTTCAACTCTCATCCAAGAGTCATTCTTCAACTCTCATCCAAGAGTCATTCTCAATCGATTGAGAATGACTCTTGGATGAGAGTTGAAACGTTTTGTTTTTTCTAAAACAGAGTCCAGATGACTACAACTGAATCTTTTTCTTCAACTTTTGACAATGTTTGTTAATGTAAATTTTACTGGACAAAGGTTAGATATGCCTAACAAACTAACCACAAATCTGTAATTTACAGATTGCACATTTGTGTTCAAATGAAAAGGTTTCTATTGTTTATCAAATCTCTTGGTCTGAGAAAAATTAAGTAAAGTTTTTTTTTTCTTTGTTCATTTTTGTATTTACAATGAATGAATGTTTTGAACCGTTTCATAACAAATATAGCTTCTATGGGAAATCCTTCAAAAGTAGCTCATTTCATGATTATATTTTTAAAGAACTCCCTCCACAAAATGAACTTTAAATCTAACCCTACATCTGACCCTTGTGTCCTTTTAGAGGAGGATAGCCAGGTTGCAGATGCCTTATTCCAGAAAGTCCGAGTCCTCTGCTGGGTGATGACTGGGCCGTCCAATCTGGAGAGCCGAGCGCGCCACGTCAGAGCCACCTGGAGTCGCCATTGTAACCTGGTTGTGTTCATGAGCTCTCAGGAGGACACCGACTTTCCCACTGTGGGCCTGGGCACCAAGGAGGGCCGTGACCAACTCTACTGGAAAACCATCCATGCTTTTCATTATGTCCACCAGCACCATTCAAAAGATGCAGACTGGTTCCTCAAAGCCGACGATGACACTTTTGTGAACGTAGACAACTTGCGCTGGCTCTTGTCCAATCGTACTCCGGAAGAGCCAATATATTTTGGCAAACGCTTTAAACCGTACACAAAGCAGGGCTACATGAGCGGAGGGGCGGGGTACGTGCTCAGTAAAGAGGCTCTGCGGAGGTTTGTGGAAGGGTTTCGGACTAAAGTTTGCACACACACCACTCCAGTAGAGGACCTCGCCCTGGGACAGTGCTTAGAGAGGATGGGGGTCATGGCGGGGGATTCCAGAGACACTTTGCAGAGAGAGACGTTTCATCCTTTTGTGCCAGAGCACCATTTAACAGGGAAATTCTCCAAGAGTTTCTGGTACTGGAGCTACTGCTACTACCCAATTGTCGAGGCAAGTATCAGTTTAAAATGATAGTTTAGCCACACAGTACCTGTCTCATTTAGTTGGATTTCAGATGACATTCTATAGGCCTAAAATAATGATGTGACAATTTACTGTACATTTACTTTTTTTATTATTAGGGATAGTACAAGGTCTTGGGAGATAAAATGGTCACAAAATTGTGTAGACATGAGAAATGATCTTGTGAGTTTTTTCCGACTTTAAAACGAGTTAATACTGGTTAGTTACTGGTTTAGAAGCTGTAGAAATTGGTAACTGAACCGCACAATTTATTTATTATAACTTAGGTCAAAATTTTGTCTTATCTCTCTTATGTGGACCCAATCCACGAGTCTCGTCCCACCCAACTAGTGAGTTGAAGGACCTAGTCTCCAATAACCACATGATCATGTTCCAAATTGGACCAATTTGGATATTTAGTATGAAAATATAATGTAATGTAAAAGAAAAAGTGGATTTATAGGATAAATGTGGGAGTACAATATCACATTCTTTGCGTTAAACACACAACTGCAACATAGTCTTCATCCACGTCAGAGGATTAATCCTAAGCATTAAACAAATTAATAATTGATCATTCTTTTGCCCATTTGAAATCTGCACCTGACCTTTGGAAAAGAAAGCAGTGTGTTAAAATAGACCTAAGCACAGTTTGAGTACATGATTGCAGCAGAGACAATGTTCGATCAACAAAAGGGAAAATTGCTCAATTTGTTGCTGATGCTGCCGCTAATTTATTGTACTTTGCAATTAAAATGAGAGGAGCTATTACTGTTTGTGTCAGACAGTGACTGGTTTGAACTTGGTATTATATAAAAGTAATTGAGTTTTTGTACCAAATCAAAAGAGAGGGTCACTTCATCATTTCTTGTTACCAAATACATTTCTAATCTAGGTGCTACACAATTAAGATGGTTGTATTTGGTATTTGGATGTTGAATTGCCCGTTACACTAACCCTAACCCAATGCTTGCCTACTTGAACTTTTTTCATGTTTTTATATTGTTTTTGTTGTGATTTTATTAGCTTATGCATTATAAATTTCAGCATCCTTGGCACATACTGCATTGACATAATAAATTAACGACAAACAGAAAATGCTAATTTCCTCTTTCGTTGAAATCCACAGAAATGGCCATATACACATTTATTTAAGCTCGACATAACAGTAAAATGTGATATACTGCTATGTACACTCCTGTCAGTAGTTGTTTATAAGGGCACTGTATTTAAATGGTCATTTGTGAAGCTATTTTTAACTATAGATTTTATTACGACTGCTCAAAACCAGACTGGACTAGATGTGTTTTTTCTGACGCATTCACCATTTATTTAGAATTTATGATTTTGATTAGCACACATCTGATTCTGATTCTGATTAGTTTACATTATTGTGTGGTGTTCTCAGGGTCCTCAGTGCTGCTCGGACCTAGCGGTATCGTTTCATTATGTGGAGGCGGAGCTCATGTACACCCTGGAGTACTACACTTACCACCTGAGGGCGTACGGGTACAGGCCGCGGTACCAACCCCCCCTTCGCCAAAGTCTGGTCCCCACCTTCTCGCTCTCCCACACGCACCGGGAAACGGACCAGAGGAACCTCACGACAGCAGACCCCTCCATCAGTATGAACCAAACCACGGCGAAAATGAAGGAAAATGGTCCCAAATATAGCCATAAGGAGAATGCAACTGCTGCTTTAATAACTCAAGAAAAGCAGCCTTGATTATCACAAGCTGCGAATGAATTTAGTAATACTCAGGACAAAAATGACAGCCAGTATTTTAATTTGATTTGGACTTACTGTACATCTTATGGAAAAGTTTGTTAGGTTAAATATTATGGTCCTATTTATGAAACTAACTAAATAGGCCCTTAGTTATCAACTAGAAACTTCAATTTTGTAAACATTGTAATTGTATTTTATTGTTTTTTGTTAAATTGCTCTTTACAAACTACAACTGGGTCTTTCTAATTAATAAAACTTGCTTTATTAAATGCAAATCAGGCATTGTTTTTTTAAAAAAAGTCAAGAGTGCATTTCGAGACTTTTTTGTTTTACTCTGAGACAAGAGATATTCTGATGTTTGATTAATGTACAATACAAGAATCAATAAACCTTTTTGTAACCTTTTATGTAATACTTTGACTCAACATTTCAGACAGGGAAAAGACACGACCAACCAATAACAATAATCTATAAGTATACAAAAAGTATTTTATTTTACATTTTAGCAAAATGGCATACTATATCCTAAATGCGTAATTTTACTGTAGTTCATTGCGTATTAGGTCAAACATTTACTGAAAGGTTTCTAGTGGTCCTTTTACTGTCTTCAATAATAAAGGAGTTGGCTCATAATGATGTTACAGACCCTGAAGAAACCTGTGACAAAAAAGAGGGAACATATGTAAATGTTTCCACAAAAACAAGTCTTATTTTGAGCACAATGTAAAAAAAAAAAAAAAATGCAACCCAGTTAATAGCTACTTCTGCAGGTGAATATTAGGCAATAAAAGAATCACTCACCTCAGTCTGCATTTGTTGAGAAAAATCCCTCTCCTCTCTGGGCTCTCCTTCCTCCAGGGGCCATTATCTGTGAGAGCACATATTACCAGAAGGGCTCGTAAAGATATATTGTGCAGAAGATGAGCAGCACAGGCAATGTACCATCAAAATATGCATGTACTCATAGCTACAAATGCAAGTCTAGTGAATATTAGTGGGAAAACTGCACTTACCAGACTCAGAGTTTCTCCTCCCCATCAGACCGACAAAGATATCATGCATTTCCCCTGATGAAAGAAGAAAGAAGTGATTAAAAGTAAGCATTAACGCCATGTTTGTAGAGAAGATATTTAATCTGATTTTACTCTTATTTGGGGGCTGGACTGGGTTCTGTTCTGTAGAATAATAACAAAACAAATCTTAAAATACACGCCAATCTAAAATACCAAATCTCAACAGGAATAAAATAACCTTACCGGCGCTTCTTCTGCCCATCAAACCCACAAAACTGTCATAATCCAAATCGCTATATCTCTTCAGAATGGTTCTTTTGAGATTATCCAAACGGTCAACGGTCTGCTATAAAGACACACATTTTTTTTTATTCAAGTAACAGGTAAAAACGACACAAACGTTATGCAATAATAAGAAAATAACCTACTTCTGAACTTGATGTGCGTGCGTCTGGGTCGTCACATCTGGACTGGCTGTACCGAAGTTTCATGACAAGAAAAAGCGCAACTAAAAGCAAACCTGTCCTCATTTTAGCACCGACCTGTGTGGGGGAAAAACACGTATTATTGGAAACGCAGCAGCCCTCAGTGCACGCAAAAGTTGTGCGTAATCTGTGCGTAAAAGTACATCAACAGGTTAAAATAATAATTTCCTTATGGTCATCTAGGAAGTAGGCAACTAGAAAATAAAAATGGCACAAAGTCTACCAGTTTTAAACTCTTGTCCTTTTGGTTTAGATCCAGCCGCGGAGTGTAGCCTGAGCTGCCCCTGCTCTTGGTGCCTTCTGGATAAACGAGGCTGAACAGCTGGATACGTGCGCGATGCCAATCAGCGACTGAAGCGTAGGTGCGACCAGAAGTGCTTTTATCGCCTTGTGCCCAGATTTACGTATAGCCTCGCTCACTGATGACCAATGCGATGTCCCACCATCACCCCCACTCACTCACGCGCATCTTCCACAAAAAAGGGGCGAAAAAGTCTTCGTGACGTCACGTTCTGCGTCCACGTACCAAACTCCAACACTTCGGTTTGACGTTAGTATTTCAAATTTTTTTTTTTTTTTTGGTGCAACTTATCCGAGTTAATGGAGTGTATTTTAAGTTGAATCTGACCTTGCTGGTTAGTGCGGCTGCAGTCTCCATTTTTTCTTGTCACTCCAGTCAACATGGTCAACGCACTAATCTTTTTAGGAAGTAATTACATAGATAGCAGCTGCTTCTAATGTAGTCTATACACAGCCCAGTGGTTTCAAATACTATGCACAGTATCCATTCACACAGAAAATGGACATAATACTCTTTAATGGATTTAACGCTTTTTGCACATCATCTACATCTAATTTTCAAAAGTAAAACACCTGCTGTCGAATGTGAAATCGTTTTAGAGAGTGATTTATCTTGGCTGTATTATGCAAATTCTAAGCGTGCCATTACCTAACATCGGATTGGTTTGACAGCAGGACGAGTTGTCATGACAATAGTTATCTGGACAGACATATCTTCATTGCAATATTGACACAATGAGTAACACGCCATTTTCACTGGTGATGGATGGATTTGTCCCTAAACTACTGTGACAAGTGTTGGGACTCATGATGGCTTAGATTTGTAACCTGAAACTTTGCATCGTAAATTCATTTTATCCATGATGAGAACCATTGCCACAATTCAAAACAAAGATTATATATTTTGAATGGGCAAAGTTTTCAAAATATCACAGGAAATAAACAGGAATCTTTACAATAATGTTAATAATACTCATAGAATACTGATAGGAATTCAGCTGGTGCTTTTGAATTTGAAATATACTTGCAACAAAAAAACCCATGATCTCATTTGTAACAACAGAAATGCTTAATTCCCCATTGCAAACCTATGATTTGCATAAGCGATTACACTTAAGTATAAATAGTAAACCATAAATATTTTAGTGGCGCAAATGCTTAGATCATGGCAGTAAAAAAGGTGGGGTTTTATGACCATGGGCTCACTTTACAGGATGTGACACCCACAACAAAGTACTCGGCACCAGTCCGACCAATGCATGTCACAAAAGCTCATATTTGCCATGTTTTAGTAATGACTTCCCATTTCCATATTTGTCCAGTTCCTGTACAGAGTGAGGGGTGGGGGTCTAGTGATGGGAGATCTGTCTCTGAAGTGGGGAAGTCACTAATTGCATGCTACATTATTGATGAGTTGTTTTTATGTGCGTAGGTAATCAAGGGTGTATAATCTTTTTGGACAACCCCATGCCACTGTGTCGTGAGCTTGTTTATCTACAACATACCCTGACAGGAAGTACATTTCAAACCCAAAGGCCAAAAGATACACCGCAGGGTTGAGGATGGACAAAACCTATTCATCACAGGTATAGTCCGAAGTAGCCGCTGGTTTTCTCAACAGTTTGCCGTGCTGTCTTGTGTTATATTTCAATGCGTTTCATTTTCAAAAATAAAACTACTTATGCAACATCACATTGCGATTTTGAAGGAGGTCTGTGAACATGACAGGGCAGCATGACGCCCACAGCTTGGGATCTCAACAAGTGAGGCAGCTCTAGAGGTAACCCTTTATATCCTTCAACAATTGGCCTATCTTTGACATGTCTGAATAGTTTCAGTATATAACTTCACTCATTTCAAACCAATCATGTTACTATTTGGATCCACTTGGTGTTATCCACGTGAGCAACCCGCAGTGTCATGGGTTCGAATCCGACTCTCAATAGTTTCCTGCAATATCCTTCCCCAGTCTCCTCCCCATTTCATGTCATCTAGTAAACCCTACGGGGCCAACAAATCCTTAAAATGTTATGTTGAATTTCTGTTACTATTTAGTGCAAAATATACTCATGCAACCTTGTGGTAGTTTTGAAAGAGAGAATGATTTGTGAAGAAAATGAGACGGTGGAGCTAAAATCCTGTTCCTGTTCAAACCTTCAAAATTATTAGAATTAGTGCTAAAAGTATAGAATAACTAGGACTTAAATGATAGTCTGTAAAGGACTTTTTACTATTAATGTTACTACTGATGTAATATGATTTCCCCGATCAATTATCGAATTGTAAAAGGCTTCTGAGAAACTGAAACGTATTAACCTGAAAAACCTTGCCCAGTTTACACATTTTTCAAAGCTTTTGACTATAATTCTATGCCTTTTGACATTCCTGATTCAATATCTTAACTTATTCATGCCGTGACCGTGACTTCTAGAAGCATTCACAATTTGTTAAATGTTTGTAAAGATGTTATAATTAGTTTTTTGCTGGATACTGTATTGATTCTAAAGGGAAGTGTAATATCTGAAAGAACATGTACCAGTGCATTGTTGTGACGGGCAATACAGCCATTCTTTTAGGGAGAACATGCTGTGAAAGATGACGTGTCAGTAAAGGGGCTTACTATAATAGATGTGTGATGGTGAGAGTAAAAATTGGAGGGTGTAAATTTTGATTTATCTAATATCAGTTAGTCCAAAGAGAATTGCACAAGTGTGAACTATATGGCACGACACCTCTTTTCACACGACTGGGCCCTTCCTGCTGTTTGTCTGTTGCTGGTGGCGACACACGGCTAAAAAAGTCTGATTCCCGGCTCGGCGATGCAAGATCATAAGATACACCTGTCAATAATTGAGTTAATGGGCGCTAATCTAGTGGGAGACTGTATAAGTGAGAGGGTCTACTTCACCCAGAGTCCTCCTCAGGGCATGGAAAATGACTTTGATGGGTGTGTTTGTGATTCCTCCCACTCAGGCCTGATCTATGACTTCCGAGGTACGCAAATGTCACTTCTATCAAAATATCAATTTGAAGAGTGTTTCGTATGGACATTGATATGCACCCAAAGTCTATTAGGATTACAGTAAATTAAAATGTCAACTCATAAGTAGGCTACTTCTTTTTTCAAATCGAGCCTTGTATCTCCCTCTGTCTTCCTGCGTCTTGAAACCATGGTACCTCCTAGATTCCCTGTGACACGCGTCATTGTCCAGACTCTGAAGGCTTGTCTCGACCCGTTTGGTATTTTCTTGTCAAATTCACCCTCCCCATGAATATTGATGTTCACAAGAAGAAAACACGAGTTTTGTGCATAACAATATCACCATTCAGTAACAATCATCTTTTTTTACTCACAGGACAAGCGTCTATAAGTCATCACTGCAGAGTTCAGTGTCTCACTTCACATAAAATAGGTGTAATCAGGATCCTGATTGGCTGGAGTTATCCGTGAGCCAAGACCATGACTCACTTACAACCTGACATCCAGCCATCAAGTCAATCATCAGAAGAAATCCATGCGTTTGTTTCTTCTGCAAAATGTTAGCTACACTGAAAAGGAATATAAATACACTGTCTTATAAACATGGTCACAAGCCTTTGTACTTTGTGGCAGCCTCAGATACTGATAAATGAAGAGGGTTCTGTCAGCCGGGCCATAATTGTAAAGGTCCACAGAAGTTGTGTATTGACTCTCCAGAATGAGCTGGAGGTAAGGAGCCTGTTACAGCCTTTGTAGTCTAGCTACTCTAATTGGCTGCAGTGAAGTTTATCACAAGCAACAAGGCATACATTTGTTGGAACCTTGAGGTTTTGGAGCTGCGACTCAACAAATTATCTTTACAGAGTTGCTCTGAACTAGACATGAGTAGTTCCATGATAAATAACTGCTTATAAGAAGTGCTACTGGGGCTATCCCTCCCCAAATTCATGGAGAGGCAAACCAGCCATTAATATCGCGTTAAAAATACTCTTGTGTGCAGCCGGCCCGAGAGCAATCAATACTCCACCATGCTCACGCCAGACTTCAGGTTTACTGTAGATGGTCAGGTTTTTAAAGTAAGCCAGAGCAACATTATACAAAGCATGAGTCAATGTGGATATGATGACTTACGGCAGTAAATCAGTAAATCGGCAGTAAATTACTCATGCCTTAATTTGTCTTTGTAATATACATTTATTTACAAAATATAACAGTGTAACACCTACCTGCAAAAGGTATACTGATCTCTGTTAAGTTGTCTTCATCACAGTGCCTATAAAGTAGAACCTGATTTATAGCCTTGAAGAAATTCAGCTTTTCATATGAAGAGGAGAAGGCCATGACCCTTTTTACAAACATATCATATTCAGATAATTCCATCCCAGAGACACACGTAATATAATAGTCTGATGCAGTGCAGCTCTCACAAAGAATATCCTGAGTGTTCTGCGTACAGAAAGATGTCTAAAGGTGTTTTTGATAGAGCCATAACACCAGGTCTTTGCTCATTACTTCACTGTGAATACGTGCAGGCCAAATTCTCGGAGAGGAGGACCTTGTCCCGACCTCTTCTTCTCACGACATCAACCTGCTCCTAAATGTGTGCCATTACAAATGATTAAATCATGGTCCAAGGGATATATGGAGGGGTAGGAAATTACTTGCATCAGAAATGAAATGAAATTGACTATTAAAAGTATAGTCTTATGTGCCGCTCAATGGCCGAGTGGATAGCACATGTGCGCTCCAGTTTGACAGTTTGCAGCAATGTACCTTCTCCAGTCTCTTCCCCATTTCATGCAACTATTCTATCTAATAAAGCCTATGGGCCAAAAACACATACTCCTAAAGGTTGGTTGGATATTTGTGCACTCATGTTTGGTGAAGTTTAGTCATAAATTATTGACATGCAAAAGACCTCAACCAAGGTGATATTGGCTGTAAAAAACAATAAAAAAAAGTTGTTGCTGAATGTCCGCCGGCATGAGTTGTGTTCTCTCTCTGGAGTCAATGAAACGCATTATTCATGGAGCAGTCAGCTAATTTGCAGCTGCTGTTACCTTGTTGAAACAGCTTTTATTGCTTTCACTGTATGAAGGTCCAGGTATTGATCATTTGTGACACATCAGAGAAGTGCCGACGCTCACAGAGGAAGTGTCGGCATATGTTGATCGAAGATTTTACTTGTAAATTGCTCATTTTGCATAGTGAAGCTTGCATAGATTAGCTCTCCGCTGTTTTATCAAAAAGCTTTATTGCTTTAAAAAAAAAATCATTATTAGGTTCAGTGACCTTAGCCCACACTTTGTCCCAATCTAACATGCATATTTCTGCTCTCAGCTAGCCTATTTATTAAGACATAACATTACTGTAAGCATGTTGCACATTCATCTGCAGTGACTGCAGTGAAGCTTCCTGAGTTGATTAATTATTCAATATTTTAGCCTTATCCCTTGGCTTTAGTAAGTTGGCTTCTTTTGGTTGGTTTTAATGATTTTAGTGATTAACTGGAATCCTTTCATTCAAATCTAATCATGCAAAGGTGTCTCTTCATGCTTTTATTTTAATGTTTGACATGTTCTGGCCTCTGAAGCATGGTTGTTCTGTTCAGTCTGCTGCACAGAGATTATCTTTGTATGTTAATGGCCTATTTTCGAGTGTGTGACAGAGAGAAATCAGTAATGTTTTCTTCTATTGACTGATTACATTTGAGAAGATTTTCCTGTTGTGTCTTGCAGGGAGCTCCAAACCCACTGAACCACTGTCAGACTCAGGCCTGCACGCGCTCCACAGAGGCTGCACTCTCACATCCAGATGACTGATAGCCCTGGGCCCTGCTGTGGAAATGACAAGTGCCATCCATAACGGGCCGAGGGCTGCTGAAGTGATTGCGTTCATAACATCATCGACTTGGTAAACACAGTTGGCTTCACTCTTTGTATACAAGCAAATTGTTCAGATCATGTAAAATTACAGAGTGCGTTTTGGAAGCTTACGCACACACACACACACACTCACGCACACACACACACACAGTTGGGATGGGTAGACATTACGGTCTATGAGATAGACAGACTCCATCTTTATTCCACCTGACTGATCAGAGCAGTGTGATAAAGTCTCAATCCTGATAAGATCCCTGGATAGTCGACACTTAAGTCTGTTGTGAGCATGACACGCATAGTATAAAGTCGTTATACAACAATCAGATAATTACATGCTCTGTAGTTCATTATGAATCTGACACAAATGAGATTTGTATCACACAAACCCATGTCCTGTCTGTAATGATGATGCTGTGATTTTGCAATGATACAATCCATTTACCCAAAGTCTGAAGGAGGGGTCATGGAGGCGGAAGGGCCCAACCTGATGTTTGGCAAACTTACCATGAAAAAAAGTACTGATATTTTATTTGTGTATTTCAAGAAAAAGTAGTCCTGCCCTTTCTTGGTGATGAAACTCCTGAGTAAGAAAATGGTATGGGCAGCTTCTGCGAGTCTGTGAATTAAACAAAGGCAAAGGTATGTGTTTGTTTGAAGACATACTGGGGAACTGGGCACACTGGCAATGCATTCTAGATCAACTGTTGTGATAACAACAAACACTTTTGTACCAATGCTGAGAGTCTGTGTCCAAAGCATAAATCTACCTGTGACAATGAGAGTGGAGCACTCTGTGGGAGCACTATTGGAAAGAGAGACAACAGCCAGGCAAAGATGAGATACCATATGCCAGTACAGCCCTTTACTCTTCTGTGCTTTTCAAATAAACAATAGCCACTTCACTCATCACAGATAGCACTGTTGATATTATAAATCCAGGTAAACAAATTCACCAAGCAAGTTTGTCCCTCCAGTAGATATAATGATAGTCAGAAAGCATTTGTGAGGTAACATACTCTCAATGATAGGTGTTTCTTTATTTTCCTTCAACATAACCAGTGTTGGGCCATCAAACATTACAGTCCTATTGTCCTGAAGCATTTGAAGTATAATTTTGTTGGCAAAGTATATTTTAGCTATTGCTGTTAAAAGGTGAGTGTATTCCCTGAAAAGCACTGGAGTCTTTCACTTTTGGAGCTGCAGTTTGAGCGACACACGCATCAGTTAAAGGGAGAGGTAATTAGTGTGCCTCTGCCACAACAGGAAACTGAATGACAACATTATTTGTTCCCTTCGTCAGTGGCTTGTCACATAATTAAAGGTGGCATCCAATCTTTCACATTGCATCCAGCGCCATATCTGAAAACCAAAGTGTCAGTGTCCCCCAAAGCTGCACGCCCAACTATTGTCATCCACACCCGCACTAATGCTCCAGGGGTTACAACGCAAAATGCAAGAGATTAAAATAGACGGCTGGGGTGGACACCTGTGGCTCATTGTGCCATTTGAGACATCAGTACAGTAAAGGGTACTGTAGTCAGCTGTGAAGACAAGGCTGGGAACTGTTGTCATATGATATTATTATTTAAATATAAGGCTACATAAGTTTATCTGTACGGCACAATTTGTACACAAAGTAATTCAAAGTGCTTTACAGAACAGAAAAATATGCATTCAAATCCCCAAAAAGATAAAAAGATAAATAATCATTTAAAAATGTACTTTAAAAAATAAGAGTGCAGATAAAATCCTTTCAGTCATATCCACAGCTAAACTGAACTCTAGATTTGAACATTGTCAGAGTAGTGGCCTGTCCCACATCTGAAACTGAAACACTGATTCCCCATGTTTAGCCCTGACTCTGGGCACCAGCAGGAGGCCGGTCCCTGAGGTCCTCAGAGTCCGAGATGGTTCATATGGCACTAACATGTCCAAGATGTACTTTGGTGCTAGGCCATGGAGAGACTTGTATACAAGCAGAGCTGCTTTAAAGTCGATTCTCTGAGCCACAGGGAGCCAGTGCAAAGACCTGAGCACAGTAAGTCACAAGGTAAGTTGATGTGAGAGTTTACCGGTAAGTCTAAATGGATAGCCTTGTGACGCCTGTTTTGACGTATAGATTTAAAAGGTTTTACAAATATCACTGCAGTGTCATAGAAAAGAATGTTTACGCTGACCATGTAATCAGATCCAATAAGAGCGCCTTTTAATTCTCTGTTACACTAATGGCTTTGTGGCAACAATGTTGAAAAGGTTACATAATTACAATTTTTGTTTTGTTTTTTTAAATGTATTTATTGTTCAAACCAGCAACTATGTGTGCTATAGTGTATCAAGTTTGTTGGAAAAAATGCATAGAGAGACAGATAATTAATACATTTGTTGTATCATTCATATTACATCTAAGGGTCTTTCTTTATTTAAAACATGCTGTATATATAAAAATAATTATAAAAACATCTCATTTGATTATAGACTAAAAGTAAATGCCATTTTCTGTTATCTCCCATGACTTTTTGGGTTTGTACTGTCTGTCATTCAAAAAATCTATATCGCAAACACACATTGGTCACACAGCTGGGTGTTTTCAGCATCTTATCCCTGTAAATTTGACAGTTAACCAAACTAATGCAGTAATTTGTGATACATTTAAGTAGATTTCCTGTTTAAGTTCCTGCCCAGGACCCAAAATCACTTTTGATCGGGCACACATTTCATTGAGGGCTATATATCCAGTGGTCGAAGGGGGTTAATTAGATTCCCTCGGCTGTGGCCTGTACTGACTCAGAGGACTGCCCCCTTCAGAGCCTCCCCTCCCTCTCCACTTCCTCAGTCACAACAATCTCAGCTTTTGTCTCAGCCCGATGCTGCCATGCCAACGCACCCCAGATGTTCTCAGCCTAAACTTGAGAGATGGTAGTGAGAAGGCATTTGGGAGTGGACCACTCAGTCCAGTTTGGGAGAAAATAGGCCACAGCTGAGCTCAAGTAATACAAATTAGTTTTTATTTTGAATATAATACAAACAAAAGCTAAAATAATAATAAACAGAATAAGACACAGGGAGCAACCAGTTATGGTTAACGTTAAGCAGTGGTAGAAGTAGTATTCAATTTTGTTTCTTAAGAAAGGTGCAGATACAGAAGCAAGTATTTATGGAAAACGTTTTTTAAAAAGTTACTATGAGAGTTAAAGTTAGTCATCATTACGTTTTTTTTGTAAACAAGATGTGTTAACTTCCATCAAAAAGTAATTTTCAAATTGAAGTAATTATACTCTCCTAAACTCAAATTAGTCCCGCCCACAGGGAGGAGTTATAACTTACTCTAACACTGCATGTAGTAAACAAAGCACTACTTTTCCTACCATGGACCACCCTTTGACAAATGCACGGTTTTGCTGACTTGTTTTAGAGTAAAAAGTAAAATTATTAAAGGTGTGAAATGTGGTATTCTTAACAGAGAATTGTGCTGAATTTTTGGTCAATACATTTCTCAATTTCAAATCTTTTCAAATTTAGTGCAAAAGTAAATCTTTCCATTTTATGAATGTTATATCAGACCAGTCCTTGACAGTCAGCTCTGTCCCGGTCAACATCTCCTTGTTATTGTAGAAAAAGATTCAGATGTAGTCATCTGGACTCTGTTTTAGAAAAAACGAAAAGTTTCGACTCTCACTCCTGTTTATACCCTACTCTGTGAAAGCCCTGCCCACAGGGCAGGAGGAGGTAATCTTTGTTAAAAAAGAGAATCCTTCCTTAAATCATAATGGAGGTTTAAGATTCAACCTTCCAGTTGTTTATAATGGTTTGCTGAAACCCTGGAGACGCCCGAGGCATTCGTTTGCTAAACAGGCACTCAAGGTGAGGGAGCCAAACGCCAGGGAACAATAGGCCCATCCTAGTTAAGTTTCAACGGGCCATTATCAGGAGGTCCCGCCCTGTAGGCAGGGCTTTCACAGAGTAGGATATAAACAGTTCTCAGACTTGTTTCACTGATTGAGAATGACTCTTGGATGAGAGTCGAAACGTATCGTTTTTTTCTAAAACAGAGTGACTGCATGACTACAACAGAATCTTTTTCTACGATGGAACACTCCAGGACGAATGAGGGATTACACCGACATCTCCTTGTTATTGAATTTTTTTGCTTCAGCCAAATCTTTTAAAGTATCGAATCTTTTCATTAGAATTTCTTGTACAATCTGATCAAAAACAAACTTAATACCTTTTGTTTTCCAGACCTTAAATGGTCTGTTTGGTGCTAAACTCTGATCATGAGCCAACCAGTTTAAGATTTTAACATCTTTGTTTAGTTTGTATGTTTTGATGAGCTCTTTCCAGATAATAAACCCTAATGTGAAGACGGTTCAAAATTTTGGCAACTACGCCTTCATCAGCGAACATTTTTGCAGGATTTTTTTCTTAGCAGATTGTAAGACCTCAAAGATTCTCTATCACCTCCATTTCACCCAACCGTTTGTCATCTGCGAGTAAAGACTGAATCTTCGGCATATTACACTCATAATCCCATTGAGCTTCATATTCAGGGTCACACCAATAAAGCACCACTCTGATTTGAGCTGAAATAAAGTAATTTTAGACATGGTAAACCCCAACCACCTTTTTCTTTTGATAGTTGTAGAGTTTTGGATCAGATACAAATCGGCCATACAAGTCTTGAGATAGTTTTGTCACACTCGTCAAATAGTCGGTTGGAGATGGAAATTTGAAGAGTCTGAAATAGATATAAAAATCTGGGTAGAACATTCATTTTTATAGTTACAATCCTTTGTCTTAGACTTTAGTATGAAATATGATTGAACATTGGGGTTCAGACTGGCATGAAAGATTTTTAAGAAAGATTTTTACCACCAAAAAAACATTTATGATAAGTGAAAAATGCTTTTTCTATTTTCCCTTAAAAGCTTGAAAAATTGAGGAATGAAGCGACAATTTATGAAAAGAAACTTTACAGCTGCCCAGTGGTTGAGTGGTTAAGGCACAGCACACGTGTGCCAGATGCGGCTGGCCTCTATGTCGTGAAAAATCCCGACTCCAGCAATTTACTGCATGTCCTCTCCCTGTTTGATAAAGCCTTCGGGCCAAAAAAATTCGGACAATACAATTTAAAGTATTTCATCACAGATACCATTATCAGTACAACTATCACTAATACTATAACAATGACTTGTTATTGTTATAGTATTAGTATAAGTACTATACCTCTACTTGTTCTAAATAGTACTAAATGCTTCAACCACTCCAACAAATAATAACATTACGGTATCCATTCAGCAACTGGTTAATTTGTGCTGCCAAGAGCTCATTGAGTGAGTTTCTTTAGCCAGTATGCGTGTGTGTGTGTGTGTGTGTGTGTGTGTGTATATATATATATATATATATATATATATATATATATATATGTATATATATCTCAGGTATGAAAAACTGGACAGCATCGGGCCCTGGCATGATTCAAGCATACTGGCTAAAGAAACTCACAACACTACATGCGCGCTTGGCAGCACAAATGAACGCAGTTGCAAAGAAATGGGACTCACCCTGAATGGGTAACCGAAGGGCATACAATCCTGATCCTGAAGGATCCCTCCAAGGGTACAGTCCCATCCAACTTTCGGCCAATAACCCGTCTCACCACAACATGGAAGTTCATGTCAGGCGTCATCGCGGATAAGATAAGTGGGCAAATGGATCAATACATGAGCAAAGCACAGAAGGGCATCGGCAAAGACACCAGAGGAGCCAAACACCACCTCCTGGTTGACAGAACAGTCGCTCAAGACTGCAGAACCGACACCACCAATCTGTGTACTGTCTGGATTGATTACAAGAAGGCATATGACTCAATGCCACACACGTGGATCACTGAATGCTTGGAGATGTACAACGTCAATTGGACTCTAAGAGCCTTCATAGCAAACTCGATGCGGCTGTGGAAAACCACCCTCGAGACCAATGGTAAACCACTTGCACAAGTGTCCATCGAATGTGGCATATACCAAGGAGACGCCCTGTCCCCACTGCTGTTCTGCATAGGTCTGAACCCTCTCAGCCAGATAATCAACAAGACTGGTTATGGATACCGACTCAGGAATGTGGCCATGATCAGTCACACTCCTCTTCATGGATGACTTCAAACTGTATGCTAAGAGTGAGCGAGACATTGACACTCTCTGATCCACACGACCAGGATCTACAGCGCTGACATTGGGATGTCATTCGTGTTTGAGAAGTGCAGTCGGATGGTGACAAAGAGAGGGAAGGTAGTCCACACCGAAGGGGTCTCACTCCGTGAAAAAACAATAGCAGACATTGAGGATGGCTACAAGTACCTAGGAATACCACAGGCAAATGGAAACCTTGAAGAGCTAACAAGGAAAGCGGCAACAGCCAAATACCTAAAACGAGTAAGGAGGAGTCCTAACAAGCCAGCTCAATGGCAAGAAACAAATCCCGGGCAATAGACAGATCCACAAGTACATCAAGGACAAGGCCCCAACAGATGACGTGCTCAGTGAATGTCTCAGGCAATGGGAACAGAGGATGAGGTGCTGGAGGAGGGACCATCATGGGAGGACAAGCCCCTACATGGGATGTACCACCGGAACATAATCGAAGTGGCTGATATCAAGAAATCCCACCAAATGGCAAGAGCGTCTGAAGAACAGCACAGAGGCACTCATCATGGCTGCACAGGAACAGGCCCTGAGCACCAGAGCAATAGAGGCCCAGATCTACTACACCAGACAAGAGCCAAGGTGTAGGTTGTGCAAAGGGGCCCCGAGACAAACTAGCACATAATGGAGGGTGTAAGAGGCTGGCAGGTAAAAAGCAAACATGGAGCGCCATAACCAAGTGGCTGACATAGTGTACAGGAACATCTGTGCGGAGTATGGACTGGAAACCCCAAGGTCAAAGTGGGAAACACCCCCAAAGGTGGTAGAGAATGATCTGATCCTGTGGGACTTCCAGATACAGACTGACAGAATGGTAGAATCAGAATCAGGAAAAAGGAACACGAGAAACTGGAAAATTACCAAGGGGCTCAGAGAAGAGCTAGAGAAGGTTTGGAAGGTGAAGGCGAAAGTGGTGCCCGTGGTCATCGGAGCACTCAGGGCAGGGACCCCCAAACTGGAGGAGTGGCTACACACAGATCCCTGGAAAAACATCAGACATCTCAGTCCAGAAAAGTGCAGTACTAGGAACAGCAAAGATACTGCGCAGAACCCTCAAGCTCCCAGGCCTCTGGTAGAGGACCTGAGCTTAGAAAAAGGGATGAGACCACCCGCGGAGGGTGAGAAGGGAATTTTATATACATATATATATATATATAACATCTTGCAAATAAATAGAAATGTAAATTTTAGCATTGTGTCACTCGTGATAAGTCAAGTGTTGAGCTAGATTAATCTTGTGTGAGTGTGGTTTAGGCATGACCCTGACTGGTGCAGTGGTTATGGTTCAGGTGGAGCAGTGACTTAATTTCCCAGAAGAGAACCTGATATTAGCTGAAGCACATAGCTCTCTTATGTTCCCACTGTGACTGATGCGAGTATCACAGCTCATACTATTAAGAAACCTTTTCCTTTGACATTTGCAAATTTGCAAAGGGGAATAGTGACATGTAATTTCCAGCTGTGTCCTCATGTTTTTAACACTTTAACTATGAAAACTCACAGCCGTTGCAACACCATTATTAAACAACACTGTCTCCTTGTCCACATTCACAATATAAGTAATGGAGTAATTATCTTGTCACTGAGACACCTGAACCACCAGTCCAGTCGAAAATTGAATCTGAAAAACTGTACAGTGCGATGTGAGAATTATGTCAATAAATATACGAAAGAAAAAATATTTATCTTTGCCAATTGCTGACCTTTCATATGATTTAAAACAGCAGACGTAATTAACAATACAGCACACTCAAGGGTATTGTGAGCAAATAACCCACTTATTTACACCCATTTTTATAAACCTTTCAGTCACAGTCAAATGTTTAATAGCCTCATAGAAAAAGATGTACCATCACCTCATATTGCCCCCTGCAATCACATATTCAAACACTGATCGATATCGGATGATTAATTCCTTTCGACACAACAATTTTCTTCCAGCTGACAGACTCCCACAGAACCAATTTAATGGTAATAATTATGTAGACGTATTTGATAGCATTGCCATTTAGTAAGTAGGCTGCATGCAAATATCTCATAATTACGATCTCTTTCGACAGACAGTGACAAAACTTTGCAGTTTGGATGGCGGTGTAATCCCTCATTCGTCCAGGAGTGTTCCATTGTAGAAAAAGATTCAGTTGTAGTCATCTGGACTCTGTTTTAGTCCATGGTATATTTTGCAAAATGATAATACAGTATGCCATTTAAATTGTGATTCCATTTTACACATGACATACATGAGCATATTTTAGGTCTTTAGGTCTTTTGGTGATGATATTAGCCATGTGTAGTTGAATGCAACACGCAATGCACAGTTCAGCTACAGCCCTTGTACTGTTTGAAGTAAAGCTATTTGCTCATGCGCACATATTTTTGATTGCACAACTTCTCAGCTCGCATAAGCACCCTCAGAAATAATCTTAGAAGAAGTACAGACTAAAAAATCTTGCACTTTCTTGTTGCATATGTCTCTGAGTGCGTAAAGGCAGTGGTCGTTGGTGTCACAGTAATAGGGTGGACAAAGCAGGGCCTCTCTTATACCTCTCAAATTCAGACTTTCATTTGGAGAAAGTGCTGGTATCTTGGCCTCTTCAGATCCCATTTGAACAGCCCTCTTTGTTCGTATGTCAGTCTGTCTGTCTGTTCTGCTTCAATGTGTGCCACTCTGTAACGAAGAGTGGTCCACAGTGAAAGAAGCACCAAGCCATTACTCCAGCTCTCAGTCCTGACTTATAGAAAGAAATCTACAACTTGTACTAAACATATTTAAGGGGACAAGGTGATAAATGTGAAGTGTTTGTTTGTGAAGGCGTTTGGGATTGTGAGATTCTCTCATGATGAATGAGTCTTTATTAGGCATGGTTAGCATGTAAAACAGAAAGTCATGAGTGTCCAAGCCTTATACATTTATTCAGAGAGGCAAAACATAAGGCACAACCAGCTGAATGGATGTGATGAAAAAAAAAAAGACATTTGGCAAATGGTAAACGCAGGGAAGCATATGTGCAACCACATAAATCACTACTAATAGTGGCGGGTATAAATGGATTCCTAATTTTTTCCCGTCATGTTGATTCATCTCAATTTCTAAATTTTCAATTACTTACTCAATTACTATATATATATATATATATATATATATATATATATATATATATATATATATATATATATACATACATACATACACACACACACACACACACACATACACACACACACACACACACACACATTTTAAATAAACTTAAATAATTTAGATATATTGCAATTTACTTCAAAAAGCAATACAATTTATTCTTCCAAACAAGATGCAACATTTTTACTATAAAGTCCCAAAAACTGTGATCTGTGACATCACCATTCGATTAATGGCACAGGTGAGTACTGTTGTGGATTCAAAAGATGTACAGTAATATTTTGTTTTCAACTGCTGATTGCTATGGCAACGGTGCTAGGTTTTCATAACTCTGAAATCCATACTATACATGGCTTATATTACATTATAGCAGCTCAATTGGTTTATTATTACATGTAGGGCTAAACAAATGTTGCACGGCATGTCCACACAATATAAACACAGCCAAATGACGTTGCACTACTGGTATTCAAGCTGAATGTGTGTAAGCATGGATCTAAAAGGTGGTTTGATTTTATACTTCTTTAGGGACAGTGTCAGAAACATATAAAATAGCAGCACCATCTTGTGGCTGCTTTTAGTATTGCATTTGCACATGCGAAGTGTCTTCTGGGAAAAATCTGAAAGAGAGCTGTGAAAGTCCATATGGATAGTGGTCTCAGACAGTACAAAGAGACTGTTTATCACTGCTCATTCACATAAAACACCCACTAAGTGAATTGCAGACAATATGATACAGTGAATATTAATTTCAGGCAATAATATATAGTGAATATTGCAAAAGTCCATAGAGTATTTTGATTCTTATGTTTTAAACACAAAAGTAGCCTGTATGTATAAAGTGTCCTAAATTATTCTGATTTTCAGATAATGGATGCCATGTTGAAAAAAAAAAAAAAAATCTTGTTTCAAAGTTTGTATCTAAAGTAGCTTAGTTTATTTAACAACATGAATAAACATAAGTATATTACCATTTTCCTCTGCAGTCACATGGTTATGTTGTTAAATTGTGAATAAAATGTATTAAGACAAAACAGACAGTACATGGTTAGACATGGACACAAAGCTTGCTTTTAATATAAATAATTCACTTACAAAAAGTTGACACAAAGTACAACACAACAGGTCTTTAAAGTTGGCAGGTGTATGTATTTACTAGCCATTCTCACAGATGTTTATTAAAAGCCTTATATGTGGTTTGTTGTTTAATATCCTGTGGTATAGTTCCACTCTCTGGCTCCTTTCACAGACTGACTAAAGGTACTCTTTCGTAAAGGGATCACCCTAAAGTGCTCTGATTTGCTTGAGACCAGCTTGTTAAGCAATAATTAAAATGATATGAATTAAACTATTTTGCTGCCTCGGTTGACATTTCATTTCTGATTGATTCTGTTGCACTTTATCTACAGCATCTTATCAGAATGAGAAATAAAAGAGAAATGAGAATCTATCAATCCAAGATATTTACAGATTTTTTTTACAATTTGTAGCTTTTACCTTGCAACGTATATTTCAGGAACTTAGGCAGCACTGTTGGTTTTACAGAAGAACATGCCCATTGTTTTAGAGATGTTTCGCTGTAAGCAAGTTGGAGACATATTTACTTTGCTCAGGACAAACTGAGGTTAATTTCTGCAGAGCATTTTTTAGGCCTTTTTGATTTTGGTGATTTGCGTGAAACACAGAGTTAGTGGAAATGATGGCTGCTGAAAAAGGTTTTGTCATTTAGTGTTAATAGCACCTGCAGCTTGTGATTTAATGCTTCTGCGCAACAAGACTGATAAATGCAGAAGCCATCATTCTGTTTTTACTTGACTCATTAACTAATGAAGCTCAACATGAGGCCGTGATGTGATGATTCAGTTTTGCATACGTAATAATAACTGCCTCTAATGTGAATAGTGAGACTTGACAAAGAGAAAGTTCTGTCTCTATAATCAGGGCCTTCAGAATTAGACTTAGGCACTTCAGGGCCACGTGCCAGGGCTCAGTTCTTAGTGTTTTACATTTGTCAAAACACTCTTGAGGTTGGGGGAACTGGTCTCGCTTAGGAGTTTTCGCTCAATTTTTAAAGAACAAAGAAAGAATCATCCTAAAAATGTCTGTGTTTTTAAATGTAAATGTTTCCTTTCATCCTTAAATGTCTCTTAATTGCGTAAATGTTTTTATGACCTGGGTAAGGCTATATTTTTCCCTTTGCCCCAGGTCACACTTCTTGATCTCAATGGGTTCTCACCTGCTTAAATAAAGGTAAATGCATAAATAAAACAAAATAAGCTGTCCTTAGCCGTAAGAACAGTATACAAACAAGTAAAGGGGACCTGAGATTTAAATTTAAAAAAAATAGTGTTCCAGTTGGTTAAATTTGACTTGCATTTATGAATTGTATACTCTATGCCATCAAATAGCTTACTTCAAAATAATATTACTCCAGTAGAAATATAAAGTAGCGGTCCAAGAAGTCACTAATCATGAGCTCCTGTCGAGATACAACATATGATTATTCATTTGAAGTGAATGTAATTGGAAGGACAAAACACTTAAAAATTCACAAAATACGGCATCTCCAAAGGAAAGACAAAAAATAAAAAAAATTAAAAATGTATCTGCAGGAGCGGTTCAAGAACTGTTCAAATCATCTATTATTATCAACATAAAACTTTTCTCATTCACTCACAGTAGTTGGCCTAGCCAAAACATCTACTCAAGTAAAAGCATTGCAACAAAAGTATTACTACGGAGTAAAATATGTCATCATAAAATACATTTCAGAAGTGTATTTGCTAGCCATTCTGATAAAATGACTGACTGGAAGGAAAGACAACCAAAGCAGGTCTTTTTTTCATTGAATGATTTTATTGACATGTACAGTTTTGCACCATGGTTTCTCTGAATACCAACAGTGTTTACCATAAAGTTTCTTTTCATTAAATTACATTTATAATGCTTTACTCACATAAACATTTATTATTTTCTTATTGCAATAAACAAGAGTAGCCAGAATGAGTCAGGTATTGCTACAGTTCGCCATACAAACTTTGTCCCTCCGGCAATGAAATTCAAAAATAACTTTATTGGCAAGACAAAATTACAACAAAGCCTCTCCATGTGGGGGCAGAATAAGGCTAAGGCTAGTAGCCTAAATACAGCTAACATGAAATACCTGCCTTGAATCTAACACTTACATCTCATTTAGAGAACAGTGACGATGAAATAGGTGGATGTCCACATTATGAACTCGTGAAGAACAGAATGAACACTTCTGTGTTGCTGCTACTAGCTTTAGCTACCAGGGACAGGAGCAGTACTCAGGTCTGTTGGATGGTTAAGTCTCCAGGAGGATGGGCTGTGTTTCCAGTCCACACATGCAGGTTTTTGTCTCTGGTTTATGGTTAGGCCACTTATAGCTTCAGGTTTTGTATTTCTGATTGGTGGAGAGGGTCCCAACACACTAGAATACATATGGTACACACACCAACAGGGGGGAAGAGCATGAAACCTGAACAGGTTCTCGCTCAAAATCAACAAAAAGAGCACAATGGTGGAAGCCAACTCCAGCTTCTGTTAAGTAATGGCATTGAAAATATGTCTGTGATTTCACTCACACAAACAAATGACAAAAGTCCAAACAAAACAATGGTGGTGAACAAGTCTAGCTCTAATCCTCTGACACCTTTTGTACCCTGTTACCAAAGCAGAGATTATCATTGAATATGGCCCTTTAATATGAAGAGCCCAGTTATAACCTCTGTCAGTCTGTCTACATCACATCCGGATGCAAGCTCCAAGGGCACCTCTCATGGAAGAACAATGAAGTCTCTGCTGGCTCACTCCCAGTTCACACACACTCCACAACATGTCACAACATGTTACACAGATACAAGTCACTCCCATTGCATTGCAATATTTAGACAAAGGTAAGACATTAGAGCTCATTGCTTCTCAATGAAGGGCACAGTGTATATTTTAATTCAGAAAAAGGTTTAGCTCTGCTGCTGCTTAGTCACTTCCTCTGCCTGCATGCCAGTGTGTCATGGTGTAACAATAACAGTACTATTTATCCACAATAATATTCTCTCTCTAGTCAATGGATGCATTGATAACACGTTTACTACCTACAAAAATAGTTTGCGTTTTATGCTTTTATATATTATGAGATATAAATGCAAAAACAACAAGTCAACCCCAAAGAAAAGAAAGTGCTCACCAGTCATTGTAAAAGAAAGCTAATCATGGTGCGCTTCATGGCTTTCAGTTGTAAGAGATAAAGTATTGATAGACACCCAGGGCGGTGTCCAGCTCGGGGCAGCCTCAGTGGGCTTCATGCTTACCTGTCACGGCCACTCAGTGTCATCATTCAAGACTGTATTTGGCTTTCTTATTCCTCTGTAACCATTTGTTCTCTTCCAGCATTATGGTCACCACTCACAGCATGCCCTCTGCTTTTTGCTCATTTGTGCCTTTGGATATGAAAGAAGAGAGGAGGTCGGAGAGGAGGGCATGGCATTGCACTAGAGGTCAACATAGTCATGCAGAAGGAAGAACTAACAGGATCATTTGAGTTCACATGCAACAAAAGGATTGCACAGGCTTATATTATGATAAATGGGGTATTGCTTCTATATCAATGATTTCCTTACTGTAAACATTGAACGAGTCATACAAACTACTATGTTATCTAAGTGCTGTCTGTGTCCAACTCAGTGTCTGAATTGCTTACTTGCCTTCAGTCAAATCTCTGTCTGACTGTTATAAAGGTTGGCAGATGTGCCCTGAAGCAGTTTCTGTGGGTAAATCTATTTTGAAACACAGATTTGTTCAGGCTTCTGTGTGTGTTAGCATGCTGCCTGAGGTCCATCCATCCGCTGACCCATGTCAGCCCTCCTCTCACCTCAACCTATCAGGAGATGACAGGGGAGCACAGTCCCCCACAGCCGTGCATGTCTCTTGTTCAGATGTGACGACCAACTGCCTGTCCACTTTAGTCCTGTAACTAGAGGGACCTACTGTCACTACGGGACAGAAGCGTCCACGGGTCAATACGACTAAGACCAATGGGAGCAGTTACGCTACTGACATAACATTATTGTTTTTGAGGTGCATAGGATGAGACAACATTGAGCCATGACAACAAGAGAAAAACACCCTGCCCAGAATTGTTAAGTAACACTACATGTAGCTTAATGCTTGGAGAATGCTTTGCATGGGTTTCTTCTGTAGCTATTGTAGCGGCTCGAATGGCCCACCACACGGGGGAGGTACAAGGGAGTTCAATGCATTATGGAATATCTTTCCTCATTTCTCTGATGAATCGCAAACGTCTCTGAAATGGAGGAAGAGTTCAGGTAAAGGGAAAAACTGGCAACTCCTAGCTCTTGCAGTCAAATCGCCCTCAGATTTTCCCCAATTGCTGCTTGTTGTTTGTATCTTCACAGTGTGCTTTTTGAGTGGCTGTTTCTGTGGCTGCAGCCAGGCTGATGTGTCAGTAAGGAGAGAAGAGGATGGGCCCGTGTGTGGTGCGAATGGGCCCTGGGGCCGGTCTCAAGATGGCGTGGCTCAGAGGAGGGCCTTGCAGGAGGTGGTGTGGGTGAGGTCCAGGAGCCGCTGCTCTCAGAGCCAGTTGGTTAGAGGACGCAGCAGCAGCCATTGCTGCAGCAACAGCCAGCGGGCTGGGCAACAACCCTGCACCCAATGCTTTGGTGAGATCCTTGGAGAAGGTCAAAGAAGACTAAAAATAGACAAAAAAGACCAAGAATGATGGATCAAACAATTGATTAATTTACATTTGATACTTGTACAAAACTTAAACTAAACAAAACTATAATCTTTAAATTTGTAAATACTGTATAGCCTGATGGAATTATAGGTTTTTACCTTCTAATGACCAGATTATAAAAATGCTAATAAGGCTAATGTATTCTGTTCATAACGCTCACCGTTAGATCGACTCCTCTGTGCTTCTTGTGTCTGCTGAGGAGAGGGTTAGGTTTTCCGGCCATACCATCCCGGTGCCTTCTACTTGATATGTGCTGCAGACAGATGTCAAGTTACTGTGTGTACTAATTAATGTAGAGATTATTGAACATCCCTCTTCCATCCCAGTTTTGGACTGCAATTGAACTTGCTGGTTTTTTTGTACCTGTTTAAGTTGCAGTTCTGAGTTGACCCGCACATTGCAGATCTCACAGTGGAAGGTGCGTTCCTGAGTGTTGGGGTCCAATGGCCCTCCTCCCTGCTCCCCACTGGGTTTGGGGCCCAGTCGTGGGTACGCCTTGATGGGACCAAGCCCACTACGTGCCTCCAGGATGGTTTTGTGTTTGGTACCTGAGATTTGTGAGCAGTTATTAGTGAATGAAGGGATAGGGTCAAGAACATTATTTATAACAAACTGTCTGTCTGGGGAAAAAATCTGCTGTTTTAAAACCTAAAACTCAGGATTAAGAGTTAGAATTAGAGTCTGAACAATTGTTGTGATTTTGAGCGTTATAAAAAATATATTGAATTGAATAAATAAAGTTGCAGTGTTTCACTATTACCACTAGAGGACAGCATTCAGACAGCTGTATTGGGCAAAACGGGCAGCCAAACAAAGCCATCTAATTGAATTGCATCATCACGAGTAACTTGAGCTTATAAAGATTTCTTAACAAAATGATATGACTGTTGAAATGGTCCAATATAGGAAAGTAACAATGAACTGCAAGGATAAAGATCAATCTGTGTGATTGTAAATGTCAGAGAATTTTAAGGATGCATTTTAATGAGGCATTGGCAGCTGATATATTGAAGTTAGGGTGAATATTCCAGTCTTCGTGCACTGTATTGTCTACTCATTGGTTGACTGAACCATTTCAATGTCATTCCATGTGACTTTGACTTGTCCTTTTAAGAGGAGCTCAGGGTACTGGAGACAGGGGGTCTGCCGGAGTCAGGGAGAGGGACCACAATGAAAGATTTCACTTGAGGCCAGAAATGTGCTCTTTGGGGCTCTACGTCTCCTCCCCCTTGTTCTATTTCGGTCAATGACAAAGCAAGGCCCTGTGGATTTTCTGCCTTTGAATGGTTGACTCCAAAAGTACAGAGAGAGAGAGAAAAAAAAAGGATTCTGCATAAATAATATATAATATAATAGTAATTTAATAACATATTTTTTAATTTCTGCAGACATCCAAGAATGATTTACTCTTTCAAAATCTTTAGGTGAATCACTCATAGGTCATTTGCAGCCAGTGGGCAGGAGGAGCATTTATGACCAGGGATTGTTTACATCTATTGTAAAATTGTAAAATTTGTTCATACATGTGCGCAAACATAAAAACATCCTTGTAAGCTAAACATCAAAGCACACATTGCTGTCAACTGCTAAAATCAATATGCAGCTTGATTTATGGAAACATAGCAGACATTTTTCCAATAGTTATGGTGGTGTTGATTAAACGTTCTACAATAAGCACTGATTTTTCTTCTTGCCTGGCAGTATTAAAGGAAATATAGCCATACTGTTCTGAATTTCAATTACTCTACTGTCAATAAAGATGGCTGCCAGCAACTCTTTGTAATGAAATAAAGAGCTATGCACAGAATGGAGGTCACATAGACACAGGCTGTTCTTGGAGGGCAGAGACACAGAAGCAGAAGAGATTAGAGCGGGCACCAGCTCCTCAGGGACATTCACAACACGTGTGTGAAAGCAGACTACGTTGGAAACCAGTGCGCTGCCCAAATCTTCATCATTTGCCTGCTCAAAATATGACTGGTCTTAGATGTACATTTTCCACCAAAACTGTTTCCACAACAACGTCAGTAAATGTGGAGGTGACATATTTAGCTTGATAATTGCATGGAAAATGTAGTAATAGTTGTAAAACAAAGTTGTGACCGATGTGATGAAAACCCTGTAAACCTAAACATCATCAAGCACAAGTAAAAATAATGAACGCTGACAAAGTTACTGGCACCCAAGAGTGTTTATAAAATGAAAATACTTTAGACAGCGCTGTAATATTTTTGTTTTGTTTTATATTTTGGAGCTTAGTATGTCTTTTCCATTCTTAGATTTGAATAACTTCTGAAAGATGAACGCTTCTCTTCTCAGCTAAGTGAACTATAAGTAGAGTAGAACTGTTCTCATGTTATTTGATTGGGTAGATCGGTATTGATACTACAAGACAAATGTCCAACAGTTTCCCACATCATCACAAGGGACATTTCTTTTCTCATCCCAGATAATTGAAGGGCAAAGCAGGTACTGAGAATCTGATGTCACTTCTCAAGAAAGACAAGAATTATAGAGTGACACGTTGTGAAGTTGCCTTCAAAGATATCACATTCATGGCCCTCAGAACTGTCGACGAGGGATGAAAGACTAAGTCAAACTATGACCAGGTGTCATTACAACCTTAAAGAGTACCTCTATTAGGAATGTCAAGATTATTCAGTAAATCGATAATTGAGATTAATCAGGTCACAATGAAGTGATTTATTAGACATTTCCCAATGTGTCAAGAATTGTGCTAATTGTAAAATCTTGATATTACAACCTCTATAGACATATTAGCTGTAATAACAGCGACTAGACCCAAACATGGACAACATTCAGCAATCTTTCAGTATGTACAACTGTCATGCATGCTTCCTGATTAAAAGCAGATCACATTGAGATTACATTTAAAGCTATGGACTATTAAATGCTGAGTTTTAAACACTACTTCAGAACACATTTTAAACAGATGCTAACATGAGCCGTAAAGTAGCATTTAATCACTAACAAACACATTTACTGAATTCCTTTAGTGAATGCCACTCATACCAAGGCACTTGACTGTCTCTTTGTCCTTTGCAGTCAGTTCCTATGACAGAGGTTCTTCGGTGGCCTGGTGTCTGATGGTGTAACATAGAAGTGCAGGGCTCATTGTCAGACAGATCAGTTATCTGCTGATCAGTGTCTGTGTGCCCTCTGCTGCACTACACTCCAGCCCAACACTTAAGGGCATTTTTTAATCAAAGAGCGCAGAGAGAACGGCAGCATTTGAGTTGTTATTTTTTGTTTGTTTGCAACAGTGTGGAGCCTGTCCAGGAGAAGCTGCGTTTAATTATACTGTAAAACAAGCAATAATCCAAACACACAGTAGCTCCAAGCATCGCAAAGACACTTGAAATGTGAGAAATAAATGCAACCGATGAAAACCTCCCAGACGCAATAAATCTTTTTGTGTCGTCTGCTGTTTTGAAGCAATTTGATTTTTTATAGCGACATGGACTGACAATTCCAAAACAACATCTGGCTCTTGGAGGATATCACTTGGTTAAATTTCTCACGCAAATGAGAAGTCGATCAGCAAAAGGAGTGTGTTCAAAAAGTAATCTGTATATTATTTAGTTGCAAATATTTGGCATGTTTTACCTTTATTGTGAGCTTCCAGTTGTGACAATGAATTGACGGCTACTTTGCAGAGTGAGCAGTACAGGAGCTTCTTGGCCTTGTCCTCCTCTGTCTCTGGGCTGGACGTCGCGTTGGGGGCAGAAGGTCCGGAGACGGGCAGCTCAGAGCTGGAGCTGCCAGTGCTGCTCCCACTGCCGGTGCCCCCACAGCCAGGGGAGGATGAGGCAGGGGGCATGAGGGGCGGAGTGGGGGCAGACAGCATGGGGCAGACCGGAGGTACGGGGGATTCTAAAGGCGGTGTAGTTGGATCGCTCATCGGAGGAAGCAGGGGTCCGTTATTCTGCAGTGCGGGATGGGTTTCATCTGGAAAAGACAAGAAATAACACAATAAAACAGTGAGACAAGGATTAAATACATGAGCCACACTCATAAATGTTTTAGTATGAACTTTATTGACTGTTTTATAAAATATGCTTTGACCACTCCCAGTTAAATGTGGAGAGCCAGCCTGCAGACAAACCTAATACACTGAGTTACCACAAAACATGGCACCATTGGTTATTGCGAACTAATTTATAGAACCAAACATGTGCTCTGGGATGGGCAATTGTTTAATATGTTTGGTGCTTTTGAAGTACTGACTGGGATCTAGTGGCAATGTGGTCTCATATTAAAATGCTACTTACACAGCCAAAAGGAAAACTGGGGCCCACTGAATTGGCGCCTTCCCACACACCTGTTGTTTTTAACTGGGGTCGAAACCAAATGCCACTTGCTTTGTCACAGAGCATTACACAAAGTCCAAAGTAAATATCATTAGCGGAGGGCCCCACAGCCGTCTAGCGTTTCAGTGCCATTAGCTCCGGGCAGATTGTATTGTTGTGGTCACATGCTGTTTTTTAAATAAGAGGATATATGTTTATACATATATTTGAATACACATGTTTCTGGTCAACCACTCCCTACGCAATGACTCTGGTATTTCCTAAGCAATGGGTGTAGGCTGAATAAAGACCCCCAAATTTCGGGTGGGATATGCAGAACCCCCTCCATAGGGAGAGAGTAGGCCTCAGTCCAAACCCCAAAGGACGAGGCGCTGAGGGCAAACCATGGGAAAGCCCATTGGATTATTGTATTAGAGCAAAAGCACAGAGTCTTTCTGGGAACCAAACAAATAATGACATGAACGCTCAATTTCCTTTCACAGATTCCCTTAAGCTTCACAATAGTGTCACCAGATAGTCCATAAGGGACTTCATACTTTTGATAGCACTTTTATAAAATGTCACCATATTATTCGGTCTTTCATAAGAGATGACTGCAGATTTTCTGTAGTTGCTCTGTTGCGTCATCCGGAGTTAGATGCCATCTGAATGCTTTCCATTCCACTGCTTTCCTAGATCGAGATCTGTTCTCTTTCCACATTGGAAGCTTCCACCGCTGCTGTCAAGCAGATGGTTTTTTTTTTTAAAGAAAAAGAAATAATATTTCTGACAGAGAGTCTATAAACTGGTCTGAGATCAAAGTACTTAGTAAGGCAGAGAACTCCAAGAGGAGGTTTGTAGCTCTACCTGCTCTGCTAAGGCGCAGGCTGGTTTAGTCTTTAGAGGCTTTACCAAAGTGTAACAGGTTGGTTGGTTGAAGACAGAACTATTATAAGCATATAATAGTTTTATTTCCGAATGCCCACACACAGTCAGGCAAACAACATACATGCCTTCATTATTATCATAACAAGAAGCAATATCCTCGCAGCACAAAACATGTGGTTTGTGTTTAAGCAGAGCCCCTGTTGGCCAAATAGAAGATGCAGTGCTGGAGATGTTCCATGGCAAACCATCACATCCAGTCAACCTGAAACAGCCAAGAGTCTTTCCTCCTCAAGTGTGTTTGAACAAGTTTAGTTTGAGGTCTAGTCCCTGTGCACTGCTTTGCTCTTTCACTGTCATTCTCCACAAGCGGGACTCCTTTTTTAAAATCTTATTTGCACACTCAAATGAAAAACTCACTCTGCTCTCTCACAGAAGCAGTGATGAATTGTAACACTTCTTCCCTGATTGCCCTGAATAAAGCCGTCCTGAGGTACTTGACTGTGGCTGCTGAGGGATATGCTCTAATTAAACATTGATAAGGCAGTTAGCTGACCTTCCTCCATGAACCAACCTCACCGTTACAGAGCACAGTATTAGCTGAGGAGCAGGTCACAGTGAGAATAACTGAGTCCAGATGTGCTACCGGCGCCCGGGGTGTCCACGTTGACTTAATCCCATCAGGAAATTAAAGCACTGTGCAGTACTGAGAGTGGTGGAAAAGCAGTTCATAAACCATCCCAACCCAGATGGGGATTTGCTACTACGTCTTACTTCAATTTATTGTCCAGATCTCTTCAGGGGAGATACCTACCTTGTATATATATTAGATATATATAAATATAATATAAATATTCAGATACAGATATTAACAAGCAGATATTAATAAACTTTAGTTCTCAAGTCAATAATATTTTAAATGTTGTGATAGGAAGGTAAAATGTAAGCCGGTACACTGCACTATAGAGACGGTGGATATTAAAAGATGTAAGGCCAAATAAGGAAAGAGAATATTGATTAGCAATACTGAGTTGCTGTAATATTAGATATTTTACAATAAAGTAAATGTTGGAGAATACCACAGCTGCACCAAAACAAGCACGCACGTGTAGTCTTAAATGTTCAGAGGACTTGAGGCCCAAACTGTGTGAAACATTTTGCCCGGTTTCATTTTTCTTTCATGTAAACATTAAATATATAAATGCTGTAAACAGAAGTCTGGAATATTTCATAACCGACACAAATAAATGAAAATACTGTGCTGTGTGCAAGTCTGTGTTAGCAAAGTGAGCTGTGATACAGAAATATCTGAGGCTGGATTAGCCTGTCTGCAACTGGTGCACCCTAATGCCTGAACTTAATCATTAACAAGCCACAAGAAACCCAATGCTAGCTTTACAAACTCATCTATAATTCAGTGTTGTGCAATTTTACTCTCTTTGGCCCCAGTCCCAGGCTAAAACGTGCTTATAATATTTCAGGTATTATTCAAGGGCTGCCTTCATATACAAACATAAAAACACAGACACATATAGACACATTTAAAAGCATATCAGCTTGTTGTAATGTAATTTCAAAGTCAGCCATGTAACCCTAGCCCTCACATGAAATTCATCTGTTTAATTGACCTTGGGTGAGTGTGGGTTTGTGTGGGCTAAAGCGTGGTTTAACAGAGCCTGCATTAGCCTGTCACACTGCACAGACAGAGGAGCTGAGGGAGGAGACAAGAACAGAGTAAACAGCTGCCTCAACATCTCCCACTGGTCCAGCCAAACCCTTCTCTCAACACACCAAATCCCACAAAGACACACTGGCCGCCTCTTTATGGGCCAAGCTCACCACTAACATTCTGGAAGACCAAGGGCTATTCTGATAAACCTGACTCACCAACAATGGCATTCAATAGATTGATATGCCATAGGTAAATGGTTCTCAAACTGTGGTGCGTAAACTCCCTCTGGTGGTACGCGGAGCTCTCTTTAGTTAAACTATTTACCGATAATTCATTTAGAGTCAATTGAATCCACATTTCTGTCCTCCTTTGGGTTAGTCCTTCTTTAGAACTAATATAGAAGTGAGTAGTCCAATTCAAGACCTGGTTTAGCCCTATTGTGGAGCAAGAATAGTTCTGTTTTAGACCATTTTTAGATCTGATGATGCCAGGTGGGCCAAATATTTTCTTAGAAATACTTAGTGTAAAAAGTTTGAAAACCACTGCCGTAGGTTTTAGAACAGATGCCCCTCCAGAAGAAACATATCAACCACTAAAAACATAGGCTCCTCCCCTCTGGGGCCAGGACTCCCCTGCCAAAGAGATTCTTAATCTCAGCGGGACTTTCCTGGTTAAATAAAGGTAAATCAATCAATACATTTTTTTTTAAAGAACATCAATACTGGTGAGATATGGGCATTTGCATTCTAACTGTATTTAATGCTCATTTCATTAAAAAAATATTCCTAAAGAATAATGTGACTGTTCAAATTTAATAGAATACAATCTACATGAAAACAATGACAATATGAACATTTGCTGCATAACTTTCCACAATTGCTTTCCACACTTTGTGCATCATGGAATTACAACCTAACAATCTTAACACTATCTGCTGTTTGAACAAAAATTGTAAAAGTATGTAACAAAACTAAAAAGTATTACACAAACGGGTGATAAAGCGAAAGTGATTCCACAAACAGCACTGTTGTTCAAAACAGATGCCTCTCTGTGCTGTCTGAGAGCTCGCGATGGGAAATCTTCCACATCATTCCTTTTTCAGGCCTGCATGGTTACACTGTGCAGTCTTTGGTCTCTTTTGTAAAATGTCTTTTTTCTAGCTGCCCTAAAGTGACCTCTGCAAGTCTGTCTAAACCTCAGTCCACACTCCAGTCACAGGCTTTCCCAATGAGGGTTACACATCTGCGAACTGTCCCACACCACTAACAGGCACATCCACAGCAGCAGGGAGGGATAAGATGGGCTGCGGGGTCACGAGAATGTGGCTCGGATACAAAACAGCATTCTTTCACATGTTACTACTCTCGGATCTCAATCACGTCAGGCTTGTTTTGGCTCAGGCAGGCGTGCTCTGTGGGGGAAGGGGCAAGAGCAGCGGCACAATCATGGACAAATAGCTGGCTCCATTTCAGAGGTTGTCACAGAAAAATATCCACATGGTGTACTAGTATTTTTTATATATATACTGGTTGACTTGTCTGAAGTAGAACTAACATGGTGAGAGAAATACATGTAACTTGGAGTTGAAAAACTAGCTATTTGTTTTTACAACGTTCAATATTAAATCTATGTAAAGTTCGCCAAAAGTGATCAGATTCAGACATTCCAAAACTTGAAACTGGAGAAGCAAACACTAAGCTCATATTGGCCCAACCTTATCCATTTTCCAAGCCTTATCTTTCATACCAAAACTATAAAAACCATTTTGGAGAAACTAACACACAATGATCACCTATTCCAACGCAGATTGCAATTAATAACACGTTCTTTGCATGTTCTACCGTCTGACCAACTAAAAATGGCACACTCTGATCAACGCCCTTGGACCAAAGACACAGAACACATAAAAGAATACACACGAGCCACAATATGAAGACATTTTATAGTCAGACGATAGAAGGAGTAGAAATGTAAAGACTTCTGTAGTGAAAACATGTTAGAACCATGTTTTGATCCAGACACTCCATTGTCCAAGTCTGAAACAGTTTTGATATCTGATGCTAAAACGTTCAAATGCTTTTTGTTGTTACATAAACGATTTGTGTAATATTTTATGCACATTGGCATGGCATACCTTTGTCTAAAACCAACAAGCAATGTAATACTGCTCCTAAAGGTCTCTACCTCCCCCAGCACATCTCGAAGCGATCGCTGCGCTGTGTCTTATAGAACTGATGATTGTGTTTATATTTTGACCCAAAAAGTTTTGGTCACAAAGCTAGATTCTTCAAATATTCTGAATAGTATTGCAAAGTGTGCAAAAGATTTTCAAGTTTTAGAAAATGTGCCAATGCGAATAAAGTGATTAAAGATCTGTCTCGTTTATGTTCAGGAAATTATTATTGATAAATATTATTTGTTTTTAACAAGAAAAAGTTAAATTGATTAGAAAATCATAATCATTAGGAGTTCTTAAAATGTTTTCCCCAATTTGCCTGGGCTTGGACTGGCACATGCATCCACAACAACCAGCATAATATGCAGGAGAATTGACTATTTCAGTCGATAAATAGTACAGGTCAGGAGACTGCAGTGACCTTAGCTCTTGGCCGACTATAATGGGTTTGTTTCTTCATTTTGCCCCTTTGTTGGGAGTAACCTCAGTAAATGTCAAAAGACGGTGTTTCAGAGATTTTTTCTTTTTTTTCTTGATCCAGGGACCAAGTGACACTGACAGAATGGAAAATCACAGAAGGGTTAACTAGAAGAAGGGCAAAGGCCAATACCAAGAAATATAACAGTGCAAAGCTAACGGCATCCTGCTAAAGAAAGAGATTAAGACTTCGCTCTAAGCAGCTAGCAAATAATTACATCCAGCAAAAATATTTTTTTTGTCATTCAGTAAGCTAGTTAAATAGTAGTGACTTATATCCGTGTTTTTGGTTTGTTTGACTACTCCCATCAAAATTGTATGTGAGACTTGCAGGAACGGTATCAAATAGGGAAATTCATATTTGTTTTAATGTTCATGAATTGGATTGGTATCAAATCAATAATTACTATTCAGCTGTTGTAAAGCACAATACAGAGCTAAATAAGGCCTTCATACAATCAGTTGTATCACAGTGCATCTCAACTTATGACAAAATATAATGCCAATCATTCTATCTATAGGTTTCATTTCAAAATGATGAAAAGTTGCAGCAGCAATTAAAACATTGGCACTGGTTCTGACTGTGTCTGTATCTGTCCATGGAAGAGTGCAATAGAGTTTATTGCATGTGTAAATAGTGTATGTGCTTGTGTGTACTTTATGTGTTTTTGGGTTTGTGCTTTTCCCTGCCAGGGGGCTGCAGATGTAAAGTCGCCTAAGGATAACTCTAGTACAATGCATCAAATGGCAACATTTAAGTTCTAATTGGACATGATCCCCTTAAAAGAAAACAATAAAATAAGTCTAGGGGTCAAAAGTTCTCAAAATTCACGAGTTTTTGCTTGTTGTTTATAGGTGATATTGTGAGTACTTTTACCCATTCATGAGATACAATATTTAGTTTGGCAACGGTACTAGATTTTCATCATTCTGAAACCCAGGATAAACAGGAAGCTAAAGCCCATCAACACAAAGTTAGAGCACATGATTTAGACTGGCGCCTCCAGGTGTATTTGCTCCTTGTTAGATAAAATGATGTTGAATGAGTTACAAGAGTCCAAAGCTTAACCTTCATCACTGGCCCATTGCTGATTCCTTATTAAGACGTAATAAACTGACATGGACATAAACACATCGACAGCTCTATGGGATTTTTTTTTAAACTTGCCACTCACACGCTCTGAGGCTAAATGCACACTTAACCAGGGACACATAGTTGAAGCGAACAAAGCATTGCAGTGGCCAGGGTTGGATTAGTGACTGGGATAGTTTCAATGTGCTGCAATAATAACGCCATCAAGCTGTCACTCAGTCTGAGCAGAGGGGGAGAGATGCCTGGTTTGTAGCCCATTCCTGACCAGACAAGATTAATTAAAGAGCACATTTAGCTTCTTTTAAATCCAGTGGAAAAAACTAATTATCCGACCACACGATTTGTCTCGAATTTGAAGTAGTTGCTGTTAATCTGCACTGCCCTTGAGCAGACATTTCCAGAAAACCAAATGTTGACCCAGGCTAGAATAACTTGTAATGAACTTGTCCAGTCACTGGTAGGTGCAATGAATACATTTTATATTGATGTACTGGCTTGAGAGGAGACTGTTTTTTTGGCTTGGATCAGTGGATTTCTTATGTTTTGAGTTGAGTCTGTTCTCTTTCAGTCATCTGACAATCATCTGTTTTCATCAAGCGTTTGCCAGTAAATGTAACCCCTTTCCAACATTCTCCAATTCCTATTCAAGAATGACCTCATTATTTTATCTGTATTTCATTATAATCCTCAAAGGTCCATCACAATGCAATGCAATACTAACTGTGTTTTATTTTATTTATTTTGAAGTCCCTGTTGTGTTGTTTTTCAGAGTTGGGGCCTATGGTTTGTTTTAAGTGTTTGCTTTGTCTAGGGTTAAGATGGCCGGAGCCACTGGTGACCACACAAGGAGTTGATCTGTTTGCAAAGAATGGGTGGTTCAACTTTTTTTTTTTCCCTTCACTTCTTACTTTAGGCTTTCACCTATCTACAGTCACCTCAAGAAATATTATAATATCAGGGCAGTATTGGATTTGATTTAACATACCAGTACTCTTGTTAATCCAGGTTCAGCACATAGAGCCAGGTGTTGTTTATGAGTACAAAACTGGAGGATTATCATGTTCAGGATGTTCAAGTGTAACATATAGAGTAGCATATCAGGATTTGTCACATGTGACACAAAAAACATGTTTGTAAGCGCCACACAGAAGGCCCCCCATCAGGGATCCAAAGTTAGATGTGCTTTGTATGGACATACTTTCTTACAACAAGAAAGAAGACATGTTCCCCAAAGTTCATCAGAGAATCTTCATCTTCTTCATGCACTCACCTGGTTTGCTGGTTTGCTCACTGTCGGCGGTGCTGCTCTGGACTCCAGGCGGTGATGGAGAGGAGGTGGGGGGCACAGTAGGAGGCTTGTCTCCGTCTTGAGGACGACTCTTGGAGGTCTCGATGCCTTTGACTCTCCTGGCGTGGCGGTTGCCTTTGTAATGTGCTTCTGCCTGGCTCTGAAGAGAATACATGAAAGGAACACCAAGGCAGCAGGTGAATAAAACATTGGAGTGTATCGCACACACATTTGCATGTCATTATGACAGCATGTTATTCAATATACACCCGGGACCAGAGTCTCAGACAGCAAGCAGGTTTACGGTGAAGAGGTGGGTGGATTACCTGTATACAGTGTATACAGTATACAGTACAAGTTATATCAGACACATTCAAGAGCCAAACTGAATTTCGGTTTGCCTAAATGTTTTATACACTCCTTAAGTCTTTCGTCTGTCCCATCAGTAACACTTAGTAAGAGGTTCCTGTCAATGACACTAGGAGCTATGCAGAAAATTATTAAGTGATGATTAGGTAATTCTGCAATATCTTAATTTAGAAAATTATGAATATTGATTGGTGTTCAATATAACTGCGAGTCTTTGGAATAAAACATATGGACCACATTAAAAAAGTTGTTCAAATTATAATAATCGCAACTCTGATAGTAGACAAACAATTGAATGAGACTTTTCAAAGTAAACAACTATAACGGTTTGGATTTACTGAAATGTCATGTACAAATTCATGAAAGTTTGGCAATAGAGTATGCAGACATTGTGGCTGCCAATGCAAGGTTCCAGCCTTCCTTATTAGAGCCACATTGACTGACATGCCAGTGAGAGTTGAACATGGGGTCAGAGAGATGCCTGAACTATTTGCTTGGTGCTCTCATGTTCTTCAGTTTGACCTGCTTCCAAAACATACACAGTGCATTATTACTGTGGATGGATTACCATTGTAACGGGCCTTCAACAATAAAAACGCCTAAAAATTCTAACACTCTGCTTTGACACATGGACTGCATGTCACCTATCTGTGTTCTTCAGCAGCTTCTATGTGTTTTCCAGTACCTTTTGTAATGTTTTTAGATGCTTTCGAGTGCAAGACAAATTCCTCTCGGGGCAATAAACGTTTTCATTCAAAATAACTATATTCGGGATGTGAAGCGCAATCCAGCAGCAAGAAATCTATAGCAGAAGCTTTAAATGGATAGTGAGCTACTGGCTAATATTCATGTCCAAGCAGTAAACAAAAGAGTCATTTATCTACAGCAGCACAGAACATCAAGGGCAAACCTGGAAAGCGTAGGTCAGTTGAGTTACAGTATACACTATATGGCAGATGGGACACGTGTTGCTATAATGAGATGTCGCCACAAGTCTAGCTTTAGTCTCCATGTGTGACAATGGCAGAGATACAAAAACACACGCTTGGATCATGGGATATTTATATAACCTCTAATGCACCATACCATAATACCTTAATACTTACAGTGGGATTATACTCTGATCAGACATTTTGATCGCTGACAGGTGATGAGAGATGATTTCTTCATAGAGGTTGTTTGGAAACATTAAAACAAGGGAACATTTGACCTTTGGAGATGAAGTGTTCAAAGCAGGGAAAATTGACAAGCGCCAGGTTTGTTTGAATTTGACATGAACAAAATCTTTTCCAAAACTGCAAATTGGATGGGGTGTTCTTGCTGTGCACAGTGGAGGAAAGTAATAAAGTACAAAAGTAAAAGTACTGTACTTATGCAACATTTTGGGGTTGGATATTTGTTTTATTTTTTACTTTTATTCCAAAAAAATTTTCACTGGACTGAAAAGTAGGAAAAACTTTTCATTTTGTTTGAGGAGTTACTTTTTGCCATGTTCATAGCGACATTCTGATTTAAGAATTGGAATTCAAGCCAGAGCTTTGAGAAAATAAAAATATGCAGACAGAATTAACTTCTTTTTCAAAATCAATACATTGAATTTAATAGTTTTCAAAACCTGTTTAAAATACATACAATTTACTCTTAAAGTACATTTTAAAACCTGTTCTTTAAAACAATTACCATAGGATTTTTGAATGTGATACTTTTTGTGCATCTGTACTTTTACTTACCACGTTGAGTACTTCCTACAACACTTGCTGTGAGCTGAACACTGAATAAAACCATACATCCTAGAATGGTTGTTATATTCTTTTGTCTGAATGGTGCGTCTCCTAAACTCGCACACTTCTTTTTAACTGCAGATAGTCAGATAGTTTTATATGTTTATATGTTAAATGAGCTCCATGTGTTGACCATGTGCTGTGTTTGGCCACATAAAAAGCATAAAAAAGAGCTTCAGATAAGATTAGTGTAAAGTGGTTGGGTCAGTGTGTCTTGAAGAGGGGCTGACAGCTGCCATATGCGCTGAAAGCCGGGAATATTTTGAGTGACACTTAGGACATTGCAGTGACCAAAGGATCACAGCGAGACGGCCTGACAAAAAGACGCCGGGGCTGATGGGTAATACCCATGAGCCCCTCTGTTACTGTATCCATGCTGTACATGTGTCTGATGGCTTTCATTTTAATTAGCATCTCACATGCTTCTTTTAAATGTAAATTGTTTCTCAATTTAGCTATCCCCGTGGTACCCAAACAGAGTGGTCTTAAGAAAGAATGTTGAAAATGTGCTTAGATCAAGAAGGACAGAAACTCTGGCACAAGAAAAGGGCAATGATGTCAGAGATATGAGAGGGATCTAAAGGTGTGGAAAGGCAGTTCCAGGAGTTTGCTTAACCCCTGTCTGCAGGCCAAAGGGCTCAATTGGACAACAGCTGACTGTCAAGAGAGCAGGCCGGATAGCAGGATAAAGAGCAGGAAGATGGAAGGACATAGAGCTGAAGGAAGCTGCACAATGCGATAAAAACAAACTAATTCAAAATTGACACCACCTGCAAAAAATAAAGTTGCTGTGTAGGTCAAATGTAATGAGGAGATATTTATAGGACTAGGAGAAGGCAACAATGAGAGAGTCTAACTTTTTGTCATGCATGTCATTTTTAGGGTAGTAGTCAACTGAAGAACATCTTGGAAGTCGACAAAATGGGGAATAGCATGATGATGGCATGGATGGCAAGTATCTCTATGACCATGAGACCATGGGGCATCACACAATAACAAATATTTACATAGAAAACTACTACAGTGTATCTGTAAAAAGGCAGAATAAACTACAATTCACTCCCAAATCTCAGTTTAACTCACTACATACTTTCTCTTTCCTATAAAAATCCCCCAACCTAATTATTTGACTAATTAAAAATTTCAAGAAATATTGATGCGAGATGTGTGTGCAAGTATTTCCTGAGCTGCAGCGTCACATTAAACGGCGAGAAAGTGAAAAGTGAAGGAGAACCCGAGCTGTGAGCAGACGAGAGCGTGTGAAGGAGACTGGGGAGAAGAGCGTGTGCAGGAGCTCACTGCAGCAACAGTGACATTGGTCAATGCAGCGCCACAGAGCTGTGATGTCATTAATGCAGCAGAAGGCACAAGGTTATTCTGCATACAGCATAATGCCTTTAGCACCTTGCAGGACACGCACACCAGCCGCAATACCAAGATGCAATGGGGGCTGTCAGACCCAGACACTAATACAAGGCATGACAAATGCATCACAAAATAAGTAGTGGCAGACAATTTTAGGTATTTCCACACTGTAAATAATGTAGCAAAAAGTGAAATACACATGGGTATAAAAGCTAGAGGATACAGCGAGAGATGAGAACAGTGGTGCCTGGAGAATGATCAAATGTGTCGGGTGAATTGTTGATAAAATGAAGCGTGAAATGGCGAGATAGAGCAGCGTTGGGGCAGGGCGGCATGATTGGGTCTTCCAAGAAACTCTTCTGATGATGGCACGCATTAAACAGCAAGCCCTTTTCAAATGTTCTGACATAAACAACAGTGTGCGAAGGTGGAGCACACCGAAAATATCAAGGAAAGAGAAAAGGACTTTCATCAAGACTGGAGCGGCAAAGGTCAGTCTTTAATCTGCACAGTTTATCGCTGAATTATTTTAGTCCATGAAATATTCAGCTTGATGTGGCATTATGTAAAAAATAGCAGCGTGGGTTGGGAGTCCGTCTGAAGCTTTCTAAGGGTGGGAGCTTAGTGGGGCAGTACAAACTATACATAAGCTGTCATACATTCACCATGGCTGATATACTGCAGTGAGGGCTTTGATCCAGCAGTGACAAGGAGGAGCTAAATCACACATGCCACATTCACTAAACACATGTGTGCTATTAGTGAGCAAGGACCTAAACATATCAACAAATGTCCATGTGCTTCTCAACAAGCTTCTCAACAAGCATACCATTACTGATCCATGCTTAAGGATAGAGAGGGCATTTTTTGTGTTTTGGCTTTGAAAGTGTAGAATATGCAGAATCACATCAATAATATAGTAAAGATAATAATAGTATAAGTAAGTGAAACAATACACTCTTGTGACGGTAGTTTTCAGGCTTCTACTGTACATTGAGACTTTTTAAATACATTATCAACCAAATTAATGTTGAAATATGGTGACTGACTGAAATTGTTTATTCTTTTTTGACATTAAGATTTAATAATGGTAGTGTATTTGTTCTCAAAAGTAATTTTGTATGTATTTTGGAGTCTGTGCAGTCCAGATAATGATTACGATTATCAAAATACGACTAGGTGGTGGCATCAGCCCTCCTGTACGGTGTGGTCTCCTGGAGCAGCAGCTTGAGGGAGAGGAAGAAGCTGGACAAAGTCATCAAGAAGTCCAGCTCCGTCCTGGGCTGTGCTCTGGACTCTGAGCAGGATGTGGGGGACAGAAGGGCCCTGGCTAAACTCACATCTATGCTGGACCATGAGTCTCACCCCCTGCAGGACTCTGTCCGCTCTGGAGAGCAGCTTCAGTGAGACTGATCCACCCTCGCTGTGTGAAGGAGAGGTTTCACAGGTCTTTCTTTCCTGCTGCTGTCAGACTTTACAACAAAGACCTGTCCTGAACGTGTCATTCGGCTTTCATAATCCTGTGCAATACTGTTATACTCCTGTGCAATACTGTGACATAATGTCAATCATCCCTGTGCAACATTTTCTGTCCATATAACAGCTGTAAAACAGAGTGTTATTTTTATTATTATTAAGATTATAAGAGTTTTCTTTTTTTTCCTCTCTAAGTTATTTGTTTTTATTATTATACTGTGCCTAATCTGCTTCTATACCCTTTGTGCAACACTAGAATGTCCCCATTGTGGGACAAATAAAGTTGATCTTATCTTAAATACGACAACGATAATTTTTTTTCGTCACCCTAGCAATCACACAGTGTTTTTTTTTAGCGAACCCTCTTCTACCATTGGCTAACATTTATTTATTTCAGGGGACAGTGCATATCAATAAACATTTCTGTAAACATGCCAGAATTTGCCAAAAGGCTATTTTTCATCTGTAGTCCCTGTAGTCATCCTTAATCCATCGTTCCTAATTGACTACTTAGTAAAATAAAATAGTTTGATGGTTAGTAGAGATGTGAATGAACAACAGTAATCATAAAATATAATTACAGGAGTGATTTAACAAGCTAGTTTGAATCTCTTTTTAGGAAGCCTGGGGACCCACTGTCAAGCTTTGGGCAAGCAGACCAGGGCGTTAGGAATGATTTCATTAGAAGAAAATGTAGAGGCTACAGTCGGCTGGCTATCCCAGACCAGAACCCTGCTCTAATCAGCAGTTGCCATGTTACATGAAGTTACAATTACATTTGGCAAATAACACATGCATCCACAATACACATGATGCAAAAAAGATTTAAGAGCCTCTTGCTATATTGAACAACATGGATCAAAACCGTACATTGCAGTGTCTCTTCTATAAAACTGCTTCCTGTCGACCGAAGATTTACAGCGCTGAGTGAGACAGATTACAGGCTTGTGGTTCTGTGGCCACATGGAAGCTCTGATTGTAGACCTGAAGACTATAAATATAGCCCTGGTCCACACCCTAACGCTGAGTGTTGCGGACGGGTAGATGCCTTGGCCCGAGTACAGCCAAATTATACAGTGAACACAGGACACCACTCTCTGTCCAATTGGTCCATAGAAGAAGAAAGAAATAAAAGAGAGAAAGGACTAGTGCAAGACTAGAAACACTTCCATATGATGTTTGTTTTAATTTGCCATTACTCATTGATGCAGGTTGCCCATGGGTACAATGTGTAATTAAACGTGCATTAGGATTTTATGATGACAATCAAACGGAACCATATGGCCAGAAAGATGAAAATAAAAAAAGAAATAAAGCATACAGGATTAATTTGACAATGTTGACTTAGTGACTCACTAAAAATACCTCATACATGTGTTCACTATCAGCATCGGATGATCCAGTTTGACAAGCTGGCGAAAATTCCCTTCTTGAAGTCAAAATATCACTATTTACATCCAGAGCTGTCTAATGGGATTCTGTAGTATTTGGAGATGTGGACCAAAAATACCTATAACTCATTCAGTCAGAGCAATCTTTACGTCTTTGCATTGTTGTTTATTCTTGTACATACTTCTTCTTGTACTTTTGCAGTCATTTTGCTCATCTGTTTCTGTGCTCTTGTGATTATTTTACTCTTGTCTTAAAACAAATTCAATTCCACTAGACTCTGGACAGTTGAAATGTAACACAAACAAATGGAGAATATCCTCGGGAGAGCAAACAGGATGTGGGGCCATATGAACACAGCAAAGAAAAGCATGGATTATGAAAGAATGTCAAATGTAATGGTGAAGTGTAGTGTTGTCCTTTGCGGAACTTTACCTCGGAGTTGAAGCGGATTTGACAGACGTTACAGGAGATAATCGGCCTCTTGGTTTTGACCAGCGGAACTCCAAATGTGTGATTGATCACGGCTTTCTGCACCGGATCCATCTGAAACACAGAGAAAGAGAATAAGAAGTGGAAAAGTCTGGGAGCCATATTTCATACAGCAGTCTCGCTGCTCCTTGTGTCAAAGAGGACAGTTCAAACCATTACAATGAAGCGTTGAACAGTGCGGCCTTCAATCTGATGAATGTGGCAGCCCGAGGTCTTTAGATAACAATACATTTACTTTATTTCGCAGAGACTTCTATTGAATCTGTGGTGGCACAAAACTTTCCTAAAAGCAATTTTAAGAACAACAGGCTACTTGTTGGAGTAAAATGTCATATCTGTTCTCCTCCAATTAATCTTTTCACATGTCAACTGTGCATATTTTTTTGTGACCACACAATCTCTCATTCGTGAGAGGCAACGAAAAATGGGTCAAGAATGACAAATCAATGAATAACTGAATATACAGAAACAAACAAACAAAACTCAGTAGCACAAGTTACAATTACAAGTAGTTACACGTTTTTATTTCACTTTCATATTGGGTGTTGTTATTAGGTATTTACGACATATTAATCTCAGGTACCGGATTAGTTTCCAATCCAAATAGTCCTTAGAGAGTGTTAATAGTTTCAGCTGCATTGTCAATCAAAGGTGGTGACATTAAGCGCCTTGTATATATTTAACTGGCTAGCTTCAGCATGTCAGCGGCTAATCCTTCTGTTTTAACGGTTGCCTGCTCTGATCGGATGGGCCTCATTCCAATTACTTATGTTTGAAGATGAAGCTAGCTTAATGATCATAGCTCATAGATCACAGTCTGGCGTCAATGACTGGTGCGGATCTTCAAATGCCAAAAGTTCAGCTGTGGCGCTGTTCAAATAGAAACAAATTAGGAAATCTTTCAATGTCAACAGATGCAATGTTATGGTTAAGGCTTCGTAAAAATATTCCAGAAACATACCCAGGTTGAACGTTTGACTTTACAAGACAAATTTATCAGAATTTGGCTTACTGCTTTAGTGTAACTTGGCTGATGACCAGGTTTTTATCTCAAGGCTGTTCTACGCCTTGAGAGTGTCGTCTTGTATACACACGGCTAAAGAATTTGGCTTGAGGAGGGACCAAAAGGAAAAGCATATCGCAGGCACTAAACTATTCAAGTTTTTGTATAAGTGTTACTCAGCAACGGCGAGGAAACACGGCAAACAGAGCCCAGTCATGTGGTTCTGTGACAGGATGGTACAGAAACAACCATCTGGAGGGCTGCATGAATCGGGGGGGAGATGGACGGACGGGAGGAAGTGATGGGGAGGAAAAGCAGAGGAGAGAAAGGGAGTTTGGGGCCCGGTCCGGACGTCCACCCATCGCACACTCTTATCTTATCTGGCTGTTTCTCAACCACAAAGCTCCACAACTCCCTTAACATTAAATATAAGGCGTAGAAATGTTTTAAGAAATGTTAAAGCTGGCGGCACATTCAATTTAGTGAGCAAATCAATAGTTGGCTTCTTTTTCTGGATCCACAGCTGTTTACAATGCAGCCCTGCCAATAAAAGATGCATGAACTTAGCAACTAAATCCCAAACATCAACAGATGCTGAATTAGATAATAAAGATGAAATAAATACAATTATAAAATGTTATTTAAAACAATCTTCCTCCGAGACATGGCCTACAATTCCACTAATATAAATTCCTACACTTTGAGGAGTCAATTAATAATGCAATGTACGCGTCTACTGAAAGGTGCCTCATCATTTGTAGACAGAGAGACAGACAACAATACAACAATTCCCCATAAAATTCATCTAATCTATTATGTTTTCACTGATTTATGAAAGGATTTTTATTTACAGACATGTCTTTGTCTCGGCTTGAAACTTCCTTGATCAAAATGGTTGACATCTATTCACAAGACACAAGGCAAGTGTAAATAGGAATCCATGTCTGAGTGTGGGTCAGTTATGATTTGTTGAACTGGGCTGCACTAAAAAATAAGACTAATGAAATGAAGAAAACATGTGTTCTGCCAGGAAGCCTTTAGGGGAGCTAGTCATAACCTTTTTGCCTAAACGTTGGCCAAAACGTAGCCTCATGAACTGGAGGAAAGCCTGACAGTGTCATTATTTTTCAAAAACGTTGTGGTCAAACTCAAAAACTGAAACGACACTCATTTATTTGACTAAACTTATAAATAAATGGTATGAGGTTATTTGAAGGGACTATAGTTAGTTTAAGGGCTTAGTGAATGTGGTAAGGCCAGACTAAACCATACAAACCACAACATCACAGTGTGCATGTCAACAACACAGAAATATCCCCACAAATCCACTTGCAATGAGGCAAAAAGACACTCGACTTGTTCACATTTTTCACCTTAAATGTTTATGTGAACACATTTCATCGTTCCCTTTTGCACCGTCTATGTTTGATCACTTCAGCAAAACGTCTAAAGGGGTTGAATTCCAGGAACTCTAATACACTATGTGATGCAGGCACATTCTCTGCACACAGCGAGATAACAGCCCCCTTTGAAGACAAGTTTCTCAGTTCTTTTGACTTGTGCCAGATTACAACAAAGCTGGAAGAGGAGAAAAAACAGCTGAAAGTGCTTGCTCACACTCACCTTCTTCTCCTCTGTCTCTGTGGAGATTTCTAGCTGCATTGGTGCTCCTGTTTGGGTCTCAGCATGTGCGAGACTGGCTGCGCTGCACTCACTCATTCAGCCGCACCGGTGAGATGCCAACTCAGACTACCAACTAAAAAAGATCTAGTCTAGACATACATTTCAAGTATAAGAGCCATTTTTTCTATATGAAGCCGGATCAAAACAGAAACCAAATGTTGTTACTGACACACATTCAAACAAGTGCGTCTCAGCCCTCTTTCGTGCACTCCGACTCCCCCCGTAAAGAGTATGTTCTCCTGCACGGCTCTGCTCTCGTCTCCTCCCACTTCTGCTGGAGCTGGAGCCTAGCGCGCCCCAGTCCTCATGCATACTCAGTGTGTCCAGATGTACCGGGTCCCGCAAGTCAACCCCCACGCTCCCCTCATGCATGTTCGCACCATCGATCATATGTCATCAAAAGAAACTTGAGATTTGAGCCTCACCCATATACGGCAACCCCTCCCAGAAAAAAGTCCCTTTCTCTGAATTTTTAGCCTCGGGCCACAGCCAAATTCACATAAGTGATGATTAGGTCTCATGAGAGCAAGTTCTATTCACTACATGGATGATATTTGAAAAGGAGTTGATGATAATACACAACTAAAACATGTATTACATAATATTCTGCAAAGTCTCAACTCTGTTCCGAAAATGCTTTTACTGACCTCTTGATTAAAAGCATTTCATTGACTATTAGACTAGAATGGATTCAAATTCTGGTAATTGCGCAGCCCTACTTCCTCATACCAACTTGTTGGTTCTGACAATATCACAAGAAATAAAATTACTACTAGATTTGTATTATGCTAGTTCCAATGCTACAAAAGGAGCCTCCTAAATATGAGAGTCATTTACTGCTGTGACCTCAGAAAAAGAAAAATGAAAAGAAAGGACATGGATAAAGAGCTAGAAACAGTCAAGTATCATGAACAAAAGACATTAACTGGTCTATTTATTCAACAGAGAAAACCCACTTCAACACAATAAACCCAGCTTTAAAATGTTCACCTAAAACTTGGAGACGATTCAGAAGTGATGTAACAGTGATGTAATTTTAGTCATGTAGATTCAACTTAGATTGAACCATTTGGGAAAAGAACAGACACCAAGCAATAGGCATTTATATCTGGCTTTACATGGAGTGAATCTTAATGCTGTATATTTGATATACTCTGCATAAAATGTTTCTATATCAGGAGCAGCTGCTAATAAATAATTCAGCCTTGTCACTGTCTCAAGGCGCATTGGGTGAGACATCCAGGTAGAGGACAAATCGCATTAGAAAACCATTATGCTTGTGTAAGACTTCAGGATAGGGCCATTGTTCTGTTATAATAAAGATAATAACCCTCCATCTGAAGTAGTCTCATTAGGCCTGTACAAACTCGGGACACATCACTTAATATGAGCAGTACAAGAGCTCGCCACCAGCTTAGCTCATAACGCCACTCTAGAGGGTACAGCCACACTTCCACCCATTAAAAAAGCGTTATTTCTTCATATACGGTACGGATTCCTTGTAGACATAAACCAGAAGGCATGAGAGGGATTAAAATGATATCTTGTAAATGTAAATTAACTCTGGTTCATCCTCTGTGCTTCATTTGCAGTGTTTAAAGATTCTTCTGCCTAAAAGTGAAACAAACCATAAAGTGGAGTCCTGGATATAAACATGTGCTCTCTGAAAACGAGACTCTTCCTTTAACAAATGCACACGACTAAATTAAACATGAAGCAGGGCAGCTAGAGCTGGGGGCCTTAACTGATTCTGTGAGAAAACATCAACACAGTTTTGTCGTTAGCAGCAGAATGTGTCTCCATTTCTCTTTTTTCTTTTTTCCTGTCTCCAAGTGCTTTGCTAAGCAGCACTTTACAATGCGCACATTCAAAACAACAGGGACTGTTTTACACCAGTGATTTGCAAACGTTCACATCATGTAGCACAGCTGAAATGCAGATGACTAAATAAGGACAGAATAGACAGTACAAGGTTAGGAACTACAGAGAAACCAGAACAAAACAAACCCAAAATGACATAAGGAAAACAAAACATTAACCCAGAGTTAAAATACCTTCATCTCTAGTTTAAATTAGCAATAAATTACATTCATCTGCTTGAATTTCAACTGTAAGTTTCAACCCCTCACTAAATTTTCTTCATAGAACATGACATTTAGGGATCACTACACAACTATCTTTCATCTACCTATGCCGTTAACTGTTAGGGTGCCAGTGTTGCGACAATGAGTCAGTTCTGCTACAGAAAAAGAAAGGTCAGAGTGTCCTCCGAGCCTCCCCACTGGCCCCCTCTTCTGGCCAATACCTGAAGAGCACGACACAAAACAGCTCGACAGCCTCAGCGTTCAAAGACAAGCATTTACATAAACAAGGCATATACATAAACAAAGCATGTCAATATTTATCCACAAAATATACAGTCTTGATTTATGAAGAGATGCAAACCTCCAGTAAAAACAGGGTTAAATCAGAGTAAATGACCAAAAAAGAATTAAGCCTTGGTCTGGATTGAACCAGTTCTTAACCAGGACTAAACTGAGACTTGATCAGAAGGACTAGATCAGGCCGGGTTTATATACCAAGTTCAAACTAAATTAATTTGACAAAAAAAGGGCAGTCTATCATTAAAATTAGAATCGCAGCAGAAATTAGGAGACTAGGACCAATGGATAGGAGTAGAACTATGAATAAAACAGGACTAAACCTGAACCAGACCAAGTTTATACCAGGATTGAGGCAGGCTTTGATCATTTTTTGTGAGAAGTGTGGCGGCCTGGTACAGATTACTGAACAAGCCGACGAGAAGGACAATAGGGATTTTTGGAGAGTATTACAGAGACCAAAGAGAAGAGAGACAGTTCTGGGCAACAGACGCTTGAGTGAAGAGAGGAGGGCCTGGGTAATGTCAGCGTGTCTACTAATCCATGTCTGTAGGGCGCGGTGCAGTTTGTGGGAATGCCTCCACTTATGTCATGGTCCATCGAGAGCTCTTAACTCACGATGCAACTTTTAATGTGCTTAACAGCGGCTCGACTCCGGTTACCGTCCCTGTGGTGCCGTAGTGAGAATGACTTCCAATTGGCCGCAAGAGGTTAGCACACGGCCACGTACCAAAACGCAAACCCAAATATACACCAGCTGACGTATGCGGACCACACGAGGAACCGCTTTAGTCCAGGAATACATAGTGCTAGGCCTGACCCACTTGAGACATGCAAAGTTCACAGATTAAGTGTATTTCTAATGCGTATCTCTTGTAGCATCATAAGGAATCAGCGGCCCGTTATGATGAGCAGGTGAAACGCTCAGTGACTCGATGATGCAATCCCAGAGACAAACAGGAAGAATGAAATTATTTTGTATTAAATAAAATCGCTCTTTGTTATTAAAAACTACCGCACTTGTATTGTTATTTGTGAGCTACTTTATCCAAGTAATTTCCCATATGGATCTACGACTCTACGACTTGAATGCATACATCACATAGAACAGAAAAACCTGAGAAGATGTGGGAGATATACACCAGTAGATGTTTTTAAAATATTGCAACGGTCACAATATCTAATATCGAGTATATTGTCTATAATTAAAACTATATAAAAGGAACTCAAAAAGTTAATCAAAATACATTTAAATAGAAATGTCTTGTGTAATTTCACAGACAAGTGTACACCCTGATATTTCTGCACTTTTGATGTTTTAATTTTATGGTCATACTTTTTAGACAGCTTCATTTCATGCCCCATTCACATATTCAACATTTGTGTTAGTTAGCACTGACAGACCACACAGAGCTTTTCAATTGCATAATTATAGATGTAATACTGTATAATCACTTGCAGTTTCCAGATAGTATTTCATCAGAAAATATGGCCCATTTCAAAATTTCCAAATAGATTAAAAATATTTGACTAAATGTCTAATAAGTAAATGTAATATAAATAATGTTGTCCTTTGTTGAAACATGAGCATTTTAAATGGTGAATAGTTCTTATATGACGCTTTAACTGTTTTTAAGATGTGGATGACGAGTCAAGGGGATCCCAATAAACAAATAAACAAACAAAGTGTTAGAAACATAAGTCCAACTTTCCTAAATTGTGTTTGTCATTGTTTTCCTGTGTAGCGTCTAGTTTATTACATACATTTGCATACAGTGGCGTACCGTGTTGAAGTTGTGGAAGAGGCTCATGCTGTGTGGAGGTGGGGCCGTCTCCATGGGGAACTGCAGGAAGGGCTTCAAGTCCAGATGCGGCTGGATCACGGTGGGGGTCCTCAGGAACGTGGGCACGGCGGCCCCTGCCCGGTTTATTCCTCCTGCAACAAAATCCACCAAGGAAAGGTTAAACAGTGTATGCTTTGGCACTAATTTAAATAACGTCAATGAAATAATCTCAGGTTTACTTTGGCTTTGTTTGGAACATAATAAAAATGAGAGTCGTGGCCAATAAATTCCCATTATTACCTTATAACCAACTGGCTCTTCTTGCATTGTGTGCCATGATTGTGCTGCAAAAGCAATTATTTCTCAGCGGACAGAGAATTGCGATGCAGCAACTGAATCTCTGAAAAGTAGAATAATAACTTGAATAATCGCAAATTCAGTTCTGCCAGACAAAGTGGCAAGAATGAGACAGCACTGATAAATTTGTGGCCTTTGTGTTGGCATTTCATTCACTTGGGAGATCAAATGAAGCAAGAATGCCAAGAGAAAAGCACAGAGCCATCTACCTGCTCAGCCCTCCCTGCCCCTCTGTGCAGACACATCTGCAGCCCAGCGATAATGGCCTCATATCTGGGTGTCTTGTGTAAGGAGTTATAGAGGAATCCCCGGGTTGTGTCTAATTATGAAGGGAACGAGTCGGAAGCAGATTGGACTAAATGCCGACACATGCTGCAGAGCTTAAACTGTATCCAACATGCTGTTTGAGAGGATTGCACATGCCGAGATAAACTTTCCCTGGAATTCCTTGCTTCATTTCAAGAGCTCAAGTGTAAAACTGCAGCGTGGGGAAAATAAACAGAAGAGTAGTCAACATGAACACGACATCATGTTGAAGATGTCTACTTATCTTGATGCTTTTTTAAAGCAAAAGGTTGTGTTAAATGTGCACTGCGTTTAAACTAATCTAGTTCAATGGAGTTAGAGTTACAGGTCAGATCTGTGGAGAGGTGACCACACAGTAATTAGTTTCATGCCATACTGTGAAACATTCAAGACAAAGCAATAAAAATCTCCATGGAGACAAATAGGTAGCGTTTCCCCCCACCAGAAAAAAATGACATAGTGCACCTTTAAAAATGAAATTAACTTGTAGTTTAACTGCAAACTGTTTCAGCTCAGTGTGCACGGAGCATTATGAAATACAGATCTGGTTAAACGTAGCACACTTCACAGGACGTGAACCTGTGTGTGTGTGTGTGTGTGTGTGTGTGTGTTTGGCTGTGTGGGATGTCATTCTTCAATTATGGAACCCACAGATGTTCAGCACGAGGCAGCAGGCTTCAGCTGAGATGGTACTTTCACTACAGCACGACAATCTGTATCGCTCTCGTCTCCCACTCCTCATAATCCAAACTTTGTCCTGGTTGTCCTGAAAAGCACAACCTTTCCCTATTCTTCCAACTGATCACATTCAATGCCTGGATCAGAATGCAGAGGTGTCAAATAAAGCACAAATTAGCATGTGAAAGCGTGGAGCAGGTAGGGAGAAAAACAGATTGCCAAGTGAAGGACAGTGAGGGGGAGAGTGGCTTAAAGCAATCCCAAAAAGGAGCGCGGCAAAGCTTTAAGTCTTGGGGGAATCTGAAAGCTACAGAAATCCAGTTGCGGATATTAAGAAGCTTAATCTGAGAGCTTGCTGAGGCTGAGGTTTGCTGTTTGCTGTGTGGGCCCCATCACTATCATCCTTGACAGGGGTAAAGGAGTCGACGAGGGGGATGAGAGGACAAGAAAGGGGAGGAAAAGGGGACAGATGGAAGCAACGACGAGACTTAACACTATAGCTTTAGTAGTGAATTTAACATTAACAGCTTTATATGTATTTTTTCTGCAAAAAACAAATAAATAAATAACTTGCAAGTCCACATATCAAATGGCTGTGGTATTCTATGATGGACTGTCTTTCTGATGCAACTTGTACAATGTTTTATTCTTTATTTCATTTCTTCAGTTTTACTTATTCAAATCATACACTTGCGGATATATTTATTAGTTTCAAATACAGAAAAGGTGAGTGCTTCAGAAGATGTTCTTGTTTTCTTTTCTGTCTCTTCAAAGACAAGGCTCATCAGCTAGAGAACAATGAAAGTGACCATGTTTAAAGTATAAAAAGTTTGGCCAATGAAAAAAAGCAGTCAAAAAGGTGATAAATAAAATCCGAACCAGGCTAAAAGTGCAAAAATGTATACATTTATTTGAGTCTCTACAAAGACATTAAGATGATAAAAAATGAGGATGTTCTGCACCAGATTATAGCTTACACCTACAATCCCTGATTGTATTTCTAGTTATTTTAGGATAATACTCAGTTAGTGCCTGTGATTCGTGACTGAATTAAGACAAAAAATATACAGTGGATACACATGATAAAAAGCAGAAAAGAACGTGTCCATATAGACTTTGTGTGCAAGTATGCTCCTCCCTGAGTCAGTGTGCAGATGTGAGAGGATGTGAGGTCCGCTCGCCTCCATCTTTACCTCCAGAGTGATGGATGACTGCAGCTCCTCCTCTGGGGCCCGGACACTAACAACATGACTAATGCTACACCTCTGCACTGCATTCATCATGCCATTATAACACATGTTGTTGTTGTTGTTGACACATGGCCTCTCGCTCTTTGTGCTGGGGAGACTGACAGGCTGAAAGTGGAATTGGTGCACTTGTCATGTTTGCGGCGTCCTGGTGTCTGCAGTGGCCACAAGCACACTTTGCAGACGACTGGACTGAAAACATGTTTACAAAAAAGCATCTCTCTGACTTAATTTAATTGGAGAAAGCCATTTCTTTAGTAAACGAAGATGCTCAAAAAATAGACAGCTGCTCTTTTCCCTGTTTGTCAAAATTACTTTAGAATACTAAACTAAAGATGTCGTTATGGCTGCAAGATTCATTGCAATCAAATCAATTTTACTGATAGCCATTATCAAACTGAAAAGAATGCACTTGAAATAGAAGTAGAAAAACTAAAAAAAATCCTGGCTGAACTTTACAAACATGCTCTGAATTTCATGAGCATTTTTTGTTTAGTAGTTCATATTTTTGTCTTCTCTCAACTGTTAAAGCTCTGTATTTGAAAGCACAAGACATAAATCAAATGCCTTCTATCATGCTACGTAATTAGCAAATTGATTAGTTTCCCTTAAGTTAAATGAAAAGTGCATCTTTAATAAATTGTCTATTCAGCACAAGGACAGGATAAAATATGTGCAGATAGATGAATGGGGCGAGGCGACATGGAGAGGCAGTTGTCCTTGGAGCAAAGACAGAGCTCATCCCATGAGGAGCTCTGCCCATGCTGAGTGAGAGTGTGTGTGTGTGTGTGTGTGTGTGTGTGTGGGTGTGTGTGTGTGTGCGGTATAGGGCATATGTGTGTCTATATGAGCATAAATCACAATGCTCCCCCACCCATTCCACAGTATAATTACACCATTAATTTGGCTCTCCAGAGGGACATCCCCCATAAAGTAAATCACTAAATGACTTTAATGTGCTTTCATGACCTCTATATGCTCCGACACAGCGTGTTATTGACCGCACAGTCAATATGTACGTTTTCAATCTGGTCTGTGGACATCTGACTGTGCTGTGAGACTGATGTGGTTTTGCAGTATTCATTTTCAGTAATTTCTTTTCAAGTTTGTTAGTTTCTCTTTGCACTTTGCAGCAGACATTCTGATAACTGAGGGGAAATATTTCAGTGTCATTTTGGAATTAACCTTTTGCCCCTGTAAGCAGATGTGTTTCTCATATCTGCCAAAATGTTATTGGAAACATTTAGTGATAGTAAATACAAACTATGTATGGCTGGCAATTAAAGCACTATGTAACTTTTCTGTTGAGGGTTATGCCATCTGCTGGTAGATGTTATTGCTTTGCCTGGAATGTTCCACTGTATGACAGTAAACTTAACTATGCTGCATTTATTCAATAACACATATTTCTAATGCTCAAACATTCCTTGAAAAACATAAGTTGTTACTGTGAGTGGGCTTTCCTCTCCACTGATATGTAACTTATTAGCTTTTATTTATCCAGGTAGAACCTGGAGATCCAAACCTCTTTTCCAAGTTTGACCAGGAGCAAAGTGAAAAGGTAGCAGCACACAAATCATAAAAATATTTACACATTTAAAAGAGACATTTAAGACATATCTACATTTAAAACCACAGGCAAATTTACTTATAATACTTTTTCAATAATACTGTTATACTCTTCAGGGATTTGTGTGGTCTCGGGTGAAGCAGGAAAGTTGTGACAAGGTATATCCAAGAAGAATGATAGTTTGTCAGTGCAAGCATCTTTGCACCACACAATCATAAAACATTATCCAGAGCAGCAGATCATACGTACATAAATCTTGACTTTCAGTGGCTGGAGCTGTGAGCGTCTGACTGACAGATGGCTCTGACTGCAGAGCTCCTCACACTGTCATGGATGCTGTTAAACTTATGACACTCTAGGAATCCTCCCAGCTCATCGCTCCATAATCAGGACTCATAAACAGCCTGGATGACGATGAAACTGGACTTCAGTGCAGCCATAAAAGTCGGTTTCTATTTCAGCTTTATAACCAACTAGAGAATATTTAAACTTATCATTTGGGTAGGATTTTTTGGAACATGCTTGTAGTTGCGGTGGTCAGGTTGAGAGCCAAGGCATTTATAAAGCGTTTATAAATAGATTCAAGCAAACTACTTCCACATTGCAAGAGTTGCTAAGAGATGAAATTGGATACAAAACACAAAGAGTGGAGAGGAAATGAAGGCGGGTTTAAAATTAGAGAGAAGTGAGATCAAAGCCAGAGTAGAGCGATTCTCCTATCTGGAATAATTCTGCAGTCTGCATGCCCCTGATAAATGTGCCATTGGCCACGTCCCACTACTACACACACCAGACGAAGCTCAATGCTTCCAAATCCTATTTTCTACAGGACAACCCCAGTGCTGGCCTTTATGTGTGGAGTTAAATTAGAGCAGGCACATAAGCCACAAGTGTAAATAACACACACAGTCAATATGCTTCAGTGTTGGAGCCAATTCTTTGTTATTTGCCTCTTCGATGTGGATGATGCTCCAGGACTGAGTGGAATCCCACCCTTTAATGACCAAATGAAAACAAAAAATATGTAAAATGTAGCCAAATTACAAGGACAAGTGCATCTTATCTGAAGTCCAAAAGTACTTTGCATAAAATTACAATCACAATTTCAAAAGGACAACAGTGGTCTCTGGTTGCACAGTGGGTAAGGGAGTTGCACGTGTGAACAGAAAAACCTTTAAAAAGGAAAACAAGAAACTGAAACAAAATAAAAAAATTAAGGGACATCAAATTACTTTCTAAAAATAAATGTTTTCAAATGCTTCTTAAAAGCACAAAGGCATGTCCAATCTGATGCAGTGCAGTTCTAATTTAATTGCTATATTGTTTTTCAATCACCACCAAATTTGATAAGAGTGTAGTTATTTAAGCACAACTTTATGAAAAATTATATAATTATATGTCCGTCTCGCACATCCATCCATCCATCTTCTTCCGCTTATTTGGGGCCGGGTCGCGGGGGCAGCAGACTAAGCAGGGACTCCCAGACTTCCCTCTCCCCAGACACTTCCTACAACTCCTCCGGGGGGATCCCGAGGTGTTCCCAAGCCAGCCGAGAGACACGGTCCCTCCAGCGTGTCCTGGGTCTTCCCCGAGGCCTCCTCCCGGTGGGACATGCCCGAAACACCTCCCTAGGGAGGCGCCCAGGAGGCATCCGGAACAGATGCCCGAGCCACCTCAGCTGGCTCCTCTCCACGTGCAGGAGCAGCGGCTCTACTCCAAGCTCCTCCCATGTGACTGAGCTCTTCACCCTATCTCTAAGGAAACTCATTTCGACCGCTTGTATCAGAGACCTTGTCCTTTCGGTCACTACCCAAAGTTCATGACCATAGGTGAGGGTAGGAACGTAGATTGACCGGTAAATCGAGAGCTTTGTCTTTCGACTCAGCTCCTTCTTTACCACAACAGTCCGATGCAGCGACCGCATCACTGCAGACGCTGCACCGACCCGCCTGTCAATCTCACACTCCATCCTTCCCTCACTCGTGAACAAGACCCCAAGATACTTGAACTCCTCCACTTGGGGCAAGGACGCCCCACCCACCCGAAGGGGGCAAGCCACCATTTTCCGGTTGAGAACCATGGCCTCAGATTTGGAGGTGCTGATTCTCATCCCAGCTGCTTCACACTCGGCTGCAAACCATCCCAGAGCACGTTGCAGGTCCAGCTTTGATGGAGCCATCAGGGCAACATCGTCTGCAAACAGCAGAGATGAGATCCTGTGTTCTCCAAACCAGACACCCTTCGACTCCTGACTGCGCCTACAAATTCTGTCCATAAAAACAATGAACAGAACCGGTGACAGATCCACAAAGCACATGTGGACTGGTTGGGCAAACTCCCATGAATCCTTGAGCACCCGATGGAGAGTATAGAGCTGGTCCAGTGTTCCACGACCAGGACGAAAACCACTCTGCTCCTCCTGAATCCGACGTTTGACTATCGGTCGAATTCTCCTCTCCAGTACGCTAGAATAGACCTTACCGGGGAGGCTGAGGAGTGTGATCCCTCTGTAGTTGGAATACACCCTCCGGTCCCTCTTCTTGAACAGAGGGACCACCACCCCGGTCTGCCAGTCCAGAGGTACTGTCCCCGACCGCCACGCGATGTTGCAGAGACGTGTCAACCAATACAGTCCTACAACATCCAGAGACTTTAGGTAGCCCCACTCGACGGAGAGCGCCTGGTGGCCAGGCCTTTCCCAACCACCGTGGACCCACCACCTGCAGGAGTATCGTAGGGGGCTGGTGCAGAGAAATCTGGGTGGCAGTCAACGGCGGGGGCCTCGATGACCGGATCTCCGGACACAGAAACTAACTCTGGGGACATGGAACGTCACCTCGCTGGGGGGAAAATAGCCTGAGCTTGTGCAGGAGGTTGAGCGGTGCCGACTAGATTTAGTCAACCTCACCTCCACGCACAGTTCGGGCACTGGAACCCATCTTCTCGAGAGGGGCTGGAAGCTCCACTTCTCTGGTGTTGCCTGCGGGGAGAGGCGGCGGGCTGGTGTGGGCTTGCTTATAGCCCCACTGCTCAGCCGCCATGTGTTGAAGTTCACCCTGGTGAACGAGAGGGTCGCCTTTGGGTTGGGGACAGGTCTCTCACTGTTGTGTCGGCCTACAGGCCGAACAACAGTGCAGAGTATCCGGCCTTCTTGGAGTCCCTGGGAGGGGTACTGGACAGTGCACCGACAGGGGACTCCGTTGTTCTACTGGGGGACTTCAACGCCCACGTGGGCATTGACAGTGACACCTGGAGAGGGGTGATTGGGAAGAACGGCCTCCCCAATCTGAACGCGAGTGGTGTTCAGTTATTGGACTTCTGTGCTAGCTACGGATTGTCCATAACGAACACCATGTTCAAGCATAAGGGTGTCCACCAGTGCACGTGGCATCAGGACACTCTGAGCCGGAGATCAATGATCGACTTTGTTGTCGTGTCATCTGACCTCCGGCCGCGTGTCTTGGACAATCGGGTAAAGAGAGGGGCGGAGCTGTCAACCAATCACCACCTGGTGGTGAGTTGGAGCCGCTGGCGGCGGAGGAAGCCGGACAGACTTGGCAGGCCCAAGCGCATTGTGAGGGTCTGTTGGGAACGTCTTGCGGAGCCCTCTGTCTGCAGGGTCTTCAAGTCACACCTCCGGGAGAGCTTCTCCCAAATCCCGGGGGAGGCTGGGGACATTGAGTCCGAGTGGACCATGTTCTCGACCTCCATTGTCAATGCGGCTGCTCGGAGCTGTGGTCGCAAGGTCTCAGGTGCCTGTCGTGGCGGCAACCCCCGAACCCGGTGGTGGACACCGGAAGTAAGGGATGCTGGGAGGAGTTCGGGGAGGCCATGGAGGAGGAATATCGGTCGGCCCCAAAAAAATTCTGGCAAACCGTCCGGCGCCTCAGGAGGGGGAAGCAGTGTTCCACCAACACCGTTTACGGTGCGGGTGGGGACCTGCTGACCTCGACTGGGGATGTCGTCGGACGGTGGAAGGAATACTTTGAGGACCTCCTAAATCCCACTGTCACGTCTTCCGAAGAGGAAGTAGAGACTGAGTACTCGGAGGCTGACTCATCCATCACCCAAGCCGAAGTCACTGAGGTTGTTGGCAAACTCCTCGGTGGCAGGGCTCTGGGGGTGGATGAGATACGCCCTGAGTACCTAAAGTCTCTAAAGTCTCCGTCTCCCACAGTGAAGTGAAATGTATACTAGGCCTTACTTACTACTTACCGGTAAACGGTACATTGGCTTGAGAGACGCCTAAAAATTGTTCATTGTTCAATAATCAATACCCAAAGCCTTTTATTTTTCCCATAGAGAAACAAAATAGGGAAGTGAATTGTTCAAATCTGTATGTGTGCTGTACTGTATCTTCCTTTCAGACAAATGCCCAAATCTAGTGCTAACAGCGTCTTTCATGTGCTCAGATTATCTAGGAGAGCGTAGGTTGTATCTCTGCAGCTCCCATGGGCGTTAGGAGCATTCAGAGGAAAACAATGGGAGCTGAGCCTGGCAGGGCTGGACACTTACACAGATGTGCCAGGCCTGTTGGCAGCAGAGGTGCTCACAGCCAATTTGCCAGCTCCTGTGTCTGCTGCCTCATAAACTATTGCACCTGTCCTCCATGTGGGTCCCCGGAGGGAGGCTATGTCATCCTACTGTTTAGATAGAACTGCCAGAGAGCTTTTGCCTCAGTATTTTGATAGAATCGGCATCCGACTGAAATTAGCATAATGAATAACAACTAGCAACAAATACTTCAGGCATCTTACAGTTTAGTGAGCTTTAGTGATTAACTGTACGTGTTCATAATTTATTTAATTGATGCGGAGGGGACGGAGCGCTTTGAAATATCTGAAGAACTGTTGGCTCTAAATACCAAGAAAACCTCCACTGACTGGGTACATAAATACATGTGAAACGTGATTTGATAACAAAACGTCAATGTTGGCATCAGAGCGGTTCTACAAAATCTGTAGTGAGACTTCTGGTTGTATTAAGGAGTATTTTTGCAATTTTATAAGTCTTTGTCAGAGGAATCACAATTAAATATTCTTCAAAAATTCTGTTGATTTGTCAAGATTTTGGTTTTACTGCTGTTCATTGAAGACTAATACATTTTACATGATCTGACTGTACATTTTCTTATCTTCTTTGGAAATCTTGCAATCTAAGATAGATTTTTAAAAGTCATACAGCCACTGCGCTCAAAGACACACACTCACAGAGGAAGAGACACGGCAGACTGCACTAGCCCCTCACTGCGACACCATTAGCTGCTCCTGACACTTCGGGGGATGGCTGTTTGCACATTAACATTAACTTGTGCCACCAAATGGGATTGCCAGACTATTTCATAAGCAATGGAGAGGGGACCCGTGCCACAGAAATAACTGACTTATAATGACTTCAGCATTTATCATCACCCTAGTACCACAGATAAATTCACTGTTGATGTGCATTTTCATATGGCGTTTCTTGTGTAACGGGTGGCCGGCCATATGTCTACATGTCTGTCTCGATTATCCCAGCATCCCTTCGCATTCGGGATGTTCTCTCCCCGGTGATGGACTAACTGTGGATGCAAAGCCTGAACACAGCTGTGCCGGGGCTTATTCACCAACAGCCAATTCATTTCGGTGTCCAAGGTGGCATGAACTGCAGCCAGAGTGCGAGAGGGGACAGAATGAGAATTTGGCCTGGTTCCATAGAGTATTCCTTTGCAGTCTGGGGCTAGCAGGCCGTTGTACCACAGAACATGAACAATCATCAGGAGATTCATGTTGAAGTATGGCTGGGTAAATGATTTAATTATAAATAGGTTGGTAGGGATTATTTCAGCAGACACCAATATTTTGATTAAAAAATCTTTGGGCAAGGTCCACAACACTTCAATCAAGTTAAAGTTACATTCACAGATTAACTTTTCACTTACAAATAAATAATAACAAATAACAGCATGTATTCATCTGGGATGTAAAATAATTTGTTGCATCGGTTGTGTAAACATACAGCAATATTTTTAGCATATTTGCCCTTCTACTTCCATTTTCTGTTATACACAATTCTTTTTGTCTGTATTAAATAAACACATTTTAAAATAGATCAGTACCAAATATCAGCACATTTTAATACTGGAACTGATATATCGCCCCCTGAATTTTAAGTGAATTGAGATCTGATTTTCAAGTCATCAACGTAACTTGGGTCTTTAAGTGTTCTGACCGTTTTCTGTGTTAAATGGCGTTTTAATTGGAATGAAGAATTGTGGTCGATACGAGGAGGAAAAACGTGCTACATTTATTTGCCATATTGCCCAGCCCTATGTTAAAGTCATGAGTATAATCCATTCAAATGTTTTTTCATGGTTAAGGGCTCTGGAGTTTGTTCTTTCTTCTGATGCAGGCTTACACCTCATTGCACCCAGTTACTCAGAGATTATGCAGCCAGGCCCACAAAAGCAGCATTCCTTTGACTCACTTGTCTCTGTGGATTTATACCTATGTTCATAAGCACACAGTAGGGGGATTATGCAGGGAGTTTGACACTTTGGAAAGTCAGAAGTTAGAAATGTCAAGTTCTACCAGTTGTGAGAAACGTATTGTCAGTTATGCTTCTTGTAACCTATAACATAATATTGTCAGTATCTATTATCTATCATTTACCATTACAAGAGCTGGCAGCTGTATCACAAGAGTTCACAACACCATTTGATGATTCTACTTGAGGACAAAATGTGACAAAAAGGGTTTCTTTTTTCCTTTTCAACGCTAGTTTTATAGAATATCTACTGAATGCAACTCTCAATTTATTGTCATTATTCATCACATTTCTTACTTTATGGTAAAGAATTGTGTGATGATATTATTACAGTATGCAATCACTTACAAATAACAATTAGGCCTGTCACAATAAAAATGTTTTAGAACCGCATATTGTAACATGATGAAACCACTTCATGCCACTGACAGAAACACTCTAAAGCTGAATTCAACCTGTTCCAAATAAAACCTATTTAAAAAAGAAAAACATGACTTGTAATGAATAAATAGAAGTTATGACTTATTAATTGTTCAGCCCTTTACAGCTATCATTTTAATACTTTGTCGAAAAATAACAACAGGTTTCCTGTTAGAACAAAGACAATGTAACACACGATAAATACTGAATCCCCTAAATTATTGTTCCAGGCCCAAAAATAATAACCCAGCTTCATCCACAAATATGATGAAAACCCTTGAATCACTAACTTGTTTAAGTAACAAAATATGGCCTCTGACTCATAAGGTGGTCGTAAGGAGGTGTTTCATGGAACAAAGTGCAGAGTGCAACGAAAAGCTTGAGGCCATTGAGTCCGCTTTGCCCTTTGACGCCGAGACTGCAAAGCGGAGCTATTATCACTGTCCACTAGAGAGTGCTGCTGAGTCCCCGTGTACACATCAAACTCACTTTAAGTTCCTATTTTGGAGCAGAAAATAAGAGTATATTGTACAGCACTTATCTCTTTCTATCAGTCCTAATCATGATATGCTAATTTGGAGCTTCTTGGGAAGGTTAAAACCTGCAGAAAGGGAAGGTGGGTTGTGCAGTTTTCTGCCTGGAACTGCTGGTGTTACACTTAAATGAAAATTATACAAGGGGAGTAAGCGGGAATTAGTCGCATTGATACAGATTCCAAAAGGCCTCAGCTTTTTCATTCATCTAACGCGCAAGGAATGTGCGTGTCTAACTATTAAAGGTTACTGACTTTTTGAATAAATGTGCTCTTGAAGATTTGCAGAGAATTAGTCAGGACATGTCGGCCCTTAATCCAAAAACACACACGCACAGTCACTCGCACCATTGCAAACATAGTGCAGTGTTCCAACAATGACATACGACGGCTTATTCTGAATGTCTAACGAATGAATACGTGTTTTGTTATGCACTCTGTAGACCTGACTGCACGAAAAAGCAACTTGATGATATCTGCAGCAGTTTTCTGCATCACAGGGAGGGTGTTAAACTTTCCCCTGTAATTGCAAGGCTCTCAACGTTACCCAACCTACCAATTTGGAAAACAGTAATTTGGCTTATTTCATTGTACTGTGAGGTATGAGTAAGTATAGACTGCTGCACGTGTGATGTTATGTTCTGGGGCTGCTGTTTTTTGAAAACCCAATCTGACCAGCTACACTTCTAAAAGCATAAAGATCACGATACATTCAGACAAAAGTGTATTTCATCACTGAATTACTGACATCTTCAAGTATTTCAACAAATCTTTACTTTGTATTTAATTAGAATGAGCTTGTTGACTTCTACCTTTTTTCTCTAAATTAAAAAAGCAAAAACTACTTGACATCCATCTTTAAATCACCAGAGTAAACAAACGTATGTAAACTAATAATAACTCACAGTTTTCACACACTTTAAGTAAACATTATATTACACCACAAGGAAGTTCTGTTTAATGACAGAGTGTATGTGATGTTAATGACACACTTGTGGTCTGACAGTGGAAGCCCCCCAGAAGCCCAAAGAGTCCACTTGATCTCTGAAAAAGAAACTCAACCAGACCCTGGGAGGATTTGATGAAATAATGTGCATAATGAGATTCTGGGAAAAACTGAATTTAGGAAGCCAGAAATAGGCCAATACAAAAAAGTCTTACTTTTTTTGGTTTGAATGTGAGTATGGGTGGCAAACTATAACATTTTATTCACAATTATGAACATGTAAAAACCTTGAAATCCTTAATTTTCTCTCATTCAAACTAAAATGAAAAAATCACTAAACATCTCATCTTCATGTGAGCAGCTCAAACTTTCTGAATGAGAATGTGACAGCCAGATATATTTCTTTTTGACATTAAGGTTATTTTTTAGTAGGTTGAATTGAAATGACTTAACTTTGCTAAAATGGTCACAATTATTGTATTATTTTTTTAGTTGTAACGATTATGCTGTGTCCTGAATAATCATGAGTATCGATTAACTGAATAGCCTTGACATCCCTAGCTGCGTTTGCCAAGGATCTGTGTCTTGGATTGCCAGAGTGGTCGGAAAATGGAAAAATGATTGATTTTAGAGAAAAAAAACATTGTCCTTAAATCAGGAGATTATTGGTTCAAATTCAGCTCTAGGCAAGCACAACTCTAATTTATCTGATTAATGAAAAAACAAATGTAAAACAACTATTATTTTAGCAGCTCCCGTCACTGCTGCTATGCCAGTTGTCCTATACAATGTCAATGCTAAAAATAAATGCCTACTTTTGGACATGTGCTTATTTCCAAAAGCAGATGCACCCTCCGTAATCCGGGCCTAAATCTCCCGCTGGCACTGGTCCCGTCGCGCCTGAACTTTTGGTACGTTTTGTGACTTTAAGAACTGTGCGACACACACACACACACACACACACACACAGGATACATACACAACACACACGGGTCACCCACCACACTGAGAGGTCATGACCTTCACAGTTCATATGATCAGCTCTCCAAATCCTTTGACTCAGTAATTTTCCCTTTCCAATGCATCTGTACAGCATTATCCGGCCATCCAAGGGCACTAAAGGTGGTCTGGGAATACGATACAGCTCTATTTCTGCCCACATGACTGATATCCTGTTTGTCTCCGGTTCCACCTTAAATCAATGACAACAGTTATAACGAGGCTGTTTTAGGAGAGTCACAGCGCGTTTTGTTTCATGCAACAACTCGCATCAATCCATTTAGGCAGGATTAATAGACCTAATGAAAATATGTTGGGTCTGGCTACAGCCGCGATGCATGCCACAGGAATATTTATCTCCATGATGCTATGCTGTATAATTAGGTTTTAACACAAATGGTTTCTGAGAACTCTGAGGTTGTATATATATATGTGTGTGTGTGTGTGTGTGTGTGTGTGTGTGTGTGTGTGTGTGTGTAGTGATGGGGAGTGCGTGCATGTTGTTTGAGGTCAGTAATGACAGGCAAATAGCTGTCAGGGCTAATGGGAGGGGACAGTCAGATGAAGGGACACGAGGGAGAACGAGGAGCAGCACACCGAGGGCTGATAGAGGAGATGTCGCGCACTGGGATCCTACGGCACAGACAAGGTCACTCACAATGAAGGAGACGCATCAATGTCGGCCTGGAATCTCATACATATATTTACATAGAGATGGACATTTTATCATTTTTTATATTTCCTGTGAGAATTTCTCTTATCTTTAGAATGAGTAAAGTCACATACGTTATAAATTCTCGCCTTTTGCTACCGTACCTGATATTTACAATAGAATGATCACAATGACGATCCATCAGAAACGTGCTGTAAATGTCTTGATGAAGTATTGCACAAAAGGGTTATAGTCTATAAAATGACACAAAAGTGCTTAAGTATCACAGTATAGGCTATTTTTTATTGTAATCAGCTCTTTTTGCAGACTTAGTTTTTAAATGCTGTACTTGCGTTTTCAATTCAGCAAATCTCCAAAACAATAATTGTGACATTATTAATTTTTTTAATATATGGCTCACCTCTATACCGTACATCCTCATAAAAGCAGTCTAAGAGTTAAAACATCAACCAAGGCACTTGCTATGTGAACCACTGAAATATACAGTATAGTGGCCAGACCATCATGCCTAACAATTTGTGTATCTTACTACAAAATAATCAAAAACTAATATATTTGTTTAGTGACTTCATATATGGCTATAGTCAGCGTCTTAAGACATGTCTGACAATGATTACTAAAGCAATGTGTTAAGGAGGCATGATGACTTTTCAGGTTTACTAAACACAGACAATGCTCTTCCTTCAATGAGGCACTTGTCCATTGGTTAAATAAATCAGAGGGTTTTACGACCAAGGTCAACCAGCCCAAAACCTTTAAAGCGTTAAATTTACTTGGCTCAATGCATATGCTGTTTGGTCTCACTCTCAATTATATTTTTTTCTCACAGAATGACTGCAGACATACAAGGAAATGATGTTGGTTTCTTAAAAACCCATCTCATTGCAGGCTGCCTCTTGAGAATACACAAACTAAAAGGACAAACTGTTTTAGCAGTCTCCATGCCCTCCATTAATCTCCTCGTCCTCTTTAAACTCTCTGCTGTCTGCTCTTCCCTGTTCTCAAATTTCTTTTTCATGTATTTTGTCTTTGTAATGAGCACTGCTCCTCCCTTGGCTGGGGCATCTATGATGGTAAGGCGATCACAGAGCTGCCCACTCAAGATTTTCTGGAATGTTGCAGGCTAATGTCTTTGATAAATCAAACATACAATAAAAATGTTGAATATCAATATTTAAATGAACGTCAAGGAATTACGGTTATGTGTAAACATACCAAACCTAAGAGCAATGTCCATTTGTTGAAAAGATGTTCCTGCGGATGGGGCTTAGGCAAGATACATGACAGCCAACAGTTGGCATTCAAGCGTTCAGCTGCCCTTGAATCTTACACGGTTGTCTCTTAAAGGGCACTGTGCTACTTTTCTGCTGGAGGGCAAAACACCTGCCTGTCTCCATGGAAATGTTATTGCTTTGTCTGGAATGTTGTACACTACAGTATGGAACCTGTATCTGTCTTTATGGAAACAAACAGGAGAGGAAAGGTGAGGAAGGGACATTTTTGGGCGGAGAAACGCAACATACCAGAATGTCTACATGGCCTGCACTGCCCCTCCCTAGCCTTTTCACATTTGTTCATGTCAGACCAACCCCAGGTCCACTTCCTTCTTCCTCAGCAAGTTAGGAGAGTCACACGCCCAGGTGCAGAACAATACAGTGATTTGATTTCCATGCACCTCCCTGAAACTTGTGGAGGTGAGGAACTATATCATGAAACAGGTGATCAGGGCGAGCACACCTCACAGGACATGGACAAAGGCAGAGATCTTCTGTGAGATTAACCGCACCCTGAGGAGCAGGAGAAAAGAGGGGGTGGGGCTTTAAGGTAGTATTTTGAAGTTGGGTTGCGTGGTAAAAGGTTGAGTCTGACCCTGAGGTCTTTAAAGTGCAAAAAAGTGTAACGTTGAAGATAATTTGAGTTGGGCTGTGCTGTGGTTTAGAGCAGACTTCAAACTTTGGAGGAAGAATGGACTGTATTTTGTGTTAAATGGTGATTCAATCTGTAATGTTTATGTTCAGAAAATAAATAAAACAGTATTTATTAAGATTTAAAAAAAATTGCAATGAGAAAAAAAATATATATATATATATAGATATATAGATATATATATATAGATATAGATATATAGTTCTTTTTTTTTAAGTTCAACATTTATTTGAGCAGTGTCCCAACTGCTGTGAAGAAGAATATCATTCTTTATATGATAAAATGAAGCAACCCATATATTTCACCTCCTATTACTGTTTTACTATAATATGTATAGGCTTTGGGAGAGGATTATATTACGTGTTACTCTTAACAGCAAAGTTACTGGTTGTTGTGCTGAATGGTTCTAGCACCTAAAGCTATGAAAAATCATCTTCTGTGGTAAAATATATTCTTACTGCACACTAACCCATTTCCAGTTTATTCCCTTGACTTCATTCCCTATTAGAGGGTAAAGGGAAACTGCTATCAGCCTAATAGAGTGAGTGGGGGAGGAGACTGATGTTGTCCAGCCCTGAGTGTAGTGCCTTGAATACAGAGAAGCCTCACCAGTGTCTCTACCCAGTCCTGTGCTCTCCTCGGGGTCCAACACACTCCAATCACTTTAAGTGCTGGGGCACTCTAATGTCACTTGTCATTGGAATGTCCATAAATGACATTTTGGTTTAATAGCATCTATCACTTACTAAATAAAGTGCTACATCTCTGCTTCAAATGAAAAGAAATATTATGAGTATTGTCGCAATAGTCCAGTTCAAAGTAAAATCCATTGACAATGTAGTAAGTTATAATTTAAATAAATAACATTGATTTAAAATGTACGTTGAAAGTTATTGTGTTGTTTATTACTCAGTCACACTAACCCTAACCCTGTGCAAACAAATTTAGATGACATAAACACATCTGTACACCATTGTCTCAGACACTAGAAGCAAGATGGGGAAGGGTCTTGACCAATGCACTGTTAAGGACAAGTGAGGAGTGAACCGAAACAAGTAGAGCAACCCCACTGATGAAATGGTGATGTCGTATGTACAAATTATTAGAAAGTAATCATTTTATTGATGTGTGCTTTCGAAAAGCCTTATATATATATATATATATATATATATATATATATATGATGTAAGTTATATATATATATGATGTAAGTTATATATATAAGTTATATATATAAGAGTAAGTTCTAGTGTATAATATTTGTATTAGATTCTCCATCGATAATTAAGGAATTAATCAAGGGGTGAATTAACCTACAAACATTTGTCATGAGTGTTTTCTCTGCTGTCACACTGGAGCTAAGTTGAGAGCAAGTTTTGTTTTACACCCGCCTCCCATACTTTGTCGTAGTTGGGCTAGGTGTATTCAGCACATTTCTTTCCATGATAGCGTCTCATGAATTATTCAGGGCTTGGTGATCTCGGCCATGAATAAATCTCTGGTCTATAGACATACACATGGGAAGTGCACAAGATTGCATCCTCTTGTGTTGCTACGATGAATAAAGGGAAGACCATGAATCACACCTCCATGGAGAGACTTAAACAAAGCACGCAATGGATGAAGTCGAGCTGGCCTTTGAAAAAAGCCAAAGCAACATGGTAATGAAGCGTATGAGGATATAAAAGTGGAGGAGAGACTTTAGATGTGACAGCAGGATTACATCAGAGGTTACCCATTGCTGATGCAAATGTCTACTGTACCTGCTTGATGCACGGGACAGACTCAGACCCAGGAGACACAGCGGAGTGAGCTGACTTCAAAATACAAGGGATAGTTCCTGCTTGTGTGCGCAAATAGTTTTCCTAAAACTGTATTATGATCATGAAGCCATTCTGTAAACCCTAATCCTAAATTCACCCGACAACAGGGATCAAATGGAACTAGTGGTACAACTTTTTCATGCACAGGTAAATTTGAGTGGCCCTTGATTCAATTTTTGTCTCGATTCTCCAGAGACCAGTCAGACCACTCCTGTCCAAGACACCCAGTCTACATAAAAGGTGTGCTGAAACATCAAAGTATTGATGATACTAAATTTGGTGATTTGTACGATAGTGTGGGCTGTGCATTGATATATTCTTTGGTTATTTTACTAGATCATTTGGACGCGCTACAATTTAGTTTAAACTTGATTTATTTGTTTTGGCTCATTGGCTTTATCGACGGATCGTCTAGCGTGAAATAGGGATGAAATTGGGAAGGACATTGGCAAACTCACAACACTGCGGGTTGCTCACAAGGAGAGCATGTGTTCTATCCAATCGATCACAGTGCGGAACTTTTTTTTTATTAGTAAAATCTGTGTCATTTATATACATTTTTTAAGTAGTGGTTTAACAAAGAAATATTTTTGCCAAAATATGTTTGGTTCAGAAAAAATTGCGATATAGCCTATGAAATCGTGAGGGACCTCATGATAAACAAGGGGCTAGGAGACGTTCATGATAGTCTAGTCATTTAGCATTGATGCCAGCTGCTAATAAAAATGGCTATAATACTGTAGATATAACCACAGTTTACATTGACCATAAAAATCCGGTAGTACTGTGTGGATCATAGCTTGTCATCTCTCCTGATCTAAAACACGAGTACACGTCCAAACAAACACATGTCTAATATTTTCTTGGCTGTTTCTTTTCCATGCAGTTCAATGTCCCTCAAAGTCTCCTTCTAGCATGATCGGACCGTTACATGCAGCAGAGATTATAATAATTAGCAATCTGCGAGATTTGAATCAAGACAATCAATAAATCAACTCAATCATTGTTCGCGTATACTATATACCTGAGGGAGGCCAGTTATCTGTATTTCCTGGCATGCATGTAAACATAGTGTTCGTAAGGATTACAAGCATTTTCTATACCAGTGTATTTTGCTAAAGTGCAAAATAATGTATTGGTAACAAAACACATACACACTACTAACATACATTTGTTTAATTTAACAGTCATTCATGTCTTTTGAGAATGCAAGAGTGACATAAGTCACTCCATCAATGATTTGTAGTGGGGAACTAACTATATGCAACACAAAAATATCTATAAACCAGAAGTCATATCAAGTAAATGTCAAATTGTATCCATAGTTTAATCGGAATAACATGTCCCGTCAGTGAAGGTGTTTTGTAAAACCTGCCCTTTCCTCAGCTCTTGTTGGTATTACCCAGCGGAGGGAATTACAAATAACATTTGTCTTGAGGCACTTGTGCGATTCCGATCAACATACTGCGGTTGGTATTGTTGTCAACACGATCATCTTTTAATAAACACTGACAATGTGAAAAAGAATTTAGCAGTTGTGCCAGACAGACAGGGGGTTGCAAGTTTGATTCTCCGTTGGCATTTCGCTGTGGTGCTTGCATACCGACCTCTGACCAGATATTATATTTCAAGGCATCTCATGAGTTATCTCACACCGACTGCCTGGTATGTCTGACTATGACTGACACACAGAGAGTACATGACAGAGAGTGCTGACTTGACTATTTCTTTCTCTCTCGCTTCTCTCCTTGTTCTGATGGCACTTTTCCCTCACACCGTCCAACGCATTGGGCAGTGAGAGACAGAGAAAGTGAGAGAGTGTGAGAGCTAGGGCTTAGATGGGTCGGGGCAAAGGACTGGGTGCTGCTTCCCTTGTGGCCCGGGTCTCATTGTTATTATGATTATGTTTTTAATGAGCTGCACGGCCCTCCCCTCTGTCCTACAAAGGCCTGATTGAATGTGGCGTCCCATTAGCATGTTAAAGAGGCCCCGCTTCATCTTGTGAGCTCCTGACTGACAGTGAATATCATCTTTGTAATTGCTCCGAACTCGGGCCGGAGCCAGCCGAAGAGATTGGGGTAGAGGGCCAAGGGAAGGGGGAGATGGGTGAGGAGTTCCCGGCTAAAGCTGCATGTCTTCAGTATTAAGAACTTATTATGATGCATGGGAACCCCTGCTGAGACATGATGGAGAACAGGATGCTTCAGCTGCACTTGAAAGCCGGGGACGCCGCTAAAATGGACACAATTGTTAGTTGTAGGCAAAAGATCCCAAATTACATTGATATTAACTAACTTAATTAAGATTAATATTAAGGCACTATTTGTGTGTTGCTTGAAGAAGAAATAATGCATGATACTTTGAAGATTGTGTTTTGAAGATGATATCAGAAAAGTCAGATGGAGACGGTTTGGATATGTACAAGTATGAGAAATGTCAATAGGACAATGCAGTGTCAAAACAGGCTAAGAGAAATACCCACAGAATAAAAATCGGTGTGAGAGAAGGAGACGCAACTGCCTTAAGTACAGTACTTTCCATTGGGCGAAAAACCCCTAATGAAGATCATTATTGCCCGGCCATTTCTTTTATATCCGTTTTTATGCAAAAGTGTACCTAACATTTTTACATGACAATATCAGGCAGCTTTAGTCCCACCATATTCCACTCAACATGCCCTGCATCACTGAGCATCTCCTCTCTGCCCCCTCTCTCTCTTGCTGCAGTAATTGAACAAACAGAGGAGTAGGAGGAGGAGAGCTGCAGAGAGAAGATGCTTATCCCAACTCCACATGCGTTGCATCCAAAATTAGCCTCTCTCATCTGCCCTCTCCCCTTATCTTGTGTGCGTCCTCAGCTCTGCAGTGGTGACAGCGTGACACGCATGAAGCAGTGGATCCATTTTGGAGGACAGCCCAGTGGCACCATGCAGAGCAGAGGTGTGAGAGACCGCAGCAGCAGCACATTTCCACAGCCCAAGTAGAGCAGGTGACAGGAACGTGTCAGCAGCACGTATTTGCAGCACTGCAAAACAGAGCTAATTGTACATATAAACACCTTAACGGCGAAACAAGTTCCTATGTTTGTGAATTTTGTTCATTGACATTGGCAATAAACCTTTTCTGATTCTGATTCTGAAACTCATGGTTGGGTAATCTCTCACCATTTTGTGACTATACTATACCGTATATTTGAATGGTTTTATTGATTGAAATGCTAATACTAAAGGGCGATGTGTCACATGATCATCATCATAATATAAAGCACCATCTCTCACAAATATAGATCAAAGTTAATGTTAATCCTTTAATTGCTCCTTTAGAATTAGTAAACACAGGTGTGAAAATGATTTTCACTTCATGTTTTGATTGATATATGTCATTGCTACCGTTGTTTTTTAATGAATAGCTGAATATCCTGGAATGTTAGGTTTACACTGCACAGAATTTTCAAATCTTAGCTAAATACTTTATTAGGAACTGGGGCACTCTTTGTGTCGCTTGTGTTTTGTTTTTTGTTTTTTAACTCACTTTGAATAAAAAGAAAAAAGCTCTTTATCAGAATGACACACACTACACCAGTCATTGCCAACTCAATGCCCCATTCTTCCACAGTGCCACATCTCCTTATGAAACCTCACACACTCGCCAGGCATTTACAAGGCATTATCACAGCAGTGCCAAAAAAAGGGCTGTCTAAATACCACCTGCTGTGTTATTTTTTCGTGCATACATTGACACTGATTGTGCTACTGAAAACATTGTTTCATCAGTGGCTTGTAAAATTCTCAAATCAACACATTGCATATTGGGGTAAATGTGTGTGGTGACTGCAGCGGCATGTGCATGGTGTTGCCCTAGGATTAGCATGGTAATCATTCTGCATGTTGACACACTGTTATTCAGTCTGATGTGTTTGTTTGTGGGTTCAGGATCTTTGCAAACCAACCAACTGCATTAACAACCGTGCGACTAATCTAGGACTTAATGGCTTTCTCCAATGATGTTGTTTGTCTGCACAATGTTTTATTCAAGCGCCTGCTCAATTTGTGATAAGTGTTGGGATCGGTCACTGTTACTTTCCCTAATACAAATATCCAATTCAACATATGCAAACAGGTTGCTTATCACCAGTAATTGATTAACACTTATCTAATTTGATACCTGGACAAAATGATTTTTTTTTTCATTCATGTCCCTCCCTCCTTTAGCTATAACTGCCCTGCCAAGCCGCGTCAACAACCCTAAATTCAACACTCACACGCTCACATATCTCACAAATGTCCCTCCCTTTTGGGAACTAAAATATAAAAGCATGAAATAAAAGTTGAATTGTAGAAGTACTAATACTTTTTTTGTGAGGGGAGGAGTTGGGAACACTGAAGCAACTGATTTGTGCCTTGGACAGAGCAGTAAAATTGTTCAACTGTTAATGTTTTCTGTCCGCAACAGATAATCACTGTTATCAGCAGTTGAATCGAACGCTAAGAAAAATAGAATGCGTAGTAAACAAGCATTTCAGCAAGACATAAACTGAAATTGAACGGAATAAAAAAATATACAAATACCTGAGGCTGTAATTGTACCTTTTAAAGGCCATCTGGCTCTGACTGCAGCATAACTATTCATAGTTTTTAAATGCCTGAAATATAAATTCAACTTAAATTCATAAATTTTTACTGCTTATACCTGCTGCATACATAAATAATCAAATAAAATGTGCAGCTGTTGGAAGCGTCTCCTCTAATGAAACCATGCATACATTTACAGGTTTCTACATGACACTGCATTACACCACAGATGTTGGAGACACCGTTAACATTTTCTTAAGCCAAAAGGACAAATGTTATGCTAACATTGCTAACATAGCTTCTTGCTGTTGGAGGCTGCGACTGCTGCATCATGGGGCATTGGGGCGGAAAATACAGTGATTGTTCCTGGTAAATATAGAGGGTGCTCAGACGTGAGAGAAAGTGCAAAGAAAGAGCAAGGCACAGATCACTAAAGCAGACTGCGTTAAGGTCAGTGAGCAAGTTTGGGCTCTTGGTGACTAGAAGCGTAACAGCTCCACTGAGAGCTTTTGATTTAGTGGATATAGAAGTGAGTGCATAAGAGAGAACTGTGGAGAGAGAAAGGAGAGACTACCATAAAGTCTCACCTTGTTCTGCACCATGCACACACGGCGCACTCCAGCTGTCATCCTGCTACTCTCTCCTCTCCATCAGAGCCTCTGGGAGCATGCATCATTCATGAGGGGGGACTTATTTGGCTGCGTCATCGGCACGTATCTGCCAATAACTTTAGAAATTCTATCTTAGGCATAAAACCTTTAAGAATCAAACATTTCACGGCGCCAACTTGAAAATCTTAACATTAACTGTGAGGAGGAGTAGCCACCAAGCCCTTTGATAACATTATTGGCTTACAAGTATCGAGCACTGATGATGGTACACACAGCATCACTTGAAAATTAATTAAAGCTGACACAGGAAAAAGAGCAACTGCCCGGGAGTGTGGATGTGAAAAGGTAATTATCTAAGAGGTGCCGTGCGGTGGCCTGGTGCCGTCAGCGTGGCAGGTTGGTCTCAGAGCCACTGCCGCAGCCCGCTGTGAAGGTCACCCCCCTGCAGCGATGGATTACAGCAGGCACACTCAGGCAGAATACGATCCTGCGCCCGAGGGGAGGTCTGCGGGCACAACGAGGCCTCACCAACTTCGCGACCCTCCAGCAGTCACAATGTCGCTGTAGCATGTCAAAGCACACAAAAAGGAACATGTGTCTATGGGTAATGCCATGGGTAATCAAAGTATTAGGGCCGTAGTCCCTAAAGAAATTCTTGGTCACTAAAGGGCATCAAATAGTGCCTCAATTATTCCACTAAAAGGGGGTCGCGAGCTCTAAGAACTATTCTGTATCACTGTGACCTTATATCTGACTGATCTAAAGGACAAAATACTTGTGTCTTTGTGTAAAAAGCTCACTATTTACTCTCGCAAACTAAAATTAACTCACCCCATGCCCTTTCCGGTCTGCATTTGTGAGTAAGAATCAGTAAGAATTAGGGGTATCCCAATAACGATAGTCAGGTGATACAATGTCAACCCAACAGAAATGTGATAAAACATGTCTTTAAATGTATTAGTTGAGAGTTAATTATCAGACAAGTGTGAAATGTATGAAAAATAAATCACAAAAGTGCAGAAATATCACCATGTACCCCTATTGGAAAGATTACAACATAATCATTTTACTTTTTAGTTTTAATCAGCTCTTTTTCAAGCATTTTAGACTATAAACGATGCCCACCTCTAGTAAGAATCAGATCAATGGACATGTTGGCTAGATTAATCTTGTGAACAGCCTCACAAAGAGGTTGAAAATTGTATCTGGACACCTAAGGGCAACGACCTCAGCCACAGGTGAGTCACAGCCCCCTCAAAGCAAATAAAGAAGACATGCAATCTTTTACTGTCAAAGATGTTTCAGAAGAGAATTAGTCACTGTTTGAAGTTTGTCATTTTTTATAGCTCCAAATTAGAACAATGAGGGGGACTTTCCTGTTGAGTGGGACATTTTCTATTGTGGTATTACACCGATTTAGTTATACAATAATAAGAATCATAATTTAGTAGAACAATTTATTGTGATTTTTTTTTTCTTTTACACAAATTCCCTTCTAGTGTCGAACCCCTATGGAGATCGTGAAAAATACACACAGACTGGCACATCCACATTTTGCCTGGCAGACGGGGGTGTCCTTCCCTGACTCGGCTCTCTTTGCCATGACCTTAATTTGTTCTGTCTTGAGTACGATTGGCCAGTGGGCAGCTAATGCTCCTCAAGGGAACAAAGTGACAGCATGTTTGAGTGTTATTGGAGGGCTCTAAGCATATGCACAGAGCAGAGGACAAAATAAAACAATGAGATGCAGAGAGTAGATGTGTCTCACAAGGCTTTTAGGCCAGAGCACATCAAAATCACAATTTTCCCTAAAAAAAGATTCAAAAATAAGATCTGTGCAAGGAATGTACATCTTACAATAGAAGGCACTCAATGAATCATTCCAAAAAAGTTCAAGCATCAGTTGAATAATTGTTTCACTAAATATTATCTTCTATGACTAATCTCAGATTAAAAATAAGTACTGCCATAAAAAATCCATACAATATATTTTTGTTCAAACAAGTGAGCCCTTTTTGGCATTAAAGCAGAGTTACAGAGCACTGATGGCAATGTAATTTCCAAGTTTTCCTCGTCTGAGAGATAATATTATTCACAGGTTTAACTAGAAGAGACAAGAAAAGCAGAATCTAAGTCTGATAGCGCGGATGTGGCGACCAATAAAAGCCAAAGAACACAAGCTGTCTCCTTGCTGCCTAATCCTCTAATGAAGATTTGTGGTGCTGGCTGGTTGGTGATTATTGGCCCGGCGCTAGGACAAAAAACATTTTCTGCGCTATTGTAAATACTATTCCTCAAATACACACAAGGCTAAAAGTGCAAATGAGAATGAATGACATGGTAAACGTCAGACGGTGTTGTAATGAATGAATGTTCTGTCAAACCCTGATGTGAAATTAGTCAGCCATTCCCAAAAACAAGCCTCAACATTAACCAACATTATTCAGATATGAAGAATGCAAAGTGAAGCCACTTTTTCTCGTGCTGCAAATCCTGTCTCATTGGACCAACTTTGAAGATTCTGACTTTGCTAATTATATGGAAATACTAATTTGCTGGATTCCCCTGTCTTTCTGCTACATTTTAGAAGTGCAAATGACAGTCAGTGGGTTTCAGAGAGCTACATACACATTTTTTAATGTTTTCTTTCAAACAAAACATAAAACACAAAACACAGACACAGAGAGAAAACAAAACGTTTATGTCCCGCTACAAGAAGAACCGATAGACAGTATGTGTTTGTGACCTGTGCTGCCATAGAAACATACTGTAAGTGGATAACCTCACATACCACATTACCTGTTTGTCCCTTACAGCCTTCTAATCCATACCTCTGGCACCTTACCTGATCTGGCCTCCTCCTCCCTCCTTCCCCTACCTACCTCCCCCCCTCCCCCCTGTCTCCACACCTCCCCCACTCCCTCGCTCCCCCAGGGCCGGGGCAGGGAGCCGGTGCAGGTCCTGGCAGAGCCCCTCTCTCTTGCCTCACTGTCTCTCAAAAAGGGGTTGGACTTGTGTGGAGACAGGTGCGCATACCAGACGCCAGCGCTAAGACCTGCCCCACGCGGATCTTATGACTACTTGTTAGCGAGGCCCTCACCCAAAGCCAAAAAGGGCTTGCTGTGAGCTATTAGCAGTTAGCTGTGTCCCTCTCAGTGGGTAAGCATAACAGTTATACCCTTTTCATCACTCCCCTCTCAGCATCTCATTAGTGTTTTTTTTTTACTTGCACTGGGCAGATTTGTCTACGAGGCATCAGAGCATGGATTTAGGCTATTTTGAGCACTTCATGTAACATTAAGAATTAAATGCTCCAGCTCAAGGCTACTTGGAAGTAAAAGATAATGCAGCTCATTTAGTCAGTGCCTGGAATTGTGTGTAGATGGAAAGCATGTGAGTAAATGGATGAAGAGGGGCACTGTCAACTTTATATTTTGTTTGTTTAAAGTAATTTCCTGATATGTGAGTAAAGAAACCTTTAATGTGATGATCAATTCCACCTTAAACATACAGTAAATTCATTCATGTAAATTCAAACTAGGTTATAGTGTTATGCCCCAAATATGCCCACATTCCCCTTTAATATGAGTCAGATTAGACTCACAGAATAGAATCTGTGCTGAAGCATCAGTTTGTCCCTGTGGGCCGGATTTAACATGGAAGACTGTCATTCTCACTCGTCTTGTAGTCTGCCCCTACATTCATTTCTATAACAGCCTGACAGCTCTTCTCCTGTTCTCTCCCTCTATCCTTTGGTTTCTTCCTCAGATTCCTTGTTTCCTCTGCTCTAATCAGGCTCTGATGAAGTGACCTTGCAGCATCTCAAGGAGAATTGATTTCTCTTTTGGTCTTTGTGTGAAATCGTATTTTAACGGTGCTCAGAGGAGTCTCCTCTCAGCTGCAAAGCTGGATAGAGCTAATTCTCGTTCATAAAGACACTTATCACCGTGTTGTGTCTTCCCTCTTCTTCCTAGCCCCACTGCTTTCTTCTCTTGTCTCTTCTAAGCTCACAGAAATAGCGCGGCCATGATTAATGCAACATCTTTGGCCGCCAAACGTTAGCGTAGCCCAGTCTTTTATGCTTGGCTGCTGGAAACTGTTGCCTATTCCAACACTGTTAGACAATAATCACATTTAAACTAAAATAATATTATCTCTAAATAAACAATGGGCAAAACTGTATCTTTTATCTTCTCTATATCTATAATCACATCAGTTGGACTAGAAAAAAAACTTGCGTTTTATACCTGACACAAGTCTCTTAATGAATAAAGACAACTTATGCCGCACAATAACTTGTACAATGAGAATATTTTTCTTAAAATAAATATCTTACAATAGCTGATTGACCAAAACAGCTCCTCTAATGCTTGTCCACCTGTATGTGCAGTTAAAGCCAATGTTATTTATTATACAACATATTGAGAACCAAAGTGACTTTAAACAGGCCTTAGTGACACTATCTGCCAACAAGACTGAGGATCATCTGTGTGTGCCTTTCCACTGGGTGATCACACTGACTGTCGGAGCATGCAAACGCCTTTTCCAGAGAGCAGGTCCCAGGTGTCTTGTAACCCCAGGACTCCCAGTAAGTATTCAACCAGGCGGCCCACTCACTGGACTAATGTGACACCATAATGACGCAGGTGGACTTTTGTGCTTCACAGTGCAGCAGCAGAGTCTCAGGACAGTGTAGTTATGCAGGGCAGAGATACTAAGCATCTGGGCAGAGATTTGGGCCACAAAAGTGGCAAGTGTAGCAGCTAGAATATGCAAGCAAATTGTCAAGTGTTCTGAAATGCATAATACATAAAGAACAGAAAGAGAAAACGAACAGTCACCGATACTACTCCATAAATCAAAGCATTATCAATGCTTTAATACTATCAACAACATAAACACTTAAATCACTGTGTTTCAATTATTACTTACATTATGATTTAAATAAAATCCTAAATCTCAGTGCTGTTTTAGATGTCCTACTTTAACTAATGAAACTAACCAAACACATATTTTACATTGTCTAAAAAGCTAATATGGTGTATTGAATTATATTCTTTAATTGTATGCCCCTGTATTAATCAAATTAAAAATATTTACATTAAGCAGTCCTTGCCATAAGTTAAGCAAATATGTGTAGTATTATGTCTGACTCCTGGTGGCTGCTCCCTGATGGAGCACACTGCAGAACAGTCTATAGAGCAGTAAAGGATCCTGAGAAACACCTCCATCTCTCCTCTGTACCACATACTCCAATAACCCTCAGAGTCACACTCACAGACACAATGGGTAGCCATCCCACCAGTCCAATAACAGGCCTATTCATTAGAGTCTCTTACAGACAGTATTGACAAGCTGCTGACACACAGTCACTCCAGCATAAACAAATGGGGCAGTGCAGAGGAGCACAAGTGAGAGGGGAGCAGGGACACCTATTCTACTCATGTAATATCAAAGTCTACCACAAATAGTAGTGTGATAAAAGAGCAGCCAGAGAGAAACGACAAGAGGAAATGTGCAGCTTATTACTGTGGCAAACACGTCAAGAATAAAGTCAACAGTGGCCTTAAAGGAATCCCCATTCCTCTGCTTTAATATAAATACACAAACATAATGGGTGTTTTTCCTCTTTACCTCTGAACCCTCCATCCCAGATCCTTGCTCTTGTGTGTGGCCTTTTCTAATTAATGCTCTGGGAATAAGTCCTCTCCATATAAGTGCTGTAGAGCAGTTCAGGAGGTAAAACAGGTCAAGTGCCATCCAGCTTAGTTACATACTATAGAGCTATTCTAAAGCCATTGCCGATTCCAGGAGGTCTGACTAACACTAAAACAATGAGAGCTGGTATACAGATTTAGCATTTTACTGCAGACCGTTTTAGTGCCAGTAAAGCATGCAAATTACATAGTGGGTATGGAAAGAAGCCCACAAAGGCAACTTGTACAACACATACCAAATTAATCTCAAATCAGAGGAACAATAACTTTCACTCTGAACCTAACAACAAAACCAGGGCAAAGGAAAAAGAAGAAAAGGAGCTGGACGTGAAGATGTGACCTCTAGTGCAGGTGACGAGACGAGGGGGAGGGAGCAGGCTAATGCAGACAAGTCAATGAAAAACCAGGCTTTATGAAGACAGATGAGATGTGAGCACCCTTGCATGCCTGAACAACAGATATAGAGACAGACTGATCACATGGTCATGGCTCAGGGCAGTCCCGACTAATGCCCTACACTGGTTCATTTACATGAATCAAGAAAACTCCAAAACTTGTCAGAGGCTTGTGTTTTAGTGAGAGTGTCCCCCGGGACATGCTGTCAGCTTGCAGGTGTTCTCGTGCTCTGCAAGTCTATTTCATAAACTGTGTGTTATCTGGACAAAGTGCTGGTAGCACTGATCCTATAGTTTGGTGCAGAGCCTTATAGAGCTGCTGCCTGCAGCGCTGTATACAGTGCTTTACAACAGTAACACATCCACTTCCATTATCAGCATTGGGACTGTCATCACTATGAGAGCAGCCAGATTCCTCCAGCGGACCCAGAGAGCTCCAAGAGCCTCGACTGCATGCAGTAAAGACACGCAATTGCAAGGTTATTGCTCAAGGTCACTGTGACAAATTCACAGGAATAGGCTAATCCAAGTCGCATTGCTTGCACTTTACACTTGAGCAGGCAACAGTGATTACTGCTGCGAAATAATACCAAGGCTTTAACACCTGAATATTGTTCCATTACTCTTTCTATTTGAGATGGCAAGATAGGTGTAAATATTTGCTGATATTTGTTTGTGGTTTATCTGAATTGGTTTCACCAATGTAAAGGTCATTACAATGACATTAGCCTTTTCAGAGCAGAAAATTCACGAATGTCAATTCATTATGTCATCATCATCATTATCATCATGATCATGATGCAAATGGAGCAGAAAAATTCTGACACATTTCTTTAAATAAAAATTGACAGACAATGAAAAATGATGGGAAATACTGCCACCGAGTAAGAGGTATGATACTGCCTGACCAAAAAAAAAAAAAAAATCGCCACAGAAATAAAAGGTCACACTTCTGCAAATAAAAAAATGATTTCATTAAGTGTTCTTTTAATCATCATATGATCTGTATTGATGATGTGAGAGATGACCATCCACAAAGCTTCTCCAGCTCACCCAAAGACTCTGGTTCAGTCTTGTGATTTATTTCTGCTTCTCCTTAGATGTAATATCCACTTGATGCCAATGATTTGAACCTTAAATCATCCAATCACAAACACTGACATCTTTTCCATGACCAGGATGTATCTTTCCACATGGTTTTTCAAAAATAAGAAGCCATTCACTGCATCAGTTGAAATACCTCGGCTGAAAGTCAAATCACCCATTACAGCAATGTCCATCGGAGGCTCGTAAATATTTGCTTATGAATCCATGGGCAACTTTTTTTTTTCCAGGCACGGAAGCTACTAAACACATACAGTCATTAGCAACATTTAAAACTTTGTAAAAGACAGGTTTCAAAATACCACATTTAACTGTGAGCAGTAACTGTGAAGTGCTGTAGTTCAACCATTAGTTCAAATGTCTAGTTTCCCTCAGTATTTACTACAGTGCACCAGCTGCAGGGAAAGAGCTGCTGTTAACGTTTCTGACCAAATATCATTACCAGGAGATCTTGCTACCACCTGCAAGCTGATCAAGACACAGCATGTCTAATGTTAAATGAGCACAAGACACTTTAACCATCACAAAAACTCAAACAACTTCTGGAAACTATACATAAGAAAAGTACTCTTAAAACCATCAAAAGTTTCTCTTGAACACAAATAAATAGTAGTAAAAGCCTAGAGCTAAATGAAATATGCACGATGACTTCAGACACCTTAGACTTCCCTCCCTATATTCATTACAGAAGTCTGCATGAAAAACATGCCTGCCGGGAGCAGAGACGAGCAGAGTCGCTCCTGAATCAGCCCAGGCATGCGTTAAGACAAATGAGCTCTCCCCACATAGCAACACACACCAAAAACAAGACTATCCACAAAACTCCACTCTCACAAGTTGATTCACATGACCACTGAAGCACACACGTCTCCAATAGCATCTACACACTGGGCATCAGCGCACCTTTGTGTGTAAATCCAGTGAAAGTCACTTGCCTGGATAAATGTACGGACTCACTATATAAGGCCACACAGATCATTTAGACACGCCACTATGAGAGTGAATACTAAAGAAAAAGCTGGCTGACTCAGACAGAACAAAGCCTGCAAAATCATAACATGCATATGCATACAAGCTTCTTAATCCTGAAACTAAAATTGCATGACATATTACCTAAATGACAAAATAAAAAATCACTCAGTTATTTTTTAATGCTTTGTGGTGGTGCCATTATAACAAAAACAAACAAATATTGACATGTAACTGTCCTTCACTCAAAGTCCAAGAAATGTGAGTCAGTCATGTACCAAACAGCTCAAAATGATATGGTGAACAACAAAACACTTTGACCTTCTCTGTCATCACTCACACCTGCTACATTAATGGTACACTATTAGGTGATTACAAGCATAACCATGATTAAAGCTCCTCCAGCACTTAGTATTGACAGATGTCTAGTGTCCGAGCTGTTAATAGACACTACAGATCCGCTGCTGCTGCTGCGCTGCTGCTGCCTGTGTCCAAGTTTAAGTATTCACAAGAAGAATGAGCTCTTCAAAAACAATATCCAAACTCACCTAAAATCATGCTGAGTGGTCCGTCTTTGGTCTGGTTGAAAAGCGCTCCTCAATTGCCCCCGTTCCCCCGTTGCATTTAGGACAATGGCGCGAGAGAAAAAGCACGTCTTTTCAGAGTTCCTCGCCACTTTCCAGAAAGAGCAACTCAGCAAGGTAGATCAAGAGAGGTGAGGTGACGCACTCACATGCTGTCCCTTAGTGCCTCTGCCCTGTCCAGGTAAACCTTGGGGGCGGTGTGAGGAGAGTTAGTAGGAGGTGGTCCGGTCTCTGCATTTGGCCCAGTAAGTTAAGGACTTCTTGCACACGGGTAAGTCCACACAGGTAAGAGAGAGAAAGTAGGTTAGGCAAGAGTAGTATGGCGAGCCTAAAGTGTGACAGCCAATCAGAGGGGCACCCAACACACAAGAATGATTTCTTTCCACACAGCCTGAAGGCATTGCAGTGTGCTCCCAGCAAAAAGCGCGGGCAGTTCTCCATTGATTTAAAGAAGCACTTCTGACAAGTCTTCACGCAGCGAGTCGTGCCTGGTTTAATTTCCTTCTAAAGAAACATCCCTCACTTGTATCGACTCTGCTCGCTCTCACAGCTTCTTGATTTTGGTGTTGGGTATAACCTACAGGCACCTTACATGCCTCCACTCTGATTGGTGGTAGTCTCGGCCAATGGGAAAAGCTGCAGAGACTTGTCATCATGCAGAGTGGAAGTCATGCAAAGGGGACACGGACTGAAAATTCCTGTCTCCCCTAACCGCTGTTCTCGCACACAGAGGCAGGGCTGATTGTCAGATGGGTTTATTGCGGTGGTTGTTTATGACCCTCCCCCTCACCGTCTTTGATTTGGTGTCGGCGCCTGGACTTGTTTAAGGATTAACCTTTTATCCACGTGGCTCTCTCCTATTCCCCTGTGCTGTCTCCATCCCTTAACCTGCACAGGCAAGGTTACACCACAACTGATCAACCGCTGCATTTTCGACAAAGGGATGTGATTCAGGCAGGGAGTGCAGAGGAGGGGGCGGCAAGCACAAAACGCAAGATGAAATAGAAAGCGACAGAGCTGAGGAAGCACTGGAAGGAGGGGCCGCGATGAAACTAAACACAAACTGACAGCGGGATGAGGAGGTGTGGAGTGACAAGAGGAGACAACCAGGGGACAGGGAATACAAAGACATGGTGGACACAACAGGACCACTGCTGTATGTTTTCACTAAAGGATAGGGAAGATATACAGGGTCTATAACCCCTTCACGCCATTAAGTAGATCAGAAAATGTCTCCTGTCATGTCCCACTCAAGATGAATCACAATAAGTACAGTGATACTTCAGAGCATCACACAGCTCTGCGCCACAGAGCAGGAGAAGGCTTAACAAAGCTGTCAAAAATTAATCCCCCTGGGTGAGCACACTTACAAACACACACACTGGTACAAACACGTGAGCCTGGGGCAACACAAACGCTGATGTTCAGAGGGCCTTCTCTTGTCCTGCTCCCTCCATCTCCACACCCCTTTCTCCTCCGCTGCCCCCTCCCAGACTGAGGACTGGGTGACTCACACAGTGTTGGTGAGAATACTAAGGAGCAGACTGACACTTCGGTACCTCTCTGCAGCAGCCAATGGCACGCACAAAGTCAGTGTGAGCAAACTCTGACAAATCACAAACACAAATCACAACAGAGGGGGCCCTGCCCTCCGCAGCACACTGACAGGTTAAGTGTGGTTCAGGTGTTAAAACACAGGCTTTAAAGAGACACCATAAAAACTGTATTTTAGTGCATTTATCCAACATGCTTCAGAAAGCAACAGCCAAATCACATAGCTCTTTATTTAAGTTTATTTCTGAATGAAGGACAAGAGATGATACGTCAATACAGCACTGTCTGCAGGTTCTCCTACACACATGTGTGTCAGCAAAAGACATGAGATAGAGTTTCCTCATTAGTTGTGTTGGTATCAATAATTCAGTCAGTCCTTGTTGTCGTTCAATGGTCCGAGTGCTAATGTGCTGTCAAGCCAATGGGGCTCAGGGCCCAGCACAACTTTAATGGATGTCATGATGAGAGGGTGAAATCGGAGTATGAGGATTCTGTATCATCCACAGGCTGAACACTTGAAGGAGTGGAGGAGAGACGAAGAGAGAAGAAAGAGAGGAGGAGGAGAGGACAAGGTCAAAGGGGACTGGAGAAGTGGAGAGGACAGTCACTGGGGACTAGGTGACCACAGAAGTTATAAAAAGAGAGAAGTCATTGATTATTAATTGTTACATGTAGTAGAAGTAAAACCTCTCAAAATATATGTAGCTAAAACTTTGAAATATACTTAAGCCTATTAAGATTTACAGATTTAAAATGTGGGTGTTTAATTCTGTTACAGCATAAATATTGCTAGGTTAATAAATTGTGCCTCAACAGTCAAAGACATTACCGGTGGTATTGTACAAACAAATTATTTTAACTACACGTTGAAAAGAAATACACGTTGAAAAGTGAGGCTGTTCTGTGCTGCCCTCTGCTGGTAATTTACCTGAAATGTAAGTGCACAGACCCCCAGAAAGCCTGTGTGATGCAAATCTCTCACTTCTACAGCCTTGGTAATTGCTTACATCTTCAAAGTAAAATGATCTTAAGTGAACTCAGATGGTTAATAAGATATGGTGTCAACACGTTCACCCAAACACAGGCCACAGGGTACAGCTGTTACAGATAGCTTGTCATGCCTTAACCGTCTTACTCAACTTCAGCTATTTACAGCAAGTGACAGTCTTGACAAAGTTTGTAATGAGATATTACTAACAAGGCTTATTAGCTGGGCTCTGGCAATATTTCCATGAAAGGTGAAAATGTTGCTTAAACTCAACTTTACCGTAATAAAACTATATATTAGTGCAAGTATTTAGACTATTTCGTCCTTCTGACTGTAAATCTACACAACAAGACACACTCCTGACTACTCACTTCCTACAGGAGAAGACGCTGCTCTACTTGAATCCTATATTTCATTACACTCAAAAGAAAGAGAGAGAAAGAGAGAAAACACACACACACACACACACATTTCTCTCGAGCAATCACATGTTCCATACTTAATGTTGTGTGGGTGTCTCCCTGGCACTGTGGTGGAGAATTTAGACACTGCCTACGAAGGTCAGGGGTGAGGGAGCACAACCTAGCACAAGCAGCATAATCATCATTCCAAAAATAATGCTGTAAAACTGTTTTATCATCTTAAATTAATGAAGAATTTGGGATAAGGCCCATATATTACACTAATGGTATTATTAAACCCAGCAGTGATGAGATATCAGCAGTCTCCCTCATCTGACCAGACTTTAACATCCGTTTGCAGCATGAAATGAAAGACAGTTAATCAGGTCTGGACATGGTTGAAACTGTGTCACTAAACTCTACCTAAAATGTAAAAGAAACAAAACAAAATAGTATTCCCCGCAATCTCATTCAATAGTATACTGAGCAAACATTTATAGTTTAACAAATACAATAAAAAAATGTTAAACCAACACGACACAGCACAATGAGCTCAGAATCAGGTATGACAATATTTCAATCTGATGGTGCAGTACTATCATCCTACCTGATCTCAAGGTTGGCAGGATTGCAATATTGTGGGGGGGCTCACAGCATTTATTCCCTCATATTCGCTCACATTGTGACAAAATCAGAGTGTTGTGCAGTGGCAAAGTAAGAAAGAGCTTTGTGCGTCGCTGTTTGTGGGTTTCACTTTACTGTTATAGGTTACATTTTGAGGACTTTTTTCCATTCAGAAGGATTCACATTCAACAACAACTACAACTACAACTACAACTACAAATACTACAATTACAATTACAACTACAACTACAATTACAATTACAACTACTACTACTACAATTACAATTACACTTACAATTACAACTACAACTACAACTACAACTACTACTACTACTACCTAGTAGTACCTACTAACAACCTTAATATCTCATCATTCTGGAACCCATGGACACTTTGGATGTGGATTGGCTGTGTCACGTAACCATCTGATAAAAGTTCTAAAGTTGTGCCTATGCCCAAACAAAATTACGCATCTGAATATTAAAGATGTGCAAAAAAATGTTGTGAGAGTTAGGAACTAGTTAAACCTTTCCTCCTTTTATGGTTTGACAATCAGTTACCCCATTTAATTCAATCACTAGTGGAAACTATCTAATTAAAGCTGGTACCAGACTTTTTCTAGTAAATGTGTAATTTTTTTCAGTAGTATATTATAAAACCAGCACTTTGTGACAAAAATGAGACCACTGCGTGCTGCCTGGATCTACTAATAAAGGTTTTTTTTTTCTTTTTTAATGAATTGTCAACCCAGAAATAAGAGCTGAAAGCAGTGCTCTGATTGGCTGTGCTTGGGGCGGTCTACACAAGTTTCACTTTGCTGTTCTAAAGATGAGCCTGTGCCTGAAAATGAATGCTTAGGGATATTAAAACTTGCTAAAGGACTTGTAAGAGCTAGGAACTATATTTTGCGTGTGAAAATTAGTTATACGGGGACTTTAAGTTTAACTATGTTTACGACACTCAAACATCACTTGCCAGGAATGGGTGTAAGATTCAGTGCGTGGCACGGGGGGCGTCTGCGAGCAGATTTTGAATTGACTGTCACATTCTCACACTTCTCTGCCATTTTAGCAGCAGTATAATAGCACAGGATGTCTTTCTGTACAACACCATCGCCCTCTCATGCTTGTAGCTCGCACTTGTTCAAACTTCACTACAATTTCTGCAATGCTCCAACGACTAAATACTCCAAGCTCGACATTCCTACATTATTAAGCACACAAAAAGAAATTGTGCAATTTCAGTAATTATAATTTCAGCAATGTAATTTTGACATTACCAGCTCTGAATGATAATGCTCAACTCTAAAGGTGAAAATACTTGTATCTCAAAGTTTAATTATCCACTTCTGCAAACTGGATGTTTAAATAATTAATAATATACATACAAATAAAGAAATAGGTTTAACCGTATTAAAATTGCGCCCTCACACTAGGCACTACAATATGAATAAGCAAGTGCAATCACCATAAAACCTCAGTTATACATTTTGTTGATTATTAGGATTGTTATTGACAGCTGATGAGATGGCAGGCAGAGTACGGTTCAGACACATTGGTTGAGATCATGTATACCAAAAAACAATATAAAAATAGTAAGTGCATCACTACCTTAGGTCCTAAAACTACACTAATGACTGTTTAGCTTACACTAACCTCCAAACATGCTAGATTATGCACACAATTCTACATAACATGCTGCACAATGTAGGTTCCTACCGTTTCACATTGAACTTTGTTATCCCAATTGCAGCTTGTGTATCTTCACTGGGAACTCCTGCAAAATGGTCACAAAAATGAATATTTGATTTCAAAGTATCAGTTTCCTCCTTCTCCAACATAGAGGAAAATCCCAGTGCCAAAATAGGAACATGTAGTAAGCGCCTGGTACACCTCCCTGACCTCGCTGCTCTCCTCCAACAGTTACAGGCCGGTGTGAAAAGTAGGGCAAGAGCAAACCTCACTAGGCTTCGGTGAATGTAAGGTCATTGTGTCTGAAGTAAGGCAAGAGCCATAGGCAGAAGCAGTAGGGTCTTAGTGCAGACAGGAATCATATTCAATGCAGTAAGAAGAGCAGAAACTATCTAAGAGGAGTGTGGGTAAACATGGAGCCACTCCAAGCAAAAAGAGTTGCATACTTTTAGTCCCTACCTATTAATTTTAACAGCAATTATAATGTATCCTAAATATACGAAATGTGCGAAACTTAAAAGTTTGGATAATTGCCAGAAGTACCGAACATTGAGAAAACTGTGAACATACACAATGTATGGAAAAATGTGAAAGACAACAGTAGCACACAAGTGAGTAAGCTGGAGAAGATGTGATCGGCAGTGTGCAGGAGGAAGCCACTCACCATACAGCACATTTAGACCAGGACTGTCAACACTATGGACACTTGTCCACTCAATCCAGGACCGCAAAGCGAGAGGTCCACCATTGCATCCGGTAGACAGGAGGTGCTCCAAACATAAATAATTACACATATTAGGTAAGTGTAAAAGACTTCTGAATGTACAAGACACGAGGACAGTGATGTACTGGAGTCGTCGTTGTAAGCACATTTGAAGATTGACGCCTGAGGATAAAGTTAACTGCCAGAACATGAAGAGGCCGACTGCGCTGTGAGATAGTCAGACACACAAAGTTTAAATATAACGCTTAGAATAACAGATATATTAAAAGGAAAATAGGTAAGCCTACACTAACACAAGCTGTTGTGTTTGATAGCAGCGAACAAAACAGTATTGAAACTAGACGTGCACCTTACCAACTTCGACGTGGATCATTAAAATAAAGCATAGTGACAATCTGTTGAAAAGAGATGACCAACTAGTTCTGAAAAAGAAACTAAATATATGATTAAAACAGGACGCCAGACAGGAGTATTGACCTGTTCAGTATGAGTGTCCTGCCCAGCAGAGGAAGATGAAGGGTAGCGTCCCTCTGTGAGCGCGCGCGCATTTGACATGGCGCACACAGCGTGGCGCACAGGTGTTTTAATCATGATTACCTGAGCGGCCTCTTCTCGAGTAACTGCGTCGCTGTTGTCTTGGCTTAGGTTGTGCGGCTCTGTATTGAGTTTCGGCACACTTTTATCTGCACATGCAAAATCATTGATATGGCAACAAAGATGTTTTGTCATCGAGATTTTTCTCTTATGAAAAATGTATTCTGATGACATTCGCCACAGAGCTTTTCTGGTTGTCCATTTCTAGAAGAATGCAACTGTACACCTGAGAGGTAGATTCAGTTTTCCTGCTTTTATTGGTATTATTTACTGAACTATCTGGTGTCTCTTTGATGACATTCGTGTTATTTACTTGCATTAAATATTTACTTCCATCTTGATTCAGACCCGAATGTTAAAATAGCAGTGGTGCAGTACACGGCCTGCTCTGGCACCTGACCTGTAAATACACAAATTTAAAAAAATAAATATGGCAGTCAAATGCAAGCTTAGCCCATATCGATAGCCCATCATTTTACAGCTTCAGTCTATCCTTATATACATTACTACTGGTTGGTTAGGAAATTAGACCCTAACGCAGGCTTGTTTACACAGCAGTAATTTCCGCAGCACTTCATCAAAGACAGTGACAGTCTGTGATTTACGCCTAAGCAGGTGCCAGGTTCTGTTACACTGGGTCAAGTATCCTCAGTAAAAAGCCTCTGCGCACTCTTGTCCAGTCGTGATGTATTGGCTGATGACAAGTCTCTGATGACTAATACTATGTACCAGCTCAGCTCTGAATGCCAAAATGGGTTAACATTTACTTACATCCTCCTCTTGACACTACAGTTACTCAAGTTTAACCTGTAACCATACACATGCATTGTGAAAATGTAAATAAATGACTTTTTTATTTTATTGTAGATGGCCAAGGCAGGTTTTGTCCACTGCCCCGGTGAGAATGAGCCGGATGTTGTGTGTTGTTTCTTCTGTCTGATTGAGCTCGAGGGCTGGGAGCCAGACGATGACCCCTGGTGAAGTGGTTTACTATGTTACAATTGCATGGAGATTTGAAACAACAAAGCAATGAAACGCAGCACTTGGGGGGGGGGGGGGGGGGGGGGGGGGGGTGAAAAAAACTAAAACCTAACAATCAATGAACAATTTTAGACGTTGCTTTGGATTTGTGAAAACATAGACGCAGTATTTGCAAATTATGAATTATGGCTCAATCAAAGCCGCATAATCTAGTGTTTCGTGTTTAATGCCACGTTGTCTGTCATGATTCTTAACATGCATACTCCTACTTGACACATAGCCCTGTACATGACTCTAAAAGAACCAAATGTTAACATACAGAAGGTTACAAAGTTGGAAGGATTGCAAAATGAAATTAAAATTTGTCTCATAATTTTGTGTGCGTAGGTCTGAACACATGAAACGATCTCCAAACTGCGGCTTTTTAAACTTGATTAAGGACTTCACAGAGCTGACTGTGGCTGAATACTGTCACATGGAGAAGGACCGGCTTAAAGTCTACTTTGTAAGTCTCTGAGTATTTATTTCATCTTAAGCATAATGGCCAATGCTGTACTTTTATTTCCTCCAGAGAAAAGTTTGTCACAAAAAGATGGCATTTTTCCGTGATGAGATAGACCATACACTGGAGTCTCTACAGTCACAGCTGGCATCTTTGTGATTTTTATTTTCTGTTTGTTTCTGTTTTTATCTAATTGAATGTGTAACATTAAAGTTCTGTTGTATGTACAATCGACATTGTAGTAGTACATTTCTCCACAAGAGGGTGCACATATCTTGTTAGCCATACACCGCATGGCCAAACCATGTCCCTGGCTCTAAGTGAAAGCCCACGTGGACCAGCATTATAATGCGAGATATATTTTCTTTTCTTGCAAAATACTTGCCATTTTCCTGAACGTGCCACCATCTCCACCACCCCTTTTCAAACCTTGACCCTGGACAGATGGCCTGAAGCCCCTCCCATTCAATACCAACTGTTGCCCCAGTAACATCTGTCACATATAGGGGGGCCTGCGCACTGGAGAGCTCCCCAGGACTCTCGCCCAACCCCATCTGAAGCCAGCTCAAGTTTAGAAAATGCTGGGCAAGACATTTTGCCCACTCAAAGAAATGAAGTAAACAATGGGCAGAAGTTGCCAACAAGTAATAAATTAGAGCAGAGAGAGAAGAAAAGCTCTCTAATAGGCACCTGAAGCAGAGAGTTGGGTTAATAGTACTTTTTGAAATCTAATCCATGAATGAATGAATGAATACTTTTGTTTAGGGGGAAAAAAATACGTTATCACATTTTTTATTAAATGTAATGAAGCATATTTTACTTTGAAAGACACAAACAAGCCATAAGAAGACTATTTACTGCCCTTAAACTACTTTTAGTTTCAGTTATTTAAAACATCTTGTGACTCCCCTTCATTGCAGGGTATGCTGCATTTTGTTGAATTTAATTTCTCCTTAGCCCATTGGGAGGGTTGGCTAGATGGAGAACAGGATTAAAGATGCTATCCCTTCTCCAACCTCTTCCTGTTTTGGATTAATGTCTAATGTAACACTCGGGCCACTGGGCCCAGATCTGCTGCGTAATTCTCTTTTATCCGCTCACTACGGAGTAAATTGAAGAGGGAATATTTTTAGTTGAAAAGGTCAAAATCCTTGCAGGTGATGTAACATTTGTAATGAAACTGTAGTTTTGTTTTTGTGTGTGGAGCTCTTCAACAGTTCTGTGCTTTTATACTTTAACTTAATTGTTTTCCCCCACTGACTAAAACAAATATTTAATTATATATACAGTACGTACAGAAAGTATTCCACATTTTTGTCATGTTACAACTTTATTCCAAAATGTATTGAATACATTATTTGCCTACAAACTGTACCCCATAATGTAAACGTGAAAGAAGTTTGTTTTACATTGTTTTGCAAATGTATTAAAAAAAAAGATGCCCACAGCATGATGCTGCCATCCTCATGCTTCGCTGTAGGGATGGTAGTCCTTCAGGAGCCTTTTTGCAAACTATAGCCGGGCTGTCATGCGCCTTTTATTGATGAGTGGCTTCCATCTGGCCTCTCTACCATACAGGCCTGATTGGTGGAGTGCTACAGAGATGGTTGTTGTTCTGGAAGGTTCTCTCCACAGAGACATGCTGGAGATCTGTCAGAGTGACCATCGGGTTCTTGGTCACCTCCCTGTCTTAAGGCCCTTCTCCCCTGATTGAGCAGTTTGGGTGGCCAGCTCTAGGAAGAGTCTTGGTGGTTCCAAACGTTTTGGATGTTTGTCACCTCCCCCAGATCTGGTTTGGCTTGTGCTCTGACACTGTTAATTGTGAGACCATATATAGACAGGCGTGTGTTTTTCCAAATCATGTCCAATAAACTGAATTTACCACAGGTGGTATCTCAAGGAATGCTGTAAATACTTGTATGCATGTACATGTGCTATTTAAAATAAAAAATACATTTGCAAAGAATTCTAACAACCTTCTTTTAAAGTTGTCATTATGGGGTATTGTTTGTAGAATTTTTAAGCAGATAATGAATTTAATCATTTTTGGACTTGGGCTGTAACATAACAAAAAGTGGAAAAAGTTAAGCACTTCCAAATATACACAGTGCATCCGGAATGTATTAAGTTTTTCTATTCAATAACTACATATTTTCCCACTTCAAAGTGGACGTCCCCTTCAAACCATGGGGGTTTGACTGATGGCAAATTGAGAAAGTTGCCATAGCAATTGAAAACTTTTTAATGCTGAAAAAGTCAATGTCACTTATAACAGGAAGCTAAAACCCATGAGTTCAGCTAAATAATTTCTTTATTATAGTTTGTTTTACTGTTAAAACCCCAATACGCTAAAATTTAAACATGGACTAATACTCATTATCCAGTCACAAAGGGGCGCAAACGTGTTCTCTGAAGAAGCAGAGGTGACTCCAAACGACTATTACACGGTCACCAGTTATTGTATACTAAAAGTACTTCATTTGTATTGAATTACTAGAGTTTATTTTCTAATTGAATTATAATCCATTGATTTGAAACTAATTTTATTTACAGTAATTGCTGTAACGAGGTTTAAATGCTTATCTGTTGACAATCCATTTGTCTTAGCTCGGCAAAAAGGCAGTTTGCTTGGTGTGACTCAGTCTCAATGGCACAGATGTGAAGGACGGCTTAACTGTGGGAATGGTGCTACTGTAATAATTTGATTGGATTCGATTTGAGGTGGAGCAATGTGCATATACACCCCCCCACCCCCACCCCCACCCGTATTAGCATGGCTATAAACGTATAAACCCTTAAATCTATTTAAACTCATGATGAAGCTAATAGTTTTATACAGAGTTAAATCTTTTTTGATCCCATTGATGCACAGAGGCTCAGGATTTACCGAATTGGCCCTTATTTGAGTTTTCTAATTAATGAATTTGGTCTAAAACTAAACAGTGAGAGAGCAGATGGCCAAACTGACAGATGTTACCAACAGAAAGTTTACAACCTGAGCTCTCATCCATCCGGCCCCATCTGTTGCTGCTGCGCTGGTACCTCCCTCTGCCCCTCTCATATCCCTCATCAGCATCTATCACAGGAGACCCAAATACTGGCCCAAATAAATGACATCAGCCCGGGTGACCCGCTTTAACCCTTTTGTAAACAACACAAATAATTTCTGTATTCTACAGTATAAAAGCCTTGGATTTGCTGGGTTATGATATCGTCTAGGATCTGTTTGAAGTGAAACGGCAGTGTTACTCCCCTGGAGGGATTGTATTGATCCAAATGTTGAACTATTACATCATAAAGAAAAATAATCATTACCTAGTTTGATGATTCATTACTTGAGTGGACAATTGACCAACAGCAGTATCTGCAGGCTGCAGACTGTTTTTAAAGAAAGATTTACTGAAGAGTTTTAAACTTAAAGCTTAAGAGACTATTTTTCCATTTTAAACGTAGTTTTGACTCTTTCTTGGTCCTAATCATTTGAAATGGAAAATGTTTTTTATTACTATTTTAAAAACCATAGACAATGTTTTATTATATGTTTTACTTTTTAACCTTATGCTACTGTGCTTTTCTGAGTGACAATATTAGATGTGATTAGGGTTGGCACAGGGCAGCTGACACACGCATACTGTTTTGAGGTTTTTGTTTTTTTTAAACCAAGTCCATGTGAATGAAGCTAGATCCCGTCTCTGTGCTGACAGATTACCCAAGCAAAGGGACAACACTGTGAGTTACACTCTTGTTGAATTATAATTAGATCCAAACCTAAGTCTCCTTTCACTTGGCCCTCTCCCTCCTCCACATTTCATGTTCTCCCACGTTCCTGGCACCAGTGCGTGATGCTGCTTATGCCTCAGACCACAACCCTCCTACCTTGGCTGTTTTTTGTGCCTTTCTCCCAAAAAGGGACCTCCATCTGTCCCTACACTTGGCCTATTGTGGAGTCCCAAAGCTCAGCAACTTCCACAAAGCAGTGGGCGTGCAGAGGGGGGCCAGGGTAAACACGACAGCATCCACATCCCATTAGAAGCTCTTTAACTCCTGCAGCCTAATACTCACACAGAATTTGGGGAGGAGACACTCCACCCCTCATGCTCCTGCACACAATGTCACCTTTTTAAACCCTCTTCCATAGGCAACGAGGCTACTGAACAGCCCTTTGCTTTTACTTCATCCAGAATCTCAAACTAGACTATAAAATGTGTGAGTTGAATTCACTCCAAGATTAGTTTTGGAGCATACAACGTGGCCATTGAGGTGAGAAAGCTAAATTGCATTTGCCTATACTGTATTTAATTGCTTGACAAGCGCCCATTGTGACCCCCAGCTCCAGTCCATTGTATCATCACACCAGCCCCACCATCTTTTATTTCTCTTTACCCAAATTTCTCTCCATCCATCTCACGGGTCATTCTTTCACCAGCTGCTCCTCTAAGTCTAGGCTGTCTCAGTTGCAGTGTGCTCCACCTCTCAACCTGGGCACTCCCAACAGAGGCGTGATGTTTGCGCATGTGTGGAGGGTCCCGAGTGGAGCGGGGGATCACTGTTCAGGGCCTCAGCTTAAAGGCAGCAGGATTAGTGCCTCACAGACACTGATTAAAGCCTTCCAGCCTCCTATGGCCCCATTAATACAATCTTAATCACAATGCTTTATCCCTCCATCTCGCTCCTATGGATCAGGACCTTTTCATTTTAGCGAGAGCCACTCTTGTTTGGTCAGTGGATTAAGAGCGCTGTGCACAGAAACTAAAATACAAGCACACGAGAGAATCAAGGGGAATCTGGGACACATTTACTTCACTCTGTCATGCATCCCTTTAAAACATTCTGTTTTTCATCTTGCAAAATATATTATACACCTGGCACTTCTGATGAGCTAAAATAAACCAGGCAAGGAATGAGAAACTTTTTTTGAAAGTTTCCCTTTGTAAAAAGTGATTTAGGGATATATTCGATTGTTACTTTCTCAGTTTTCCACTGAAAGCTGAAATGTTTCCTATTGTCTTATATTTTACGTTGTGGTTTGTTTTTTGTTCATTTTCCAGTTCAGTGGAAGGGCAAACGCACAGATCAGTAAGTGAAAGTGATCTGCTGGCTTGTTGCTGGTGCGCATCCACGGGGCACACAGGAAGTTTGGGGATCAGATTTGAAGTGCAACCATGTCCCGCTGTGAGCTCATCTGTGACATGACCCCTGACCCCTGGGGCTCTGAGCCACAGGTCGAGCTCTGCTGCCTGCCCCACAGTCAAAACCCTGTCCCAGAGCATGTGGTACTTTCCCATTAGGGCCCACACACGCCTTGGTCTAAACGGCAGCAATGTGGGCCACCTGCACTGTTGGCTTAAAAAAAAAGAATAATAATATGATCATTCACAAGCTATGTTGTTACTGCACACAACATTTATTATTTTAAATACTGGTATTAATTTCTTTATCCAATCTAAATTGTCCTTTACTATTGGTGCACCACTATTATGTAAAAGTTATAGTACAACAGCCTGACTGCAAAAAATATTTATATAATTAGTTGATTATTGCCAGGGTTTTGCTTTCTGAATATAGACAAATGGGGCCTGTTGCCATGAATGAATCCATTGTCTATCTCTGTTTGAATTTTTTAAGCAGTATTTAGATAATGATTCCCTTTTATGAAATGATGATGAAAAGTCACATTTGTTTTCTCAGCTATTTTGCAGGCCTCTCACGGACGGTTATGTAAAGCTATGTGCTCCTTCTCTGGCCTGACTGACACTCATGAGAGGACAGATTTCTGAATTGGGAGCAGAGACACTTGTCACCCCTGTTGCCCTCTGACTCCTCTTCTCTGTCACACATGCCCTAACGCTCCTTCTCTTTGCTCTCATTCTGCTCTCAAACTCTCACACTCCACTCCTTCTCCCTTTGCCTCAAATTGGCCCAGCTGTCCGTCAGCCCCTCCCGCTCCCCCAGCTGCCTGTACCAACTCCCGCCTCCCGACAACTCCAACCCATGCAACAATATGGGTCACAGGTCAAGAGAAAGAACAGGCTGGATATACAATAGACCAGTGGCGCCCGGTCTAACAATCATTCCCTTTTTCTCCTGCATGCAGCCATTCTGTGCCCGCGTAGGACTGGAAATGACAAACCTTTTAGAGAGGTAGCTCAAGAGGTTGGGTGTCCACTCTCTGCATCCTTATAGAGGCTTAGACTTCCCTTTGTACAATGGGCTGAAAGACCCCACTGATAAACACACTTGCTCACCCCGGTTGGCTCTTCTAGCACTTATTCTCTCAACTCTTCTACCTCATTCTTTTGTCCTCATCAAGAGCCATTATGTCCATAAACATCATTATAGAAGTCAAAACAGAAACTTAAATCACTCGTATGATATACATGTCGTTGGACCGGTGCCAGTTTCTGTAGTTTTTGAGCTTTAAACTATACAGCATACAAATAATCATGAATGTAGATGTAAGAAGGGCTCCGTTTTTAAAGATTGATGTGTTAATGAGTTTTTGCCCTACAGTGTTTTGGCATGAACGAGGTGGGAAAATGGGCCATGTGGGAGCGAGCACAACGATGAGGACTCCAAAAAGCTACTGACACATTCACCTGTTTCCCGCATCAGTTTTCCCATGGTCCTGTGCAGCCTTCTGACCTGGGAAACACTGCATCTTAATAGACACAGTATGCTACTATTAACTATTGCCGAGTTCATTCTTTTGTTGTCACTTCTTTATTATTATAACTGATAGAATCTTAGAAGCTAAATAGAAATATTTTTTTGTAAAAAAAAAAATGTTTTATGGGATTGTGAAAAAAGTTAAACACAAATAAGTTTGCATTGATAAAATTGATACCTCATAGGATTGAATTATTTAGCCATTTAATTTTCTCAAAGTCCTAAACAATATCAAGTGTCAACATGTACATTGTAAAATAATAAAGGGAGACTTCATTGTACTATTGAAATAACATATCGTATAAGAATATTTATTCAATTAAGTGCGAAACTGCAAAAATATTTACAACAGTATTTACAAAATCTGCAACACCAATTGAATAAAGAACCTGAAAGACTTCAAATAAATAATTTAAATACAGTCCAAGTGTGAGTGACTGACAGACACCAAGTAGACAGAGAAACAAAACATGTTGTGAGAAATATAAAACGAACGAGTTTCAAAATAAATATTAAATACAGATATAAATAAATGCATTGCTCTGGTTCTGGTTAATGGAACAATGTCTGCAGGTTCCAAGTCAGGTTTAAGAGAGTGACTTAAAACCTCCATTTAAAACATATTTGGTCATTTCATCATTAGTTCCAACAACAGAAAATATTTAAAATCCAAGTAACACATTTTTCTAACATAACAAATAAATACATCTTAAAATTTGGAGTGGCATGTTTTATCAAGTAGGTTAGGGTGAGATTTTTGAGTTTGTGCTCTTCAAAGAGGAATGCTTAAAGTTTTTGTTGTGACCAGTACCATGACTCAAGTCTGTAGCAGTTGTAATAGGACAGTCATACACTGTTTTTAGATAGAGCCCATCTGAGAGGGGACCAAATGAGAGGGAGCAAAAGAGTCAAAGGCCACATCCAGAGGCAGTTCAAAGCGGGGTGGCTGAAAGAGTGGGTGTCCCTGGTGTCCCGTCAGGCTACTGGCCGTGGGGTAGTGGTGCGAAGAGAGGTAGTGGGCATGGTGTCCAGGGTGAGAGCTGTAGTTCCTGTCAGAGTCGTGGGGAGAGGGCTCCTGCTTCAGGGGGAAGTTACCGCTGATGCTCAGAGGGGGAGTGAGGGGCCCATCGTACGGAGGAGTCCCACTGCTGCAGTCCGTCGAGGAGGGGTTGTCGTAGGCCGGCCCCTTGAAGCCTTTCATCTGGAGGAGGTGTGAGGCCTCCAGGGATCCATATGGGGGGCTTGGGAGGCCCGGTGATGGGAAACTGAGAGAATGAGTCTGGCCTGTTACACCAGCCAAACCTGGGCCACACTTCTCCTCCAGTTTGTTTAGCATCATAGGACTGGAGCCCAGCTGTAGGCAACCTGCCACCAAGTTACTGGTGGGCTGAGACAAGCCCTTGCACAGCATCTCCACAAAGCCGTGGCTCTCTGGAGACTGGCCGCTCTCCAGCACCTCGGACAGGGCCCAGATGTAGTTGTGGGCCAGCCGCAGTGTCTCAATCTTTGACAGTTTTTGAGTCTTAGAGTAGCAGGGCATGACTTGCCGCAGATTATCCAGAGCATCGTTTAGCCCATGCATTCGGGAACGCTCCCGTGCATTGGCCTTGATCCTTCGTGTACGAAACCTCTCTTGCCTTGCTTTGGTCATCTTCTTTTTCTTAGGGCCCCTGCGTTTGGGAGCATTTTCTCCATTTGGTCCAATGTCGTCTTCATCTCCCTCCTCCTCTTCCTCATCCATGTCCTCACTGCCCAGCTCAGTGCAGGAGTGCATTCGACTGGCTAAGGTCAGGCCATGGCGCCCTCTCATCTCTGGGCTCTCATCTCCATCCTGTGAGCTGCCATCCTCCTCCAACCAGCTGAGGGAACTGACCATGTCACTGACATCACTTTTATCAAAGTTTTTGGTCATCATGTTCATCTGCAACAGAACCATACAGCTTTAGAAAGAGACTTTTGCCCAGTGGAAGCGAACATAATTTCAGCACCGCTGTGTGGACAGCTCATTGAGTGTAAACGATGCTAGAGGAAACAAATTCATTCATTGTACTGCTTAACCCATATTAGTTGCTTGAATACCTCTTTCTTGTTGATTTTTGTTGTAAGTCTGGGACACAAAAGGATTTACTCCTCATAATGTCCAAACATTTTACAGGAAATAAATAATAACCCTGTAAAAGGCTGTGTTTTACTCCTTAAACGATGATCATTTTAAGAAAAGCATTTTTGATTTGGTAATTTGTTCTTGTAAAAAAGCAGTTCAAAACAAATAGGACTTTTTTTATTATCATTATTAAAAGTTGAAATATTGAAATACTGAAATATGTGTTAAGAGATTGGTAAAGAGGTACATTTTGGAAAGGGAATAGGTAAACTCACAGTTTTGTTTGAAGTGCCTCTTTTGCTGTAAATGGTGAGGACTCTCTGAACAGCAGTTGGAGTTGGTCCTTGAGGATTGCGTTAGTCTCGTCACTTCGTGTCCCAGAGTCGCTCTTCCTCTACACAGCCATCAGTGTGCAGGGAACTTTCATCCAACTGGCACGACCCGGCTGATCTTTTTACATTTAGACACGTAAGCCCCTCCCTCCGGCGCCCCTCCCACCATCAACTCCTCTGAACGCGCGTGGCGGGCTCGTGGCCGCTCCCTTGGCGCACTTCTAGCTGTGTTTTATTTGCAGAGTTGCCCTTGCTGAACGGAGAGGGCGTATGAAACGGGGCCCAATCCTACAAAGTAGACTGTCATCAAACATATCACGCATTACAAAGTAGCCTGTCAGTCTCTTATACACTTGTAACATTTGCCTATAAATCTGTGTATAAACTTGCAACTTTGTTGTGACAGACATTTGTGCGCTTTTTTCACTGTTTGTGTGGTGTAGTTTTCGTTTCATCATCCTGTTTCTCTGTATGTGAGATGCGTCCATTTGTTTAATAGGCCGTAGTTAAATAGCTGTGGTTGCTCGGTTCAGTTTCTGGTTTTAGTACCACGTGGGCCCGTGTTTCGCGCTGTATTAACTATCCTAATCGATTGTCCATCTCTTCATTAGTCGGTTGGATTATGAATTTTCCACTTAATTACCCGCAGTGTAGTGCTGGCTGAGGGAGAGACGCGTCCGTGTGCGCGCCTAAGTAGTTTTGACAGCTCAGTGCAGCGCAGAGCAGGTGTATTATTCAACTGTTTTTTGTTTTCTATCTACAGCGTCATATTGTAGGCTATGCCATCTCTTAATTAGCGCAGTGATGAGGCAGGTACTTTGCGCGTGCAGCCCTCGTTTGAGCAGTTCAGATGATTAAATGAATCCCATGAGCAGTTGCCTATAACTGTTTATAGGCAACGCCCGTCTGTTGACTGTCGAGTTAGAAGTAAAGTTTCTCAGCCTAAATGGAGGCTTTATTGCCTATAGTTAGCCTAAATATTATTTTCCTAATTTTGAAACGATCTTTACTGTTTCGAAGACATGTTGTCAGTGTTCCTTGTTGTTAATGGAATCTCAAAAATTAACATTTTTTATAGTTTTCACAACAAATTTCTCGCCACAATAAACGCTCGCCAGTGGTTGTGGCACAGTTGGGGTTTATTGTGGGGTCTGCTCCATTGACGGCCGGGGTCTCGCGAATCGCACGTGCCCCCTCATTGATCCCATTGTGCGCGCGATTACGCACAGCTGTGCCCGAGACAGGGACACACCACTTACTCAACTTTGCCCACGTGGATTGTTTAGAACTGCATGAAACATGCTCAATCTGATAAATAAAACTTGGTCACGTGGGCAATAGGCAACTTTGCATTAACGGATTCTTACCCAACGATTTATTGAACAAGGCTGAACAGATGGCTGTATGCTATTGAAGCGTTGGGGGTTGAGGCATCCGTTGCTTGGATGCTCACGCGTCAGTCGCTTCCCGAAGATAATGTATGTGTTAAAACTGCATTTATCCACCTCAACGGTCATAATGACGTTCGGTCAGAGCCGTGTCGTGTCACAGCCGTGCGGACGCATAGGCCCTGGCCTTGGTACGTCTGTGTTGGCTCCAGAGAGGCGCTCATGTAAACCCAGTCCAACCATCGCTCCCGAAGCTCCCCAGGTACAGAGCCCTAACAGCCAGACATATAGGAGACCCCTGTGTCCCATGAGTCTGATCCGGCCTCCGCTACACCTGCAACATACTTAGGGAATAGATCCAGCCCGTCTCCCTTTCTCATCACTCTCCCAAATGAGTGACTGACGAACTAAAGGGAATTACCCCTCACCCCTTATAAGTAGCATAGATGGGCAATCTACTGGAAGAGGTCACAATAAACAGTCCACACTCTACCTTTGGGAATTTCCATGTGAATAAAATGCATTTTAACATAAAATTAGCCCTATACAGTTTGATCAATCAATAATGAAATAGAGTAAACATAAATGTGTTTAAAACTTTTCAGACTTTTTACTGTTCTCTTTGATCGCTTTTGCTGAGGTATCTTACTATTTAATAAATACAATATTTTTGTTAAAAGTACCAGTTTGTAGCTCATTAATAGAAGGGGGTCACAAAAATCACTATCTCAAGTGAGTTGTCTTAGCTCTTGTCCCCAGGGACCAAAGGAAGGATGGGAGGTGTTTGGTGCTCTCTGCTGACAGATGGGTCCTTGTTCCTGTCTTATTCTTTATTTCTGTCTCTCTCTCCTAAGACATGACACACTCGCACACACCAACATTGCACCAGCACAATGAGCATTAACAGATACACACATGTTGCCTGGGATGCTGTGGAAAGCTGAGCCCCTTGTTGTCTTAATAAAAGATGCAGTGATTTGTGATGTGGAAATGGGATATTGTTGAGGAGAACAGTCTGGTATATAAGTTGTATATATTTGGTTGTGGGTCTTGCCCAAAAAGTTTACTTTTACTTACAATTACTTAGTCTCTTATCTGTTTTATATTGGCATTTACAGTGTAATAGTAACACAAATATTTTTACTGCGGGTAGAGATGGCTGCCTATTAAAAATATTGTATGGTAATCCACTGCTGCACTTTCTGAGCTCTGGTCTGAGATGTGTCTTGCCTGTGTTTGTTTGACAATCCTGCGGCAATATAGGCTTGATTAACAAAGTATTTAGTTGGCATGTGTATGGTGTAAGAGTCCCCTGGCCGTGTCCTCTCCGTTTGCTGCTCATTGAAGCTGAATGTGTTGTATCAGAGTTTCCTGAGGGAGAGACTGACAGGCACACGGACAGAGCAACTCAGGGGACAGTAGGGCCTGTCCTGCACACGCACATATACTCATGACCATGAGTCATAGGCATTTAACCTCAGTTACCTCTCACCAAACTGTTCATGAACGGAAACTTTTCTATTCTGTTTTTTTGGGGGTTTTAAAATTAATTTTTAGAGTTGATTTGGGGTGCAGAGAACTGAAACGTAACATTTTCTGGGCCCTTTTTTTCATTTGTAAATGATCGCTTTGTTTCAGTGGTGCTAGATGGAATCTATTTTGTTTTGTTTGTCACCTATAGATTAGTCTATTCCTGCATTGCTAAAGTTACAACATTTAATGTTCATTATAGTACTGTGTTTTTTAAAAAAAACTGTGCTTGTTACAATATTTATTACACAATGACAGCCAAAACCCTTGATCACACAGATAAGATCAGGCTGAGTTTGACGAAGGTGATATGAGCAGATTGTTAGCAGCTTATTTCTCTTCCTCTGGGCTAATGGATTTGGAATAAATTCCAGTTGGGCAGAAATGTAGCTACAGAAGGGGAATCAGGCCCGGGGGCAATTCTCACTAAGTGGGGAGAGAGCCATTAAACAAAGGTGCCTGTGGTTTCAGATTCAGGATACTTTACAGCGTTTGTCCCAGGACGTGCACTGTGTTTTTGGGTGTGTGGGGAGAGGGGGCAGAGCAGGGGGAGGAGGATCCATCTGCCACTCTGCCGTCCTCAGGGAGACGGCCTATCCCAGGGGTGTTCTGTAAGAGAAGGGCTGAAAGGATTACACCCAACCACTAATCAACAACGCTAATCTGTGGGCCCCCATACAAAATCCCTTACCATCCAAACAACTATTTAGGACAGAACATAAACCACCAGGATCAACTAAAAATTGTTAGACAACCAGATAAACTTCTGGAAAACTGTATGCGATTCTTAATTATGAGTGAGACGTTAAGGTGTGATTGGCAGAGAGCCACATTGTGTCTGTGATCAGGTGCAAGTGTCCCACAAGTGGCCTGTCTGATTCCCAGTGTGACCATTATGCAAATACAGCAACAAAACGAGTCTGCAACTAAAATGAGTCTAACGGACAAAAACGCATCGATTCAAATCCAATAGAAACAACATTTCCCTGAGCGTTAAAAGATCAAAATGGTTAATTTGGGACAAAATGGAATCCTCAACTTATAAGGTTGACTATTGTTTGAATGTTTTTACTTTCCAAGTAAGCCCTTATTAAAATATATTGAATGAAAGGTGAGACAGTGGGCCCATGCTGTTTCCAGGTAAGTCTAGTTTAGTCACAGCAGGGTCCCTCTAGAGCAGCTGTTGTGCTCCTCACAGCTCAGACCTGGGCAGCAATATGAGAGGAGTTGGCCCTGTTTTATTGCCTTGCTCTCGACACAATAAATTGATGTTTTGAGGGCTTTGGTGGTGCAATAGGGGTTTGGACTCTGCAGGTTAACACAAAGTGATGATGCCAATCCTTAGGGCATTGGGACCGGGTGCCTTGGCCTGCCTGCAGCAGGATGACCATCGGCTAAGCTGCACTAGCTGTCATCCTTGAAGCCTCATTGTTCAGTGTTCCAGCGCTGTCAATATAAAGCTTGGCTAATGTGATCTTGAGGAGCTGGAGTGCCCAGATTATTACATGACACAGCCGACTGAGGGTTAATATCATTAAACAAATCAGGTGTTTGGAGATTGCTGGAGCAGCCAAGATTTGATGGTATCAACCGGACAATTGATAATTTCAGTTAAGGGGTGTTCGATAGACTTTTTTGTGCATCATCTTAACAATTGAATCCTCCCTCACAACATTGACCCACAGGACATTAAAGATTAAAAACTCAAAACAATTTAAGAGGGACCACTAACTTTTCTTCACCTTACCAATAAACGCCTTGACAGTAAGTGCTGTGCGTGTGTGTGATGTGTGTGCATGTGTGTGTGTGTGTGTGTGTGTATATTTTATAGTATACTACACTATAAAACCAAGATTAATTATTGAAAGTATATGCATACCAAAGATAGCACCAGAATTATTACCTCTTGTGAAGATTATTGTTGCAAATGATGAGAAAAACTGAGGCATGTTAATCTTCTTAAACTGTTTAACTGAGCTTCTGCTCGGCAGACTCATCAGCAATCAGCTATCCTCTGAATCCAGTGACATAATACACCACATCATAACAAAGCCAAACATAACCTGAGTGCAGTATGAAAAACAAATATTTTCGTCCATTCTATATACAGGCCAAGAGCTCAAAGTTGTATAGTCGTTATTTTAGGCAACCATGTCTTTTATAATCTGCATGACTTTGTTATGGTCCCTATCTTTTCATGTGAGCCGTATAAAGCGCCAGAATACCTATCGCGCTGCAAGAGCCGCATGAGCATTTGATTTAGTCTCCCATAAGTGGTATTTCAACTCATTGAGCGGGCGTGATTGTGCGCGAATACGCAGACCAGTAGAGCATTGATTACGGACACGCAGAGGGACGCCCAAACGTACTTATTTATCAATTTCGCACCAATACAGTTTGCGTATTTCAATGATCACCATGACGAAGCACTATACGACCTCTTAATCCTGGAAACGATATTCTTCCATGTTAACGATTACCCATAGTCGCATATTGTTGCTTTCATTTTTAAAGAAACTGTTGTGCTATTCTTTGAGTTTTTTTTCCCTTTTAGCATATGCTGTAAACCGTTCATGATTGTAGATCAAATGTGCGGCGCTAACTCTCAAACTCTTCTGCCACTGAACAACATGACACCTTTGGTGTTCATCGAAGTAGCGAATTTCTGGGTTTCAGATGAATACCAAGATTCTATAGGCCAATAATCTTAATACAGATGGGCAGCAAATTTATATATTTTAGATTTACAAAAAGTCAAAGACTCAGAAATCATCAGATTATTATTTGTCCCTTTGCAGACCTGTTCCAGTGCATGTTGGACTTCACCACAGACATTTTAGTTGAGACCCCTAACTCCACTTCTCCTTCCCAGACTAGACAGTGTTTTTTTGCCATCAACCTGAACATATCATTGCTAACTGTAGAGCGCAAACAGCAACGTGAGAATACAATGGGGTTGGATTACTTGTCACTGTGCCCTCAAGTTGTGGTTCCGGCCTCCCTACAAATGCGATATTTTCAGAATCAGAATCAGAATCAGAAAGAGTTATTCCATTGTCAATGAACAAAATTCACAAACATAGGAACTTGTCTCGCCTTAAGGTCAAATAGAACACTGAGCATAAATAACATATATTCAATCAAAAAGGCATGCATTAAGAAACAATTTAAAATTACTATCAAATAAAAATAAAAATAGATCTATGTACACAAGAGTTACAGTTAGATTTACAGTTTTGATGCAGAAATGACAGGCAGTGATGGTTGAATAGTTGCATTAAAGACATGTTAAGTGTTCATGAGTCCAACGGGGGGAAAGAAACTATTCTGTCCAGATGACCGTAGCCTCCTGCCTGAGGGAGTGGTTCAAAAGACCATGTCCAGTGAGAAGTCAGCTGTGATCCGACCTGCTCGTCCCAGAGCCCTGGAACGTACAGGTCCTGCAGAGAGAAGTCTGCAAGCCGATCACCTTCTCAGCAGAACGCACAATGCGCTGTAGTCTCTGTTTCCCGCTGGCTCCGCTACCACACAGTGATGGAGGAGGTGAGGATGACTAATATGCCATGTAGACTGCACCTCATCTCACTGCAGCTTGGCTTCCTCAGCTGCCCAAAAGTACATCCCTGCTTATGAGGAGCTGATGTAGGCTCCACTTATCCTGTTATTCCCAGAAGCGAAGAGAACCACAGGGTAATGGGGGAGCTGTCATGACGAAGGGCTGGGGCTGTGGCTTTCCTGAAGTCCACGATCATCTCCACTGTCTTCTGGGCGTTGAACTCCAGATTGTTACCGCTGCACCAGACACCACCGGTCCACCTCCCTCCTGTAGACAGACTCATCCCCGTCCGAGATGAGCCCGATGAGGGGTATCGTCCGCAAACTTTGATGGTTTTACGGAGTCATGGCTGGAGTCAGCAGTTTTACAGGGAGAAGACAGAGGAGAAAGTACACAGCCCTGTGGAGATCCTTGCTGATAGTCCGAGTGTCTGAGACATTCTTCCCAGCCGCAACGCCTGCCTCTGATCCTCAGAATCAGTGATCCACCTGCAGGTGAGTGGCACGTTGAGCTGGGAGGCTTGTCCTGGGCAGAGCAGGGAGGATGGAGTTGTCCATACTCTTTCCATTTCTGATGACAGATTGAATAGCTCCATGAGATGTTCAAAGCTTGGGAAATCTTTTTATAACCTAACCTTGCTTAAAACTTCTCCACAACTTTATACCTGACCGGTCTGGTTTCTTCCTTGTGTAACTTTGTGCTGCTGTTTGCTCCCCAACATTCTCAAACAAACTTCTTGTTAATCTGCGTTGACAAGTTGATAGATCCCAAGCCTTTTGTTCAATTGCCTCCAGTAACTAAGCAAAAATCCAACCCAAGCCAATAGCGGTGAGTGTACCAAAATAAGGAAACTGAAGCGCAAGGGCATGAAACAGAATATTGTTTTGTTTAGAGTGTGTGACGAAGTGAAAAGTCACTCTTCCAGCTTTCTTTGAACAACACGCAATTCTAATTAGTCGGTGTGGTGAGTTGGACTTTAGCGCTTCTTTTGATGTAACAGTCATCAATCTTAATAAGAAACTGAGAAGCCCGGTTTTACCCTTCTGCTCTAGCACTAATGCAAAGTTATCTCTCCACAGAACTCAGAGGTTTCTACAATGGTTATTCATCTTACAGTAAATGTTTAGAATGTGGACTTCCACAAGGAAGCTGTTTAGACCTCTTTTGTTCGTCTTTATTAATGACTGCCTTTAATTGTTAAAAAAAACGTCAATGTCAATTTATCCAGATGACTTGACTGTTTATCATACTGCAGATTCATGAAATAAAATGTCCGCTGTTGTGTCTAGAGAGCGTGACTGCTGTATAGTGGTTAGAGGAAACAGGTATTCTTAATATAAAAAAAAATCAAGGTATGATAATAGACTCAAAACAAAAGTTGGCACGAGGATCTGAATTAAATTAAACATGCTGATGTATACAAGTAGTCAAGCTAAACTGTTGCCTGTCAGTGATAGAGCTGTCTTGACCGATCACATAAACAGTATTGTTAACAAAATGTCTAGCATTCTTAACTAAAAAATGCAGTCATTATGTCAAACATGACACTTAGTAATAATCACAAAGGCTTTAACATTATATCCTTGTCATTTTTCCTGAAGTGTGGTCTTCTGCATCTCAAAAAGATCTAGCAAAAAGTAGCAAGGCTTAATTTAGACAAAAGAATACAATTTACTTTGACACATTTACACAATACAATGACAAATAGTCTACAGTGATTTCGTTCATAAACTAACTGAACAGATGCACCAATGTCATCTTATCCCACCACATCCTAAATCCCACTTTATGCTGTACAACTTGTACAGAGCAATATCCATTTGGAACCGCATTCCTATTCAAATGTCTCAACTTAAAAATAAGGAATCATTTAGATTAACCTAAAGAGTAGTGTTAATTTACCACTTGCTATGAAAATATGAAATTTAAATATTATGGACTATTATGGACTGAAATTTAACATTACTTTCAAAAATTATTAAATGTGACTGTAATTAAATATTATTAAATGGAATGATTGATAACCAGTGATAACCAGCTGTGTCCATCTGATTCGCCTTAAACTAGGCCTGGTGTTTAAATGATTTCTTATATACATATTATTCATCCTGTAATTGATCCTAGTTATTCATTCAAGTTATCATGTACGTGAAATCTTAAGCATGCAATATATTAGCACATTTCTTAACATGCAGTGATCACTTTTTCTGATGGCATGCATTACTTGCTGTGTTTCCTGATTAATGGTTGATATATAAATAGCCCTTGTGTCTAGCATATATGAAAAACCACAAGGAGACTAAACAGAAAAGCGTGACCACAAGCTTTCTATCTGAGAACAACAGGATTATCCTGTAGCAGTCATTTTAATGATCACAACCATACATTTTCTCCCTTTGGTTCTATCGCATTGAACATGTCCCCCCTCCATCAGAGAGGGTGACCATAACCGACTGCTCAAACAAAGGGAGGCATATTGATTACATATTTTCCTAAAATATGTCTATGAAAAATATGTCCTTATTGTGTCTGTTCTGTTTAATAGCCAGGGCATGAAATTTTCCTGTGTATATACAGCCGTGTAAACCACACTAGTGTATTTATACTACCTGGGGTGACTATAACCTCATCATTATGTACTCAGATACGCTCCTTATTATTTTCTGCATTTGTAATCTATAATATTATACTGTCAATAAGTGATCACTTCTTCATGTATCAACTGTATTTGTAAATATTATGGTGCACTGTCATTACATTCCACCCTTAGCTGCACCTATTCAAGATGCCACCTGGAGTCATCCTCCATTTGCCTGATAAAGGCCTAGTGCAACATTATTATTTATAAAATCCAAAATTTACAGCAAGGTGTATGAGGAATCTTGTCTATCTGTTCTAAATAGTAAAATAGGCTATTAAGATACATTGGGCACTAGATCATTGCCTTTGAACCAGTCTCCCATCTATGTCTTTTGTATCTTTATCAAACTATGAGAAATGTATGGGTGAGAAGTCACATAAAGCTAACACAATTACACAAATATAATGTGCTGTAGGTGCAATATAACAATGACAAGGGATGATTCCCTTTTTTCCAATGAATCTAAAATATGACATCTGTTACCTGGCTCAACATCTAGTCTCCAGTATTGGTATTTCCAGATGGGGTAAGTACTGAGACAATATTCATGACATATTTCTTGCTTGCCTGTGTATGGACGTCATGGCATTGTCCTAGGCTAGACCTAGGCTATGAAATGAGCATTTTACTATCGCATGTTAAGAAAAAAATGTCACTACCCGTTAAAAGAAGGGCAACCATTTCAGAGATCAGAAGCAGAGCATGTTCATCATTTGCATACCCTGGACAATAGTTATATATTCCACAAGTTTGACTGTAGCCTTAGATGATATTCTTCACTGTTTTAAAATAGTATTGTCTTCGCAGAATTAACTTGAATGAGAATAAGTCAAACATTTACATATGTGCTTCCGTTCTATATAAGGATCATATGCATGCATGTTGGGCTTTTTTTTCTTTCTTAACAGTAGTCAAATATTTGGTGTCATTATGTGAATCTCAGGCTGAGGGACAGCCTCTGAGCTTAGCCACAGTCTCACGCTGCATTCTTTCTTCATAGCAATCACATGCAGTTCTTAATAGTGTTTTTGAGAAAGCGCAACCTGCTGTTTGGAAGATAAACTGACTTATTGTTTATAATATAAAATGTATTACGTTAATTGTAGCTTAAAATTAAAGAACAGCACAAAGTGGTAAAAATATTAATGTACAAATGTAAAAAACAAATATAAAAACATAAGTCAGTTGACTTGTAATGTGTGCATTCAATGTGTGCATATTCGGTTTCTTCAATCTAATGTAACCTTTTTCTACCGTTAGTTTGTTAAAGAAAAATGTATTTAAGTACTGATACACAGATATTCAAACTTTTGTTCTTATAATACATGCTCAGTAATTAGCAAACCATCCAAATTAACTTCAACAAAACATTAGACAACTCAATTTCTTGTTAAATGTTTTTCATGATTTGTATCTGTCGATCCTCTACTTCCATGATATAGAAAACACATTCTATCATGAAGTATAATAGAGAATATTAACATCTCAATTGATATATGGCAAATAGCCAACGTGGGTCAATTATTTAAATGCATCCCTTCACACTCCACGTATAAACAGATATGCTGTAAAATCAATGTCTACTGTAGAATATAAATTTTATACAACTAGATGATAAGACGACCTATGCCTTCACGCTACTAATTTAGTTGCTAGCGGTACTGAACCATTTAGACCATCAGTCTTTGTTTCATGAAATGCTCACAAACACGGTACACTGTAATTAGATATTTGTCTATTGGCTTAAGATTATAAAAGAAGAAAATTACTCACGCATTGCATCGTCCACAGTTTCTTCAAAGCTCCATAGGTTCAACAATTGATGGCGTTGTACTATATTAATTCACTTACACAATATTGCAGTTAGTGTGTTGTAAACGCTGGCTTCAAAGTGCGGTCCCTCCGGCCTGCAGGTCACCGTCCTCGGGCACGTGATGACGCATGACGTACAGTTTTACTCGCCCCCCGTCTCTTCGGAGCGTCACTCACATCTTGTTTTCAGTCTCTGGCACACCTCACCAATATAACCATGGTAGGTCATTTTTTTTTCATTTAATGTACCAGCTATATAGCAACTTAGTTGAGATTCATTCAAGTTTAGCATCAGACAAGACCAGTTTAATGCCGTATTCTGAATGTCCTGTTGTAGCGGGTGCAGCGGAAGTGGAAGTTCGATAGCTTTACCTGCGAAATAGGAAATCAAAATCTGTCAAATGAATCGACCAATTTAACATTTAGTTAATCACTTTTTTTTAAAAAACAACTATTATTACTAGTGTTGCATTGCTCTTAATGCTTATTAACGTGCCTTTCCAGCTCATTTAATTTCCCCAATCTCTATTACATCTACTTCTCAAGACCAAGTCTTTGGAAGTGTACAGCAACTGGAGACTTCTCCCGTCTCTGCATGCTTCACTCTTATTTATCCTCTATCAAGCTTTGTCTGCCTTCTCTGCGGCGAAGCCCAATGCGTTATTTGGGCTTCTCCCACTGTTTTACCTTTCCCACCTTTTTGCAAATGCTTGTTCTTTCAGATTGAATTAAGATCTGATCAGATCGATGGTAAGCAGAGGAGGTCCTTTTGGGAAACATTGATGGTTATCTTGTTTGATTGTCATCAGATGTTGGCTCAGTCTTAATCTGCTGAGATAAATTGATCCACAGTAATAAACTTTTAACGTGATGATAAATAATCTTTGTTGGCTTATGTTGCATTGTGTTTGGGTCAGCAGATGTTGATTTTAACAAAGGTTCTAGTCATCAGTCGTTGACTTGCATGCCATGCCTCTGTCGGTTTGCCTAAACTTGCCTGTATCTCTGGAGTAGTTCATCTGAAGTCTTTCCTTTTTTGTGCTGGATACAGCTGTTGGTTTGTCAAAGGCTGGATTTTTAATCACCACTACATAAGGGGCAATACTCTCTCCTTCTCTCTCCACCTCCTTCTTCCACTCCTCTAATACCAAATATGGTGTTGGGATATTCTGACATGCACTAGGAGTTGTGCATTCTGAGAACAGAAAAGTCCACAACAGGGTTTTCTGGAACCGTCTCCATTGTAAAGTTCTGGCAGATTGATCTACTTTCCAACCATGAATGTTGACCAAAGGTTAATGGTTATAATAGTTCTTTTACTCACACATAGTTGTATCTAATAATAGTTGAAGAACAACTGGAGACTAATCAGACTGTGAGTCACGGGATATATTTTGGTTAGTGTTTTAATATGCAATTTCCCCAGAAAATTGAGTTATTGCTTTCATACATTAATATACTTCCAAAATTAAATATAAAAACATTAATCAAAACAGATACTGTAAGTATTTATTCAATTTCTTTGATCTTCTCCTAACAACTATAATGTGTCAACATAAAACATTAATTCATGTATGGCTGATTCTTTATTAGGGTACATTTCATGTTGCTTGCTTATTTATCATTGTACAACTATTTCCTAAAGCAATGTTTTTACATTAAACCATTATCCTTTCGACAAAATTGGGCTACCTCATGGCATTATTGATTTTTGCAAAATTAAGTAAGAAATGGTGCGTATAGCAATATTGTGCTCACATTTATATATATTTGTTAGCTTGATATTTTTCTGCAACAGTGAATCTGAATTTTGGATTCTGTCCTGTTATTTTGTATGTGTGATGGAGTCACGTTCTACCTCAATCTTGTCTGCTTAACTGTGTTTCTGTTTTATAAAACACTTGATGTCGGTTATAATCTACCAAATATGCAAGTTTTATTTATTTTTTTTGTTTATTGACAGAGTACAGGAGGCATTCCTGCTTTTGACAGACTGGAATGGAAAGATTAGCTACACCCAGTGTGAGACGTCTGCTGCCCTGGGCAGAACCCTCACTGCGGAGGTGCTCAAAGTCCGGGCAATCCCAAAGCCTAGGGTGATACAACAATACCATTATTTACGGCACGTCTTGTACCTCGTTTGTAAATAAAACAATATGTGTTGATCAAAACTTGTATTAACTCCTTGTAATTCTGTGCAGAATGAATTCCAAAATGTTGGACTTTAACAGTTTTTGCCCATTTCCAACCATTGCCAAGAACAAAGATCAATTTCAATGAGATTTTGTGAGGATTGCTTGTCTTTGACAAGAGCGCAATGCACATAATGGGGCTGAGCTCCGCCATGTCTCACCACGTAGGCAATGCTTTATTTTAGTGTAAACAAATGTGATTAAATGCAACATTCATGTTATTTATGTTCACCACAGGAGAGAAAATGACAGAGGAGGAGGTGGAGATGCTCTTGGCAGGACATGAAGATACAAATGGCTGCATCAATTATGAAGGTAGGGAACACATAGTAGGGATATAGGTGACATTACTGCCCTTTTAGCTGTGATTGGATCAATGCGGTGTCATGGTCCTTTAAATTCATACTCCTCTCAGTGTGACATTGGATCTTTCCTGCTGTTTAAAACATTACATGTGCGACAAGCTTTGTCTTATGCCAGGCTTAATTTTCCCTGTGTAAGTGCTTTGTGTAAACATAAAATTCTGAAAATATGTGAACTGTTTTTCCGTTACAGCATTTGTGCGTCACATCCTCTCAGGCTGAGGCCGGTACGGGCATTGGGTATATCATGAGTTAGCACTACCAGGCTTTCCTGCTTTCTCATTGCACACACTACATATGTCACTCATCAACCTCGTTAACATCTGCCACTAAACAAGAGCCATATCTGGAGTAGAAAAGGGAAAGCCTGGTGGGCTCTCTTCTCTAGTAGTGAGGCTGTAACCACATGTAGCCCTCCCACTCAGGAAACTGCCCTCTGTCCTTGCCCTGGCTGTATGGCTCTCTGCATGTGTCTAGGACCCCTCAATTTAAAGGGGTTTGGTGGACACGAGACAAGAGACATGAGCCCAATCTGGTGTCCAGGGACTGTCTGAGTTAGTGGGTGTTGTGTTCAGAGGCAGCTCCACTGGCCTGTCTGCATGTTGGTATTTTCAAGCTCTACTTTGGCTCTTGGTGCAGAGGTGATCAGACATTACATAATTTACATAAACATTTGACTATAGTCTCCAGCTTTGGGAGAGATACCAGGCTCTTTCTACTAACCGGAAAAGTGCAGTAAAAATGGCTCTCATACTGATTTTCTCCTCTATACTGATAGAAGCTGAAATATAGCTGGCTGCTCTCTGGACTGTAGCCTCTCTCCCTCTTCTCTCTGCTTTGTAAAGTGAGGAAAGCATACAAGGATGGCTTCTCTAACCAGCTTTACCAGGATCATAGACATGGCCAAATGCTTTGGCTGAACTTGTTAGATGATTCTTCACCTGTTTCATTAGTAACCTCTTCGGCCCCACTGTCCTTTGGCTCTTTTTAGGGGACCTATTAAATGGGAAGTCTTTAATGTCTCTTTAGTCTAATTTGTGTCTTCTCTCTGCTCTTTCCAGAACTGGTCAGGATGGTCATGAACGGCTGAAGATGAGAAGAGTCTTACATTTTTAGTACTACTTTGAATTTACCCTTTTATAAGTCACCTCATGGACCCTTTATACATTCAAAATATCAATATTTTCACTTAATTTAAGTGCCTTAACATTCCCTGATCAACAATGGACCTCACAAAACATGTCTCCATACCTTGTGCTTGCTTTTGTTTCAATACAGGGGCAGCACTTTCTACTTGTACAATTTGAATCCCATGTGTAGTTGTCATACCTTTGTGTCTAGATCCTAGATCAGCCACCTGTTACAACTTGTTACACACATTATATAATTGTAGATTTACTATACTGTTAAAGCCATACACTCATGATGCATTCCAAAAGATTGTCCATGTTTTAACCCACCCATATATTTTCTGCATTCAAATAAATGGTCCTGAAAACCAACAGTTGAACCTTTATAACTTTTAAAATGTTTTATTTGTTTGTTGTACTGCATTGTACCACAAGAGGACGCCATTTGCTTGTAGATTCTGAGTTTGGACATAGACTGCATTAGAGTGCATTATGATATTTCTTGCCAATTGGAGTCAATACTGTAACTATATTTTAAATCCATGTGTTTGATTTCATGAGTTGAGATATTCTACTCAATTTGAGTTACACCTAGGGTCAAGTTTTATGTTGAAATGTTTTTAATTGGTGACCAAGCTGACGTTGATTTAAAAAAAAAAAAAAAAAAAAGATTTGGGGACAAAGCCTAGGGATATGAGCAGTCAGAGGCTGTGTGGTGGCTTCCTGACCTTTTCTAAAAAATAAATTCAACAGCCACAATTTTTCCCCTCATTAGGCGGCGCAGCTATTGGAGTACAGGCTTATGTGTGGTAGGTTCAGGGGGTGTCATAGTCCAGTGCTGAATAGTTTGTCCACTAATTACTTGGTGTGTGTATGTGTGTGGTCGATGGAAGTCAAGGCTATTGATTATTTTAATCCTCCTATTTGTGAGTCTGTGATCCTCGTGGCTTCTGCATTCGACAGGGGAATCACTAATGGGCCTCAGCGCAGCCTGTCTCAGACCTCTCTCCGTCAATTAACTTTCAACTGAAATCTGCCAGGAGAGAGCAGAGGAGGAGCGGGGGCTGGGCCCAACCAGCACTGTAACATCCTCCTTGGCCAGAAGACGCAACAGATAGCCTATTGCAAGGCCCTTATACCAAATCTGTATGTCCAAATACATCCACACTGACGTCTGTTTATTTTGTAACCCTTTCCACACACTATACAATTATGTTTTTGGCATAGCCCAAACTAAGGTGGGTGGGTTTTGTCAACTAAGATTACCGAAGAGTACCAGTTAGTGTGACAAGTATTACCCTTTCATTGAATGTTATTGCATGGACAAATTCTTGTGAATTTCTTTTTTGTGAGCAAGTTTGCACTATTGTTAATGGTTAATCAATTGGGTTAAATTGGTTAAATGTATTTCTGGTATTTGCAGCCTGTAATTTGAGATGAGCTCAATGTAGGCTACTGGTTTAATGTTTGTCTTTGACACTGTCATAGACATATTGGAAATCCATGACTCTGCGCCGCTCCTGTTGCTTCGATCCCAGGGTGGACATAGGTCCAATTTCCAGTCAGTTTCACTTGAAATAATAGTGAACTGGATTGTGTCTGTCCAAGTGTCCTCATGTTCTACAGGCCCTTATTTAGTGCCATTGGCAACTGAAAGTCCAAACACAAGACTGCGTAGGGTATGGGATTTTTAATAGTAATATTATCTGTTCAATCTATTTAACATCTAAGATAGTCCATCTTAAGATAAACTGTACACATATAATGTTACATGTAAAAAATAAAGGACAATAAGTCATTGTAAAATACATTAAATCATCTATGAGATACACAAAATGTTTAACATAAGACAGGTGCTCACACCACACACTCATCATTTTGTAATTGAGTACAAACAGGCAATCAAAAATGCACTTTTAAATAGTGTACATTTTCAATGAAAGTGCATTCATAAAACAAAAATACAAAATAAATTCTTAATCCGAGTGACACGTAACTTATGAAGGACCATTGTAGTTTCTGCCTTTAATATCCAACATATCTAACATTTTTGCATAATAATTTGGCATTTATTCATGAAAGAAGCATGGCAAGACGGTAGTGTATGAGTTAAGATTACAATAGCTACAACAAAAGTATGCCTTGGCTTCACCAATTTGATTAATGGCACTCTTGACACCATTATTGCATTAAACACAATTAGAATGATGCTGCTCAATATATTCTGATACGATGGCATTTCATTTGAGACACATTGATTCCGTTAAAGATATTTCAGAGCCACAACGTGCAGTCATTTTGTGCACCTACACTCTACAGATTCATACATTTTGATATAGACCCTAGGTGCAAATCAAAGCAGTTTGGCTCAGTATGGTCAGTAGTCCTTTGTGATGTCTGCTTACAGGAGTGCATGCATTGGTTTTGTATTTGGAAACGCAGACCAGAGTGGGACAGCGGTCAGTCTGGATAGATGAGGAAGCCGGAGAAGGTGCTGTACTTGTTGATGTTGCCTCCGTGCACTTTGCCCCCATCGAGTTGGACACACACCTCGTCACCCACGTCCAGATGCAGGATCACGCTGTTGGAGGCGTAGTCGTAATTCTGATCGGCGTCCTGAGCGATGGCACTTGCTCACCTGTGAGTGTGGAGGAGAGGCGCATTCACAATAAGCTCAAGCACTTCCAAATGTCAGACACACAACACTAATTATTATTCACATAGAATTTGTTTTTTCTTTCTCCAAATTAGGGCTGCAACTAACGATTATTTTAGTAGTCAACAATGAAATGTTGTGGCCCTTCCCAAAATTATCTTACATTTGAATTGTTTTACTTTTGTGGTTTAATATAGAAAAGAATGTAATTCTTTTTACTTTACAGTTGATTAATACACATTTGTTAGATGACAATACAAAACACAGCTTGAAAATAAAAAAAAATATCTATAGCATTATTCTATAACAGTCATACAGGACCTTTTTGAAAGTATTACTTTATTATTAGTGTATTTATATAGAGCTTTTCCACCTTCAAAACACTCAAAGCGATTTAATTAGCAATGTGGGTTAAGTGTCTTGCCTAAGGACACAACATTTTCTCTAGCGCCTCACTGTGGCACCTGGTGTTTCAGCGGTCTCCCATCCAAGTATGGTACTCACCAGGCCCTGACCTGCTTAGCGTTTGTGAGCTGACGACAGGGAGCGTTGGAAAGCAGGTACGGCCAAGTATGCAGCTTAAAACCCAAATATTCTCACTGAATTTTATTTACTTTATATTTATTTGTTTCAGGAATAATCTGGGTTCAAACAAAGTGACATTTTAGGGTGTGAATAATTCATATGCATATAAGTATTTGTGAATGAGTGATGATATTAAGGGAAAATATTCAAAGTTCAACACAATCTGCAGTGGACACAAAATGTAGCTGTCCAATCAGTTAAGAGAGTTCGTTTGAAAATATTTGATTGAGCATCAGACAGAATCAGCCATTAATACGTTCATACCGAGCTCAATAATTTACCATGCATTTTGCTGGCATGTCATTATTTTTTAAGTTAAACAAAAACTGAACGGCACATTCCATATACACCACGGGCTTAGTAAGTTATGTGTTTAAAATAAGATGCTCCTAAGAATGACATCAGCCCCTCGGGGTCCACCTCGGGGTGTGTTGATGCATGAGTGTGTGAACCTTGACCCCAGAGGTGGACTAAGCACAGGGCCACTCCACCAGCTATTGATCTGCAATGGACAGGGCTCAGAGCAGCGCACCACAGATGGGGATATGATTAGGAAGTGCAGAGAAGCTCACTCACAGGGGACAACAGGTTTATCTACGAGGAGACCAGCTCTGGCAAGAGGAGCAGCTTTATTCTCCTCCACCGGCTATTGACCTGTTGCGTATGATCCTTGGCCGAACTCAATATGCATGATATTGAGTGGCCGGGCCTAAGCCAGACACCTCCATTTGCATGCGGCGTGTGAGCTCTGCCTTATTGACCCAGGAGCAGTGGATCTTTACTTGTTTGTTAACACATTTAATTGGGTTTACTCATCGTCAACATTTAAACACACATGCTTGCACTCAGTTACAGCTCTAAAGGAAACTTGTAGTGCAAATATTGAGAAACAAATGTAACATATGCACAGTCACAAGGCTCAAATATCTTTTCTTTTGCTTTTCAATGACATTGTAAATTATCTGCATTGTGACTCTCAGGGATTTGTCAATTCATTTTACATCAGGTTCCTGGTTCAAGAGTCTCCACTTGTCTGCGCTTAATTGATTTAAAAAAAAGTACATGCAGATTAAGAATAAATATATATTCAATTTTGGCTCCTGCGCTTTGAAATGCTACTTGTTAATTTACAGTTTGCATCATTAGAAATGCATTAAAACATGTCTTTAAACATATTAGTTGAGGTCTAATGATCAGACAAAAGGAAAATGGCTTTAAAATGAATCACAAAAGTGCACTTTTTTCATTTTTATTTCTCATCAGCTGTTTTGTAGCATTTTTACTATTAACAATTTACTTGATATTAAAATGTTGCATATGTTCAAAACAACATTCACGATATTATCTAAATTTTGATATGGAAAATGGCCGTCACACTAGAATATCCATTTCCAGAAATTCACTGTAATATCAATACCAAATGTACCAAATACCAAAACGCTCTTATCATCAACTAAATACAGTTTTACTAATCTGAGCCCTAGTACCACTTTTAACCATTCTTTAAAGTACAATTACTCCACGGTCTCCTCCTCCACTAATTCTCTGGAGTTGAACATAGGCCATCAATAATCCTGGTTTCGCTGTTGCTATTATCCGACACATGTCAGCCGTCAGTGGCCTTGTGTCTGTCTCACTGTCCATCTGAGCTCGGAGCACTCAATCTTTGTCACCATCCAGACGGACCCCACGCTCCGCCATGACAGCCCCCGAATCTGCAACTCAACTACCATCATGTCACCCCCCATCACGACGGCATTTCTCCCCCACGAGCCCGAATCCATTTGAAAACTGTCAATCGACCACAACCAGGCCTGAGTTAGTGTAATAAAAATATCCTCCTTTCCCCATATAACGTGCACAGATCCATTTTGCCTGTCCATCTTTCAGTTGAGTATGTATCCCTAATGTGTCATCAAGCCTGCATTAGGTTTTCCTGTGACGACCATTGTTACCGTAGACAATAATCAAAACTGTAGCAGTCAGTATTTGTAATGCGTCATTTTGTGTAGAGCTTAACAGGTTGGAATGAAAAGCTGTGAAAATACTGCACCAAACCCTCGACTTAATCTGAAAGTGCAAATTTTATTTTTCAATCTGTCACATCCAAATATTTTCATCGTATCCATGTTTGTTGAAAGCCAAATGTATAGATTGTCTTTGCGTGCTATGTGAGACCCCCTTAAGAACCATCTCTCAAATATTTTCTGTCATCTCTAAAGGTTATATTGTTGTTCTGCTTGACATGTGTCGTGACAGCCAATATCACATTTGCATCTTTGGCAGCTTCTGACAGTGATGCTGTTATTGTGACTGTGTATTGACACTGGGCATATGTCATCCTGCTCATTATTTTGGCCAAACAGTGTAACAGCAGAGAGTTCTTTCCCATCTTGGCTATTCAACCATTACTCATCATATTTTTTACAGAAGAATATTTATCACAACAAAATTTTATGACCAATGTGAAATTCTGCTTTGCGATGTATAGCATAGATAGAATAATTCTTTCCATCTATTAATGCAGATGGCAGACAGACAGGGATAAGGGCTCCATGGTTGGATTAGGAGAAGGCGATGGATACGACAAGACGCGCAGGCTGATCCGAGCGAACTGGCAGCACACTGCACTGATCCTGAGCCTGGCAGGGCTGTGAGGCGTGAGGCAGGGGCCCCAGGGGCTCGCCTGTGGCTGTCTATGTCTCCGCCTAGCCCTTTCATTATAGGCCTCTACTAAACGCTCCTGGGAGCTAAGGAGGAGATGGGGGTGCAGGGCGGTGGGGGGCAGTGGCAGTGTCATTTACAACACAACTGTGGCACAAAAAGCAGACAATGGGGTACTATAAGGGGGGGGAAAGCAAGGGCCAGAGGGCTAAGCAAAGAAACGGGGGGAGTGGAGGAAGAGAAACTGATCAAGCAAGGCTATTTTGTGAGAGCTTGGCGGGCGGGGGGTTTATAAAGTCCTGTTTTTATCTGTGCTGCTCTGTTCCACTGGTAATAAAAGTGACAGGATTCATTCACTGTGATATACTGACCTCTTAGAGCGGAGACAATAGAAAAGTAGCTGTTAAACTTACCTAGGGGACCCCGGCACACGGCACGGAGAAGGTTAGAGGAGCAGGATTGAGGAGGCCGATGTTGTGGAAATAGAATATTTATTGAATAGGTTTTCCCTTACCTTGGGGAGCCTGGGGATTACACAGCAACAAGAGACTGTAGCATTGAGCCATACCTTAGATTGCTATTACCTGCTGCCATTCAGGATTACAGCCCGCTCAACAAAGGCTGCCTCATCCTGTCCCCGAGACCAGATGAGTTAATGAGCCCAGGTTTTGTACTGTATTTCTGCTCCAATAAATTCACAATTTACATTTGTTGTTGCTCTCAAATTCTATTTGTTTACATTCTATTAAGTTACTCTTTTACTGTCACCATTTTTTAATAATAAAATTGTATGACATAATTCTGAAAAGACCACTGGTTCACACTTTCTAAACAAACCATTCACATCAAATTCTTCCCCTCTTGAGCCTCAGTGGAATCTGTTCCACAGTTAGGTTTCATTAGATTGTATTGCCGAATTACTCGCGCCTAATGTCTAAATAACCCCAAATGGAACTAAGCTTAAAATGCCAAAGATTAGTGATTTATTAAATTCAATTCAAATGTACCGTTGGTGACCCAAACTGCACTAATTACACTCCACCTGTAGCCTATAAGTCGCAGTACAGAGAAAGATAAAACAGGTGAGGGTCATTACAGGAAGTGATGACATTTTAACAGTTCTGTGTGAAATAACGTGACCTTTAGTGAGCTATTAAAAGAGTCTATGACAGGTGAAAAACACAGGCAAGATTAAATGGGGGCTGAGCCCATATCTATTAGTCTACATTGCACTTTATATTAGGATATTTAGACATACAGTCGCACATAATGCATTAGACAAGTATGCCATGCAAAGTAATTAACGAGCACAGGAGGGGAGAGGTTGCTTAAAAAGCCACGCAAGACGTATTACCTGCCTTCTCCAGCATAAACACACACTAGCATTAGCATAGACGGTCTTAATAACATTTGCTACAAAGGTTGAATATTAAGCAGCTACAACCTAAGCGCCCAAGCTAAATCAATATTACATAATTATAGAAATACAATACAAATTCATCATCTTGTACCTGCAAGATTAGATGAGTAAAAATAACTTGTTAGAAACTGGACTGGACGATACAGTGAACGTATAAAACAATTTTATCCTAGTATGTCAATTACATTCTAGTTGCCTATTGAGAGGTGGTTAAAGTTCTTTGGGCCTGTCAGGCTGCAGTGATCGGTGAAGGTAGAATGGGGGTACGGGCAGGTGGGCCTATAACAGAGCATGCATTAAGTAAATGTAATGTACATTGGTTCTGTTGGAATCCCATGGAAGCCCAGCTACGTTAAACACATCCTCCAGAGAACTTTGCACCTTAATTCAAGATGTCATGTGACTATAGGAATCTTCCTTTTACTTGCTGTTTAATGAAAAGCTGAACTTATTTAAGCTGAATAGCCTATTTCACTACTGGCCGTGTGAACTGAGCAGTCAATTAATTATTTTTGGGGTATTCTATATTCTATTACTTATAATTCTATTACTTACTTTTATATATATATATATATATATATATATATATATATATATATATATATATATATATATATATATATAAGCAAAAAATAAATAAACAATAATAATTTTATATTTATATATATATATATATATATATATAAAATTATTATTATTTATTAATTTTTTGCTTGTTTTTTTCCCCCCAAAGACAGAGCAGTATATAACCACAGAAAAACTAAAATAACTTGAGCATATGTTTTGATATTGCTTTGAATAAACAACATATTAATGATAGCCTTGCACTTCTGTATGTTCATGTTTTCTCTCATTTACTTTGCTTCCAATTTTCAATAAATCCACACTATTCTTATTCTTATTATGTAAGTAAATGGCCGCATCTCTTTTTTTGTATCTGCTACCAGAACAAACATCTATATCAATTAGACATTTTTTATTAGGTGATTCAAGTTTTGTTGAAGCACCACTATGAAAGGCTATAGGGCTTTACAGAATATTCCATGTGGTAACCTGAGTTGATGTTCAATGATGAATATAGTGCATAAACATTTTCGAGACTGAATTGGTCTTATTTTGTCTCTCCTGTCCTGGATAGCCTGTCAGACGTGTGGAGTGGGTGTCCATTGGTCATCGGGCCTGATCTCATTTTGGCCTTCACAGCAGTCTCCCCAAAGCCTCGTCTACCAGCCCACTGTCTCCGCACCTCCATGAAGTCATCTGTCTTCCTCTGCTCCACCCTTTGAACCCACTTGTCTTGTCTCTCTGCCTCTCCCACTGTCTTTACTGTCTCAGGGCGGACATCTCACCATGTTCCTGTCATGTTGACGCTTTAGTGTTGTCAGAACACCCATTATAGAAAACCTTAGAGTCTGCATATGTATGTGTCCATTTAATCTGTTGGAAACCAATAAGAGGTGCGCGACTGGCTGTGCGTCATAATCTTAATGCAAGACGCGATGTTTCGTTAAGAGATTTTAGGTCACAGCAAAGACTGAATAATAAACTGCTTAACTAATACAAGAATCACACTCACAACATATACAGGTCTAAACAACCGGGTTTGCACGTTTTTTCTCCATAAAAACACATACAATCGTAGATACTAGAGTGTTTGACTGCTGGGTAAAATCTCATAAAAAGTCTTGTTTGCTTCTGTCAAAATCTAAATAAGTTTCTGGCCATTTCGCACTTCAGTTAAGTTTTGGTTTGCATGTGATTCATTTAAAGTGGCTGTAATAAACATTACAAAATGTATTAAAAATCCAGACCAAATGAATGTTGTTTGTAAATGATGAGGTTGGAAGGCAAGACTGCAGTTGAAAAGTTTGGTGGTGCTGCTCCAAATGGCCTTGTATGTTGTGTAAGAGTAATCAAAAAGGAAAGGTGGATTCTCCTCAAGGCTTAGAAAAAAAAAAACCTCCCAGCTCAGACAAAATATCCAATAAAGCTTTATCACCTAAGGCAATGGTAAAAACAGGCTGTTTAATTCTAGAGTTAGCAATCCAGCTTGTCAGACATAGTGCCCATTTAGCAGACCCCAGCCACTGACTGGCCTCAGGCTGTACCCGTCTGCCTCAAGGCTTCAACAGCTCTACAACAAGATCCCACACTCCACGAGCAATTTATTTACACTAATTTTCATCTATAGCACTTGGGTTTAGGACTGGTTGAGTACTTGATTTAAGCAACATTTTGAAGTGGAGCACATGACGGGTGTCAGACAGACCTGGGTGAGGTTAAATAATTAAGTTGAGTGAAAAGATAATTAATGGAGAATCAATGAACAAGCAGAATACGGGTTAGAGGAGGGAAGCCACTCGGCAGAAGATCTAATCTAAGATGAGTAAATTATTAAACAGTCTTAGATGGCTTGAATGACAATATGAACATTAAGCCCGCAGCCTCTCACCTCTGTGGCCTTACGCACATACAATAAAACAGCCCCTGAAAGATGAATGATTTTTACACGTTTGCTCAAGTATAAATGTGCTCTGTGTTATTTCTAACTCAGCTGTAATATTAGGCTGTTATCTGCGGCAGGTCCTCTTTGATACAGTAATCTCAAGTCTTGAGGCTGACACGTGAGTATTTGCATTTAGCGTCCTTCATGAATGAATGAATGAATGAATGAATGAAGGTGAAAAACAACTTGAAGAATGTTTCCTGAATTTGGAGATGTCTGGTGAAATGTCTGTGATTTATCCCACCTTTTCTACTCCTCACCCCCCCTCAGCCCCCGTGTCTTTAATTAGTGTCTGGGGAATGAGGGAGTGGATGAGTGGACTGTCAATTTTACATTCATTATTTATTTAGCCGAGGTGTAAACTGACTAGTCTGCGTCCTGACAGACATTTCTGGCGTGCTCTTTTGCTCTGCTGTTTAGGCGATAATCAAGCTCTGTGTATGATACTTACTAATTAGACTGTTCTTTTGACAGTGGCTGCGGCATTCTGCCACTTGTCATTTAGCTCCATTACATGTGGGAATGCAAATATCTCAAGCCTGTGATTTCAAACTATATACCACGGATTCCTCTTAATGAGGAGGAACATTTTTCTTTCATTCTTTTCCTGTCATTTTGACACTTACTAAGTGGAATGTGCTCTGAATTAGAGAGGATCAATTTTGCTGAGGTGAGTGAGTCAAACATGGATGGTCACCAGTGAAGAGAAGCGCGTATGTGCGTGTGTGTGCATACATACAAACAGCAGACTGACCTGCCCGTTCTTCTTTAGGTCAGCCCACATGCTAGTGCCATCTCCGCCTCTCATGAGGACATGGTAGGTGAAGAAGTAGATGCCAGGTAGTGGACACGTGAACTTCCCGGTGCTGGGCTCATAATAGTTGCCCACATTGGTGACCACATCATCAAACTTTAGTATTTCACTCCCTTCGTGCTGTCTGCGCAGCCCTGCATAGAAGGCGATTTTGGGAGAGTAGAGGGAGGGGGAATAGCCACCTGGGCCCGGGCCTGGTGGGCCCTGTGGTCCGGGTTTGCCTGGTTCTCCAGGAGGTCCTCTGGCCCCTTGAGGTCCGGGAATCCCTGGTGGCCCACGGAGACCAGACCTGATCTTCTTTCCAGAGTAATCCTGTGGTGGTGGGGACACAGCGGTCAGCTCTTGGCCGGGCTGAGCTGTTGTGTCACATACCATTTTGCAGGATTCAAGCATTTCATAATGGCTACCAGCATTTCCAACACTCCCCACTTTGGTCGTGTGGACCAGGAGAGGAATGGCAACCAAAAGTACGAGAACCATGGCCACACCCACTGCAGCTCCAATCACACGTTTCCTACGGCTGAGCCGCGAAGCGGCCAGCGTCAGGAAGTCTTCTTCCCCCTTTGGTGGAATAGTGCCGGCCAGGGTGAAGTCTCTGGGAGAATCGGAACAAGACTACAGGAGTGTGAAGGCTGAGAAAAATATAAAACAAGTTGTTGAGAGCCCCCTGAAACACAGAATCCAGTTGAAATCCCAGTAAAATGATTGTCCAATGGGGTTGCTTTGAAACACCTGGATCAAAGAGAAAATAAAGAGAAAACATTTCGTTTTATCAATTAGTTCAAACTAATAACAAATCTATAATTTCAGCCATTGTTGTTGATTTGTGGCTCACCTCGAAATCTCACTTCACAGTTTCACATTGAGCATGGTGCCAGAGAGGGGGTTAAAGAGGCACTGAAAAGGCTGTCAAACCCATTTCAGTTTTATTAAGACATAAAATTAGTTTCAAATTATTTGTGTGTCCTTTTAGTGAAATCTTTTTCTTCTGAGTTTTCCTATATTCATCGTACTGGCCTTTTGGAGCACCATGACTGTTTGTCACACCTGTTATTCAGCAATATTAAAAGTCCTCCTCATTTTCCTTCTGCGCACCGTGTTTGAGAGATTCCAGTGAGTAAATGTACATCTGCAAAACAAAAACAAAATAATAAGCTTTAATTGGCATTTTCATAATTTCATTTTTTTTTTATTGTTTCCTCTAAGCATTTAGGCTAAAGTGGATATCAAAGGATTGTGAATAGATATTTAGAGGCAAATTTCTTCTCTAAAAAGTGATTTGCAAAAGTAATTTATCATTTACTACTCTACTACTATAATGTTAAGAAAAACACAATAGTGACGTGCGTAATTGTTAAAATTCTTATAATTAAAGATAGTGCACTTACCATTAGGTTTTCTTTATTTCATAGGTATGATGAAAAGGTGAATTTGTCAATTCTCCAGTCGCTTTCAGTCCCTCTAAAATAATTGAATCACTTAGAGACTCCGATGCCAAGCGCAGAAACGACTGTGCGTAAGAAGGTGTCGGCGGAAAGTGTGGAGAGTTTCTTAATCAGTGCACGGGTGCGTAATCCTCTCTTCTCTCTCCGTGGACAAGAAAAATGTGAATGCCACAGTTGAGACTTATTAAAACAAGCCTGGTGTAACTCCAAAAGAAAGGACTCCGGTCAGCTCCGCCGCGTGTGTGAGCTGCTGTCCGCTGCCTCCTCCAGCTCTGCTCGGTATTGGACTGTGGGCTGCACCAGTGACACCTGTTAGATTGATCCCTCCCTCTCAGCTCGCACGCACGTCGAGTCAATGCTTTCTTTCTCATTTAAAGTTGGTTGATCGTAGCAGATGTCACCATAATTATGGGATCAAAAATGTCACCGCCACCGTTCTTCTCTCATGCTTGCAATCCGTGCGTTCTCTGTTTGCGGTTTGCGCCAAATAGGATAAAAGTTAGTATTTCATTTGTATAACGATGTGCTGTAAACATAGTACTACATATTCCACTCCAACTGACGACCTACAACGCAAAACAGGCCTAGTCGAGTTCTCCCTTCTGATTGGATGAAAGAAGGCACGGCGTAGTCCAAAATGTAGTTTCAGTTTGCCTATTGGAAAATCTTTCTGTTGTGATTGCTTTTCAAAGTAGCCTTGATAGCACTTTGACGTGGCCTAATATGTCATGGTTCAGATTCCCCTGTCAGTGCATTAGTGATGATTTAAGAGGAACATGCATTTTGGAGCGGTGCCGTGCATGTCTCCACTGGCCCTGGCGCTAACAATGCCGCGGCGCACTGAATGACTGAAGCCTCCCTCCCGCTCGTTAGTCTTATTCACCCGCAAAGGCTTCTGTAATGTTTGATAGAAACTTACAAAAGCCAGGTAGCTGTTTTCATCTTGTGCTCTGGCTGAAAGCGCGGCAGACAGAGGCCGTGGGTAAAACGCCGTATGTATGTGATGGTGAGGGATGGAGAGGAGGTGAAAACTAAACGCTCCCCAGACCATTCCCGCGCGCACGCTGGCGGTGTGTGACTCGCGTCCCACTGTTATAAAGGCTCATTAGTGAGACACCCTGCTCCACACCGCAGCGCCTGTCTCTCCACAGCACCAGTGTCAAAGTCAAACTGATCAAGGACCACATGCGTAAATAAGGCACACATCAAGGACCCATTCATTAAGAACTGGGCCTATGATGATATTCTAACTCGAATATCAATGGGTCTGTTTGACTTTAGTGCCAGTATTATGCGTTTATAAAAATGTAGCATATGATATTGTCACATGAATACATACAAAACTTAATTTCCATATGGTTTTAAAACAATTATACTTTTGATTTGCATTAGACATGATAAAAAATAAAAAGAAGAAGAATACTTATTCATTTCCTTAGAATTTTATAAAAATGTGCTATATTTTTTCTTCCTCCTCTTTCTTTCCCCTCATAGTCAGTTGTTGGCGGTGCATTCTTGGTCATGTGTTTCTTATGGTCATTTTGGCAACTAGTAGTTTGTTATTCTCGAATGATCATTTCAACTCCCACGTATCTCCAATATATCCCCCATGTGTGTAAGATTCCTGCTCATATGATCTGTCCCTCTGAGGTTTGTATAAGCTGTCTGACAGATAGAATGGCCCGTATGTGAGTTTAAAGTTTAATGTTCGGGGCAGGGGGACCAAGGGGAATAGGTCAACATTCAGTATTGATGACAGCCACCCTTTTCATCAGACTGTCCCTCCTCGACCTCCCCTCTCCTCAGCAACTCTCACCACTGTCCAGAAATGTAGGGATCATTCGGCTCATCCCTCCAGACATTGGTCAGTTCAACAGCAGTTTCCCAAGGACGGCCGGGATTAGCTGGGAAATTGAGGTTGAGACGTAGCTTGTGATGTTCCTGGAGGGGTTATCCCAAACTGGATGTGGGAGGGGTGATGCGTGCTCAGGGGTTAAATGCTGTGTCAGTGTGAGTTTTGGGGTTAGACAGTGTGGAAGTGTCAAAGGACAGATAATCATTGCCAACATTCAGCGGCGATATGCTCAGGATTGGATTTTTAAAGGCTCTTGAAATATTACTGAGGTGATTAATATTGAAATATGAGAATTTCTTGCTGCCACCACTGCCCTGGATATAATCTTCTTCACTGCTCCAAATTGTATGGGTAATACATTTACCATATAAGTATTAACTCTAGCTTTATACTTATTATCCCTGAGAAACATCATTTAAGTTATAGCCTACAGTAGATATTGTTTGTTTACAAGCACTCAGTCATGACAACAATACCCCCACATTAATTTGTAACATTGCGATTCTTGAGAGTCAAGGCAAAACAATCTTTGAGAATATTTTTGGGAGTAAATCAGGAATGTTCCTGGGGAACACTGGGGAAAAAGATTCAGTTGTAGTCATTTGGACTCAGTTTGTTTGTTTTTAAACAAGATGTTTCAACTCTCCTCCGAGAGTCATTCTCAATCTGCGGATCTAATTTGAGAACACAGATATTTATACTACTCTGAGTAAGCCCTGCCCACCGGTCGGAGCCTCCTGATACTAGCCTGTCCTGTTTATCTATTTGTTTGCACTGTTTTAAGTTTAAGTACCTGATTAACATCTGAATGGCCAGGGCTGATGGCGCCCCACGGTTTCAAAATGCTGTTGTATATTATGGGTATATTGAACCTTAAACCTTAATTTCTGTTTAAAGAACAAAAATGGCCTCCTTAACTCCTCTTTCAAACCATCTCTTCTCCTACTTAGAATCTTAACCTCACTATCCTCAAAGGAGTGTTTTGTGGCTTTAAAATGAAGATGCACGGAGCTATGTAATCCTGAATTTGCATGCCTTCTGTGTTGATACAGCCGTGTGCAGTGGCTGTTTAGTCTCACCTCTCTTTACAACTTTCCTCACTGCATATACTACATTGATATACTACATTGCTCTGTTTTTGCGTAGGCATCTTATCCTTAGGATGAACCAGCTTTTGTCCTAAAGTGTTGCCCGGTTTAAAATTAAACAGGAATTTTGTGCTGTAAAAAGCCTTTGTAGTTTTTTGTAGACAGTCCAAATACCTAAGGGATAGAGATGTCATTCCTTCTTGGTTCTGTTTCCCTTTTGTCTTGTTTTTTTGGCTCTTTTAACTTTGTTAAGAGCCCAAGCGGGGTAACCGCAGGCTGAGAGAGCATTCCGGACATGTTTTTCCTCCTTCCTCTTACCTTCTGAGCTGGTGGGCACTTTTGGGAGTACAACTAAACTTAAGTTGAAATCTATGCAGTACTAAGAGTTATTTACTGTGTCATGCCCAAGTTGAGGATTTACACTTTTCTGAAAACAGACTGGGAACACATGACAATGTTACTGCCTGATTTAATGACGTTTTTGAAACGTTTTGACATTTAAAAAAATGGTCTACAGTTGGACACTACCTTTCGGAGAACAGAAAAAAACATTACATTTACTGTCGATATACATGTACAACAAAATGTTCCCAAAATATCGAAAGTATTTACAAACAGGCAAATTTATCATTTACTTTATACTGTGATAATCATAAGGTTGCAGTTTTACTTTAAGTTCAACACAGCTTAAACAATTTGGCTATATTTTCTGGCTTGTACAATTAACAAATGACTGTCTTTATAATGTTCATTATTTAATACACAGTGTAGTTGAGAGAACACAGTATGTGGTGTGTCTGCTGCTTTAGTGCTGTTGCTCACAATCACTACGAATGCAGAAAATGAAACTATTACACACTGTTGTTAACGCTGTTAGCAGAAGACTCATGGGCCCCCAGAGGCTCAGACCTGCTGCAGGGGCCGACACCCCCAGGGGCCTCACGGCTGACCACTGCCACTGTACTGTCTCATCATGAAGATCACCCGTGTAAATCAATGTAGTTGTCATTAAGGTCACTGAGAGGTGAGGTGAGTCAGGGCAAGGGCCTTAAAAGGACATTAACGATTAAACTATAGTTCCTCTTTTGCCAAAAATTCTACTAACCCTATTTATTATTATTACTTTGGTCACTGATTAGAAATGGGACACATTTTTTCTACAAGATCTCGCAAGATGAAATTGCAACAAGATTGAAAAAAGTCAAAACAATGCCAAACTTGATAATATGAAGGATAAATATATGTATATGTATCTAATAATTTATTGCTTTCTTAAATACTGTGGTCACTGGTTCCTTGTTGAGACACTTCTGGGCATAATTTTTCTTTGGCTCTTCTGTGAGAAGATACTGTTCTGTTCTATAAAAGGAGCAAACATGTCCAGAGATGGAAAAAGCTGTCTTATCAACTGCTGCTGAGCCAGTATGTTTAACTTTTATAAAATGATCTCAGCGCAAAAATGATACAAAGTAGAAAACATTCTGTCAATGTCTACTGTACATTATGACTAACAGCACCATAGTCACATTGTCATATCCACCAGTGCAGAAGCCCTGCAGCCTGCCCGAGTCTATGTGTGAAATAGGTGTGCGTTGGTAATCTCGGCGTGTTCAGGTGGATATGTCTACATCCCGGCGTTGCGCTGTTTCATTAGGCTCTGATTATCGGACCTGATGCAGAGTGACAGAGCGCAGATTGAGTTGCACAGCCACTCTAATTCTCTCTATTAATAACAACCCTCCACACTGCCGTCCCAAACCACATTTATTAATCACAATTTGTCATGTGTCCGACGCTCCGCCCTCTTCTTCTCCTATTTTCTCAGCAGCCCCCCTTCTCCCAGCAGGGCCAGTTATCGGGCTCCCCCCTGCCCCGTGCCCCCCACAGCTCTGCCTCCCGCGCAGACATGGTCCAGCATACACAAGGATGGAGCCTCTCTCTCTTTAACTGCACTCAGAGTGCACTCTCAATGAAATTAATCAGGAGCTCTCCAGCCCTAATTGGCCAACTAACAGTTAACAACTCGGAACAATGTGGGCTGTTTTGTAGCTGCTTTCACTGAATATTATAATAAATCACAATAAAACAAATCCTTATTTTCAATTAGGTGTGCCTATAATGTTTACTCAGTTATACAGGATCTATACTGTATCATAGAATCTTAAAAAGGCTATTGTTTTAGCTTTAATCTATCAATAGTGGTGAATAAATGAGTGCCAGCTCAGTGGGCAGCTGCTCAATAACGGGCAGGGGGATCCCAATTATTTAAATCATAATTGAAATCACAATTACTCAAACAATTATTGGTAATGGAGAAGGTGGTGATTCAACAAGCCAAAATGAAGAAATAGTCCTTTATAAAGTTTAATTGAAAGGTACAATACGTGAGCAACAGGAGCTAATGTTAATAATTGTGATTCTCGACTTGTAATCCTACTTGTAATCAATTAGAACAATAATCATGATTGTAATTGAAATGTGATTAATTGAACAGTCCTATAATGCACAGTTGTAACTTGGTGTTTCCTCATGCTACACAGTTCACTTTTCAGACATACAAAACATCCCCAATCCAAATACTGGAGACAATAATTCATTAATTAAAATTGTATGTAAAACACAAGAAACTGCTGTTGCTGAAGACTTTATTCCAAATATAACTAAACCATATAAAAGATACACAGTCCCTTAAAAACTTGTGAAGTGGAAGCACACAGTTGCTTTTGGATCTCATTGATTTTTCGTTGCATTAATCCAGCCTCCTGGAGTTTCTATGTTGCCATCACAAAATCCTGGCATTTAATCGATGTGTATGCTAGAATTTCCGTATAATATTGCATTATTGGTGAGAAAATAAAATCACATTTCTGCTCATGTCTTAGTCAACTGGCCCTTGACCTCACTTAGAAAGATGATTTATGATTGCGCTGGTCCCACAGGCTTCTCTGTCACTGCGCCGCTCAGCTCCTGTTTATGCTCATTATATTGGCACTTTTGGGATAGTCATGTCAACTTCAGATCACATAACTTTCAGCAGAAGTAGAGTTCAGCCTTTTGACATATAACTCAAAATAGTGTTTTGCTAAATATTCTAACACCTTTAACTTTGATCAATGTGAATTTATATCACTGTATTTGTCAAAATGCAGTTTATGGCCATATATTACCCCCTTTTTTGAGTGACACGTTTATTCAGAAGTAAATACTTATGGTTGATTTTGAGTAACATTACTCAATTGTAAAATAAACTGTGGCAGGAGTGAGAATGTGGATGAAGTAGCTTGCTCAAAAGCACAATGGCACCCATGTACTAATTAAATCAAAACCAAAAGCAAATAAAAGACTGGAGTTGTAAAAGTTCATCTTTAATTTTGTCGTAGCATCTTAGTAAATTTAAAATTCATACACGGTGGTATTTGGTGTGAAATGTTGAACTGCACCATTCTCCCCAGGTGGCTTCTTCTTGCATTTCTTAGGTCCCTGTACAGTATTACTTAAGCAGAAATTGTGTTTTGGGGGATGATTTTCATCTGCAAATGCCAGTCAGTAGGCTCCCAGCAATCACAGGCCCACCACCTCCAGAGATCGTGCGCTGGAGACACAGGCTGCATAATTTAACAGCTCTGTGCCACCGCGCTTTCGGGTCACAACCTCCTAAAGTGATGACAGAATGACGTTCGTAGACTTCCCCTCCCTGTACACTACCCATTACCACTTATTTACTCTTCCCCATTCCAGGCAGACAAAGCAGGAAGTCTATACACAAAGAGTGGGGAAAAAAATACAATCATTGAGGCTGCATAAACTGTGTCGTAAAGCCGTGCACAACCAAACAATGACATTTTAGGAGCATCTCCTGAGCCGATGCGGCGATCTCCAGCTATGAAATAAATACACACATGATCAGCCAAGCTCACAGTCACACACAAAAGAAGTGACACTGAGGAAAGGTCAGGGAGTCACACGAACAGTGGACAGATGTCTGAAAGCTTTCCAATGTGGCTCCATGTCCAGATATCACTGTTGATTATGGGTTTATGCAATAAAAAATGGTTTGACCAATGCAGATGAACAGATTATAATGATTAAAACAGTTTATTTGTGTGGAATTTGAACTAAATGAACATAATCCTCAATAAATATAATAGAAATCTGAAAATGCTAGTTAGCAACTGTCCAATCATACAAGATCCTAGATTCAATTCCTGAGCTGGCCCTTTCTGAGTGGAGTTGTACTCAATATTCTATTAACTATTTGACAATATCTTATTATCATATTTTACCACCCTCCTCGAGATCAAAGGATGGAATAATGGATTAATGATGACAGAGTATAATCAGACCAAGGACAAAAATAATAATTGTGATAAGCATAGGCAAAATGTACTCAAAAAAAGATAACTATGTAAAAAGTACATGTTTATCAGGCTGTGACGATATCATTAGTTTTTCATTCAGAAAATTTGACTTCATAAAATAAGTGGAGAATGGTGATTGAATGGTGATTGAATGAAATGAAATTATTACCATGTGTTTTGTGACGGTCCTGTTGCACAGAAATATTGAGCAGGCAATAAAGGCTATTTTTGATACCAATATTCCACTAAATTTTGGAACAATGTATTTAGGCCTCAAAACTCCCACCAAGGCAATCACAAAAAAATGGATGAGACAAACTGCTCCAATGATTAAGGACTGGGCGGAGATCATAACTGACATACGTATGCGTTAAACCCTCTTTCCTTTGGATGCAACCTCCTTATCTGCTCATTTTATTGTTTGACTTATCCTGAATTCTCTATGGTCCTGCGCAGCTCTGCCCTTTTTTTCTTTTCATTTAAAAAAAATATATATATATACGTGTATATACCTTTATAAGCGTGTATAGTATATATGTGTGTGTGTGTGTGTGTGTGTGTGTGTGTATGTGTATAAAGTTATACATATATGGATGTGTATGTGTGAATATGTGTATATGTATGTGAATATGTGTATATGTATGTTTGTTTTATATACATTGTGTTGCTGTATGTTTAAAAAAAAAAAAAAAAGGAAATCAAATAAGGTTTACACTGTTTGTCATAGAGCCAGCAATCGCAAGTCATCAGACAATCGTGATGTTTCACTCTTCTCACATACACCAAGATTGACTTGGTGTATGTGAGAAGAGTGAAAAATCACGATCAGACCAGCTCTGGATAGAAATATGTCAGAATATTGCGTGGTACTAAGATACAAATCATGAAATGAGGATACAACCACAAGACGAGGCAAGAGCGAGGCATAGTTTCCCAACCACAATCATTATAATATCTTATCATTGCAGACGTCACAGTTAAATCAATAACACTTTGCACATTTCTATCGTCCAGACAGACAGACAGAGGAGGACCTGACAGCGCTGGTCATCACTCGTCCACTGCTGAGCTCTGACAGAAACATGACAAGAATGAATGGACTGTCCGCTGTCCAGAGCCAGACACGTGCTGCTGAGAAACGCTACATTTATCTGATTCATCATGTCTCCGAGCCAAGAGCAAGTCCTCAACACTGCGGCTTTAAGTTAGGATACAAATATGGCATTGTGGAAAATCTTCACCTTTTGAAATGTCCTATTTTCAGTTTTTATGGTTGCTACACACTGTGAAAGTGTGTGACGAAAGGATGTCACGATATAACATTTTGGTGTGACGATTATTCACGATTGTTGGCTCTGTGACAAACAACAGCGAAATTCTTAATTTGCTTTTTTTCACAAGTCTCACTATATGAAATCAAACTTCCTGAAGGAAAAGGAAATGATATTGTCACATAAAAAGTATTTTACATATAGTTGGAATTTTTGGGGAAAATAGATTTAACTGAAATTACTCATTGTTGTTGCTAACGATTTTCTCACAATTACAATACATTTTTCGTCCTTAATCACAATTATCGATTAACCAGAATAATCTTGACATCGCTAATGTGAAGTATCTTGCTCAAAGGCACAATAAGAAAATCTATTTGTTTTGTATGTTCTGTGACGCATTTAGTAGTCACCCCACACATTGCATTTTTGCCAAACCAAGCCACAGTAAATTGAGGTTAGCTATGCTGCCAGGGAGAAAAATAAGCAAAAAGAAAATGGAAGATATGAAAACTCTTCCTATGTTCTCCTGCATAATTTAGCTATTCTAATCATTGAAATAGTTTGTGTTTGTCCATGTCTGTTTTACAACTAACTGTCCAGGTGTATTTATTGTTGCAGAGATACATTTGAAGCAACTGCGAGTGAGAACCTTTACAATGCTTTGTGTACATTTACCTGGAATGACATACAGTAGCTGTGCATTTCAATAAATCAAGTGGAGTTGTTATTCCTATGCTAAACTTTGAACCGAGACCAGATATTCTTCTCTCTCTCTGCAGAGCATCAGGAGATATTACCGGAATGTCAGAAAACCGTGAAGAATTGTGTATCAGCAATTCAGTTGGATGTTCCCATGAAGATGTCAAGAGTGATCGCCTATTAGTCCGGCCAGTCACAGTCGGGCTTGCCAAGACACAGAGTGAGGAATGAAAGACCTATCCTTACCTCTCTCCCCTCTCTAACCTGTTGTCATGCTCTGCAGCCTACAGTCAGTGCGCTGGACTGTCATCGAGCATATGGCGTGAGCCGGTGTTACAGTGAAATGTGTTACAAGGGCAAACAGGACACCAGCGATTCCTCTAAATCATTGAGCGTGATTATTTGATGACTTATGGTAGGAGGCTGACAGGGAGGCCATGATGGATTGCCGCAAACACGAATTACAGTTTCTCATTTCTCTGACGTCGATTTGTCTAGCTTTCTCCGCCTGACCACCCCTTCTGTGGCACAGTTCGTCCTCCGTCCTTGTTACATCTTCTCAGTCACCTCTGGCACAAGGTGTCCTCAGGAAGCCTACTGTCCAATTAGTTGGTAAAGTTGTCACCGCTTACCCGTCGTACAGAAGAGTGGTGTTCGGGGCAAGATCAGAAGAAGGAATTAGCAGTGGATGTGTACACCACCACTGACAAACTTCGATCACTCCAGTTTGATGTGTTTAAAATATGAAAGTGAGCGATATCAATGATGATCAGAATCAGACATACCATGATAAAATGATAATAATAACGCACGCTACACTTGAAAGAAAATCTCAGTGCTACAAGGTAAAAACAGCAGAAGAGAACAACAAAGCAACACCAACATCAATTATAAGTGTTGAATAAAATCACATCAAAATTGACTTTGACTAAGTATAAAACAAAATGTACTGTATGGGCAGAACAACTATCGGACCATCTTGGATCCAAAAATCTAAAAATGATACCACAGCCAGTGAGAATTGTAATAAATGGTGTATGTTATGTCTGCTTTAACACACCAGTAGTCCATGTTGTGCATTCAAGTTTTTTCTTTGGATAAACTACAAGAGTTCCAAAGAGCCATTTCATTCCGGAGCATTTGAAGAGCTTTACTCAACATGTACATCTTTGGCTCCAAGACTCCAACAGAAAACAGTGCAATGATGAACACGGGCAGATTGGATGTCATTTAGCCTAAGAAATGTCCTCCTCCGGGGTCCGGACACTGATGGTGGTAGTAAACAAGCTCGAGGAGAGTAGAGGGGGGACAATGAGAGGAGGAGAGACCGAGGGGGGGAGAGATGGGGAGGAGGTGACGCTCGGCAAAACTGGAAAAGTGGATGAACCACCTGGATTGAGGTTTTATATGGCGCAGACTGGGCGATGATTTGGCGCCGAGGATGAGTAGCAGCAGGGAGGAGTAACTGAAATGCTGTGATGAAGGCTGAGGAACAGGTGAGCTCTGGACACGAGGTGGAAGTTGGTGGGGGTCGCAGACAGGTCTTTCTGGATGAATTTACGCTTAGCTCCATAAATTCAGTTTAGAATGAGATATTTTACATAACATTATACCTTGATTTCTTCCATAGGAACCAAGTAAGGCTGTCACAATATTAAATCTTAGAGTCAGGATCTTTGTAAGAATTAACACCACAATTTAACGATTTTTGGCGATAATTGCCACCAAGAAAAAAAATCTTTCACCAGTGAAAATCTTAATTCATATGGTTGTAGTGTTCTGAAATCAAACTTTGTGAATACAAAAGTTATGGTAATTTAACAATCAGCCAAATAAAAGATCACTTTATATTTCGGTTTACTTTTTTGGACTGCGGCTTGAATATAAATGACTTCTTTTGGCTTCTTAAATGTTCGATTATACTTTTTTAGTATAAATTCTTATGATTATATTGTGACCTGAATAATCTCGATCATCCCTAAAACCAAGAATTATAGTATGTTATGGGCTGTCACAAGTTATAAAGCCTCAAATTACTTAAATTAACACCATTAAATCAATGGTGTCAAAAAGCTGATACTATTACACTATTATTTAAAATGAGGGGGAAATGATTCGATTGCCGTATCTATCTGTCTTCTTAAACAGACAGTCGGGAGCTTTTCAGACCAGAGAGAAGAGAAGGTCATTTGGCCTTGAGGGGCAGCGCGGTGACCAAACGAAGGAAAAACCAGGGGACACAGTGGGGTTTGCTGTGGTCGGGGAGTGAGATGACATCCTTGAAGTGTTTTAACTCTTGTACAAACAGCCCACAGCAGCCGGCGCCGGTAAAGAGAGGTAGCAAGGAAGGGGTCCGGTGAAGGACACGCGGGTGATTTGCTGAGAATGAAAATGAGGCGGGCGGCATCATAGTAAATGAGAAGTCCAGGGTTGAGCGAGGTGTTTTTTGAAGAAGGAGAGGTGGGTGGAAGGAGGAGGGATCTGCAGGGGAATGATTAAAGCTTGTCTTCCAGTCCGTGATCTGATGGAGCACACTGTAGGTGGATAAAGTGATAAATGATGGGTGGACACAGCGCAGGAGCGAGACAGACTTTTTGTTAAGCGCTCTATGAATAATCATTCCCCAAAGTGCCAAATCTTTCCTTCCAGATGTTTTGTTTTTTGCATTATGATAACCATCTCCCATCTTCTAATTGACGTTCCCTGTTGCATAATGTTTCTAACTGACTGATCAGGTATCCGAGTATGGAGTTCTTTGTGTAAATGCTCTGTGAATTATTCATACAGGGCTGTCAGTGAGAGAAGGAGAGAGAGTGAGAGAGAAGGGGCATTTTAGAAATCTAGGCCCCTGACCATGAATAATTGATCTGAACTGATTAAACTTTGCGGTGATTACGCCTCACCTTCCCAAAAGATAAAACCACGCCACACCTGTGTTTACCTACTTCTTATTTATTCTCCTCTTCGCCCCTGTCCCCAGCTCATCAAAAGTCTTATGATCGTACCACAATGTGCAAATGCTCCATCTCGAATTGTCAGTTTCATTAACGAGTAAGTTTTCCATCTTTTAGTGAGTATTCATTTGGGTGCTTGAGCCAAAATTCACTTAATTAGATGCAGTGTTTGTATTCAGAAAATAAGCTAGTGTTCTTCTTCTCTCTAATGAAAGATACAATTATCTATGTTCTAACTGCAAGCTCAAATATTAGGCCTTGATTAGTGTTGAGGTTTGGAGGGAAAGAAACCTCTCTCTTTTCCCCCTCAGGCGATGCAACATCCTCAAATCACCTCAGCATCACATGTAGCTATACAGTAATTGCAAACAAACTATGTGTTTTCGAGTTAATGTGAAAAACTACCTTTTTTGGTGAACAGAACCCAAACGAGAGCTGAAATTTTTGAAAAGTATTGGAGACCTTTGGAGAAGGCAGAAGACAGACCTTGAGGTAGTGTGTTTGAAGAGGTTCATAATGAGGACAGGATATCAGAGGAAATGCTGATTAGGGCTGTTGGTGGCTAAAGAAATACTTACTTAACTAAAGACTAAAAGAGGGCGAAATGTGGCTTTGGAACAAAACTATGTGCATTAAAGGGTTTATGAGTTGAGCCAAAGCGCACTCACAAGCTCACAAACTCACAAGAGTTAGTGCAATAACGACTACAGAAAGTAAGAAACTGTGTAATATGTAAGAAAAAATAAATGTATCCATCATTACTAAAACTCCGTCTACTCTCGCCAAACCTTCTCCTTTCTGCTGTGATCAATATAAATCCTTAACATTTCAATTAACACATTTTTAGTCAATTAAGATGACATCAACCCATTAATCGACTAAGTGATCAAGTCTTACAGTATCAGGTTAATCAATAATCATGATTGTTTAGGCCACAATATAAAATAATAATCGTTTAGAAGCATTTCAGTTCAATCTTTAGTTAAAAAAAAGTGAACCTAAATGTAAAGTTCCATCTGATCAGGCTGCTTATTACATTATTATTCAGAAATGTAGATTTTCTGAAGGTGGTCACAAATGTGTTTTAGACAACGAAAATGAAAGAAAATGAAGGATTTCACTGTTGATTTGTTGTGGCGTCCATAATCGTGATTAATCGTTAAATTGTGATGTTTCTTCTCACAATAACGGCTAGAATTACAGAAGAGTATTGAATATATTTGGAGAATAATACTGGGGTCAGGAAACAGAAGGCCCGAGAGGAGAGCTGTGGATGTGGTGAAAGAGGATATGATAATAGATGCTTGAACTGCTGAGAATCCTTGAAAGAACAACTTTTATTTTCTTGGTATGCATGTGCAGAGAATGTTATGAAATGCAATCCAATATATATATGAGTGTATATTCTTGTTGCCAGTCCCAAGCCTAGACAAATTGACTTTTGTTGGGAAAAACATCCATATAGAACAGCTTTAATGGATACAAATGGGCCAAAGAACATTTTCGCTTTCTTGAGTTGAATGTATTTATTGTACGTCCCAAAAGGAAAGAATGCATGAAGCTTTGCACACTATTGCAATGGACATTAAATAAAGTATAAAGTTAACAGTGCAAGGTTAAAACAATAGCAGGGCGTGTCAGTGGCGTCGGAAGGAAGCAGAGAGGAGTGTGCCGGACTGACAGCTAATGACAATAGCTACAAGCGGCGACCTTTAAGGCGATCACACAGGCATGACGAACCGCACTGGAGGTGACAGAGGAGCGGCCTGTTTTTAAAGACAATACGGTTTTGTGTGCGCGTGGGTTAGCAGTCATGCCACAGACGCACCGATGGAGATTACGGCCGCAGCGGTGATCAATAGCACTGTAATGTTTGCTCCAGACAATGGCCCAGTGTGTGTGAGAGTAGTTAAAGATGAAATGATCCGTCATCCAGGGAACGCTGCATTTATTTACCTTTTATTTATCCAGGGAAGCCGCACAGGCGCACACCACATGACTAATTGTTGACAGATATAACATGGTTTTCTGTTTTTAGCCTGAACAGGGCAGAGGGGTCGGGCTTTGTATGAAATTGGACTCATTGAACAGATACAATCAAACCTCATCATTTTAATACAAATCGTGCAATGTTTTTATTTGGCAAATTTAAAACTGCTTCTATTGAAGTGGCTCCACAGTACTGACGGGAACAGATTTCACTGTTTAGGCCTGGTTAGACCTCGTTTAGACCTGGTTAGACCTGGTTTAGACCTGGTTTAGACCTGGTTTAGACCTGTTCTATTCCTGGTTTAGACCTGGTTTAGACCTGGTTTAGACCTGGTTTAGACCTGGTTACGACCTGTTCTATTCCTCGGTTTAGGACATGGTTTAGCTGGTTTAACTGACCTGGTTTAGACCTGTTCTATCCCTGGTTTAGACCCTGGTTTAGACCTGGTTTTAGACCTGGGTTTTAGACCTGGTTTTAGACCTGGTTTAGACCTGTTTCTATTCCTGGTTTAGGACCTGGTTTGGACCTGGTTTAGACCTGGGTTAGACCTGTTCTAGTCCTGGTTTAGACCTGGTTTAAATCTGGTTTAAGCCTGGTTTAGACCTGATTTAGACCTGGTTTAGACCTGGTTAAGACCTGGTTTAGACCTGGTTTAGACTGTTCTATTCCTGGTTTAGACCTGGTTTAGACCTGGTTTAGACCTGGGTTAGACCTGTTCTAGTCCTGGTTTAGACCTGGTTTAAACCTGGTTTAAGCCTGGTTTAGGCCTGGTTTAGCCCTGTTCTCGATCTGGTTTAGACCTGGTTTAGACCTGGTTTAGATCTGGTTTAGACCTGGTTTTGGCCTGGTTTAGACCTGGTTTTAGATCTGGTTTAGACCTGGTTTAGACCTGGTTTAGATCTGGTTTAGACCTGGTTTAGACCTGGTTTAGACCTGGTTTAGATCTGGTTTAGACCTGGTTTAGACCTGGATTAGACTGGTTTAGATCTGGTTTAGACCTGTTTTAGACTGGTTTAGACCTGGTTTGGACCTGGTTTAGACCTGGGTTAGATCTGGTTTAGACCTGGTTTAGACCTGCTTTAGACCTGCTTTAGACCTGGTTTAGATCTGGTTTAGACCTGGTTTAGACCTGGTTTAGACCTGGTTTAGATCTGGTCTAGACCTGGTTTAGATCTGGTTTAGACCTGGTTTAGACCTGGTTTAGACCTGGTTTAGACCTGGTTTAGATCTGGTTTTAGACCTGGTTTAGACCTGGATTAGGCCTGGTTTAGACCTGGTTAAGACCTGGTTTAGACCTGGTTTAGACCTGTTCTATTCCTGGTTTTAGACCTGGTTTAGACCTGGTTTAGACCTGGGTTAGACCTATTCTAGTCCTGGTTTAGACCTGGTTTAAACCTGGTTTAAGCCTGGTTTAGGCCTGGTTTAGCCCTGTTCTCAATCTGGTTTAGATCTGGTTTAGACCTGGTTTAGACCTGGTTTAGACCTGGTTTAGATCTGGTTTAGACCTGGTTTAGATCTGGTTTTAGACCTGGTTTAGACCTGGTTTAGACCTGGTTTAGATCTGGTCTAGCCTGGTTTAGACCTGGTTTAGCCTGGTTTAGACCTGGTTTAGACCTGGTTTAGACTGGTTTAGATCTGGTTTAGACCTGGTTTTAGACCTGGATTAGACCTGGTTTAGGACCTGGTTAAGACCTGGTTTAGACCTGGTTTAGACCTGTTTCTATTCCTGGTTTAGACCTGGTTTAGAACCTGGTTTAGACCTGGTTTAGATCTGGTTTAGATTCTGGTTTTAGACCTGTTTAGATCTGGTTTAGATCTGGTTTAGATCTGGTTTAGACCCGGTTTAGATCTGGTCTAGACCTGGTTAGACCTGGTTTAGACCTGGTTTAGACCTGGTTTAGATCTCTTGGTTTAGTATCGGTCATAGATCTGGTTTAGACCTGGTTTAGATCTGGTTTAGATCTGGTTTAGATCTGGTTTAGACCCGGTTTAGATCTGGTCTAGACCTGGTTTAGACCTGGTTTAGACCTGGTTTAGACCTGGTTCCGTCCTGTATGAAAGGGCTTAAGCAACATAAATCAGCTGATATCTCATTGACATAATATATTGATCAATCTTGTATTCATATTCAATATATTTTAAAGTAAATGTAAAGCCCCTATTTGTGCAGCTGATAGGGTGGGAGAAAATGACAATGGGGGACCACCACTCCCCATTGTCATTGTTTTCTATGTATTGTTATAATGTTGTCATTTATAGCAAAAGAAAATGTGATTCTGTCAACTGGACAAAGGTTTGAAGAGTAAAGACTCTCAAGTATATCCTTCTCTAACAGAGAACTGCCTCATGTCTGTCCAAAGGGCAGTGACTCCCCGGTTCCCTAGAAGATACTTCTACTAAGTGGAACTTAGAACGTCTTCACTTGACATAATTCAAATTTCTTTTGCTGTTGAACCTGGATGACTGAGGGGCCACACAGGCATTTGGTCATTTGACATTTCTTTGAGAGGTTTAGTACTGCAAATGTACAAAACATTACTGTAAGTTTTTTTTTAACAACTATACTTTAAACATGTAGTTGGAAACCACCGGCCACACTGACCAGTCTGATCTGTATTGCTCAGGAAAAAGCACAAACAAAATGTGGTGAGACTACATAACAGGAGTTTTAGAAGCACTGTAAATGCTTCTACGTTGAGGTTAGTGCTAAGTGCTAGTTCCATTTCCAGTCATCTCATCTGTATCAGGGACATCTCCACCAGCGCTGCAAATTGACTCTTCACACAAACATATAGTTTGAAGAGTCAATGTGCAGCATTGCCCTCATTGAACTTCTGGTTACAAGCGCTGTGCACAGGAGGAGACATCTAGCCCAGATCCCTTGTGGAGATCCTCCTGGCTCTGCGCCCTGTCAATGCTGTGTATACACCCCCTTCTAAAAAAAAATAATAATAAAAAAATGGGTCAGGTATAAAACTCCCAGCTAGCATCACAGTCGGCTGGTCATAGCTTCACTAGCAGTCCACTTGTCTTGCTTCTCCCTCCATAGAGCCTTGGTGAGAGATAGGAGGAATACTAAGAGCGGGTGCATAGATTTTCTGTTGGCGGGCGGAGGGGCGCGTCAAACTCCCCTCCTCTCCCCCAGTCCAGCTCTGGAGGGACCCAGTGTTTGTCAGCCGGCCAGTGGAGCGTCTCTCACCAACCCCCCTTCCACCACCGCTGTGTCTTCCATATTTTCAGTATTTTAAACCTCCTCCCTGCTCTGATTCCCTTCTTCCTCTCTTTGTTCTCACGTCTCGGCTGCAGATACTGCTCTAAAGTAAAGAAGTGTTTGATGAAGTTATTTTGCCAGCAGTGTGATTTGATTTTGGTCCAACACGATGGATGAGGGTTGACTTCACAGTGCAATGAGACTAAAGCAAAGGAGAGTGTACAAAGGGGCTTAAATTGGTCAAAATAGGAATCTGCATTTCAGAAAGACGAGTACAGCGGTTCAAGTGAGGTGCATTTCATCACAATATGCTTTGCACAAGGGCAGAACATAAATAAAAACCTTAGATGTGTTTGGTACTCGGAGCTCTGAACGCATTGAGCTGAATGCTGAAAAGACAGGTTGTATTGCTCTGTGTGCTGAACATATACTGGAGACTCTGAAGCCAGTTGAGTCACTGAGGTAGATTTTAGAAAAACATGTTCTATTCATATTGATTTGGCATTGTAATACATATTCATGGGCTTCAGATGCCTGTTTATAGGCAACATTTGAAGGACGTTTTAGTATTCAAAAGATAGAATATTTCATTTTGAATTGTTAATTGCTACTGTATGGCAACTATGCTAGATTTTAATCAGTCTGAAATAGCTAAGGATGCAAGATGTATCGCCATCGAATAGAAATCACAATTTCAATACAATTAGCACAAAATAAATTCTTGTATGTTTTTTAACTGATGCTTGAATAAATAAGAAATTATTCAAAACTGCTAACGCTGTCGTTTTGAACTCTACAAAGATTATTGGATTTGTTCAGAAGTTCATATTCCGGTCTTCCTTTAAATGTTAAGGCTCCTGGACGAGTTTCAAATGTGAACTCTGAACAGAATCCTACCATGAACACCTAAATCGCAAACACAGACACAAAGGTGGTCCATCATTAAAAGAAGACAGATACCAAACACAAAAGAAAACAAAAACACAGCATTCAGATTAGTCCACACAATTCTGGATGATAATAGAGTAAAACTTGCAATTGGACATTTTTCCAAACTCGTTCAGCTTTACTCTGAAACCCATGGACATAGTTACAGTGTATAAATAATGACAACACAACACATCATATCAAACATATCAAGCAAGTTTCTCTATGGATTTCTCTGTGCCTCCCCATATGTGTGACCAATGAATCCTTGATCAACCTAAAGGGAATTGATAACACCTTGAAAGCAGCAGAATCTCTGATCAGCTCCATATTCTCCTTTTACAGAGGAAGCCCCCGCACGCGTGTTCATTGATTTTTTTGGGGGGGGCCGTTGTGATCTGATAATACTTTGTTGACATCACACAATCATGTTTTACTGGCTGACAAAGTGATGCGCTTTGGAGCATATAAACTTGGTGTTTCTCACAATCTTACACCGTTGTTCATGTTGGATGGAACATCAATGTCGATTGTATTTACAGACCATCGTGGAGCTGCCAGATCGGATTGTTGAAAATGCCCAAACAAGAGAAAGCAAATCTGGCTGGCATTTGGTGGAAAAGGAGGGCCCTGACTGGATCGAGCGTGAATATGTGACCCATCGCTGGAGCAGGTGGATTGTGAACTGCAACAACATGCTACAAGGAAAAGGCATCTTAACATCAACAACTCCTGAAAGACCAGATTTACTAAACATAAATGATTTCTTTTTTAAAGGAACAAATTGTGTTGGTCTGGCCAGTGTGAATATGCGTTCACGTTCTAGGCTTTCTAGGCCGGGGCGTACTGTTTATAAGTCTGAGGCAGATTTACTGTTTATGAAAGAATGATCAGGTTTTGTTTCATGTGAATAGTCTCAGTACTTACAGAGCTATTAGCCATAAATCAGGTCAAACATCTACAATCTGACAGCTAAACAGCCTATTCCACCATATAAGTCTGGCCTTTCCATGGGTTTTAGCTTCCTGTTATAAGAAACATTTTGACAACTTTTCACTTTTTAAAAGACAGAATATTTTTGTTTTAAAATGTTAATGGCAACAGTCTATCTGAAAGCCATGGACAGGCATTCGAATAGTGTGCTGTCACTTAAGAGCAACCTATTTCAATTTCAATGTTTGAAGGGAACATTTTGAGGACTTTTGTAATATTTTATTTTGAATTGTTGATTGCTATGGCAACGGTGCTCGATTTTCCATCACTCTGAAACCCATGAAACGATTGAAGGACAGAACAAGGTTGAAACAGCAACTGATGGCTGTGGCTTATCGTTAAAGGGTTAAAGAGTGTTCTGGATTTTAATTTCTTCTGGTTAAGATACAATGCCCTTTTTTAATAACTAACAGGGAAACAGCTGATTGGGACTCAAGAATCATGGGAAAGCAACTGCCTGACACTATCCCAGACAAATGATTCCCTGTCATGGTGCATTAACATTGAGAGAAACAAAGTACAAAATGGGCACAATGATGAGAACCATGTGGAAACCACAGTGTAAGACTTGACAGTTGTGCGGTGTTGCTGCATCAGAGTGGGAAAAGTACTAAGTAGGCTGGGTCAACAGATCAAACTAAAACAAGTCCCTGGTTCAAAATCGTATACTTGCCCTTTTCTGCTGGTTTTGTTTTGGTAAGGTTTTACAATAATCCTTGGATCCCACTTTGTTGAGTTTGGGCTGCTTGATATGGAGTTTGTCATAATTATTTGTCCACTTTTTGTTTGCGTAAAGTACCAAAAGGCGCATAGGATGTAGAGGATTCCGTCTTTGTTGTTTGTTTTCTTTCCAAAGATCCTCTACACCCATTATCCTTTGCTGCTGACTCTAAAAAGTATATTGACTGCGCCTGTCAAGCTCTGTAAAACCCTTCTCCACAATCCAAGTTTGCATGGCCCTTCTTTCTACCTCCCGTGTCTTCCTGCAGCTATTTATCTGCCTTTCAATTCGTGTCACCTTTCATTTCAGCAGTTGTGTTCAGCTGTCTTCTCGCATGACCCCTGATTTCCGTTGAAAGATTCATGTGGTTTTCTGCCAGCTTAGTAGGGTTTCTGAAAACGCCATGATGTTTTTGATCGGTCCATGGCACGCTTCTATAAACATCTTCAGTGACATTACATAATGGATACTACAGGTCATAGTTCAACTTGAGGCCACAGTGACTATTGCACCATCATTTTTTGAACAATATAATAATTAAGTTAATATTTAATGACTTTCACTCTTGGTTAAAGACAAATTGACAGCATACGATTACGTGAAAATATTTTTTTGTTGTGACATCAAGCTAAATATGAAAATGTAATAAAAAGGCTACATCTTACTTAGGCTGAGCGATATGAATTTTTAAAAAAAAAAATCACTATATGATTTCATCAAATTGAAAAATCACCATTTTATTTTATTTAGTTAAAAACACAAACCAAAGACAATATCTTGCAATGTTGGTTTTATGATATATACATATATGTTTTTTTTTAAATTATTGCCATTAAAAATAAATAAATATTATGTGTAAAATGTCTTCCTCCAAAGTCTCAACTCTGCTCCAAACAACACTATTTTATTGACAGGACTGGCCGTAGATCTCGTGATTAAAAGCTGATTGACAATTACAAATGACCAAATCTTCGATTAACTGTCAGCCCAAGTTTAGTTTATTTGTCCTTTGTAGTTTGAAAAACACATTGGAAAACATTTGCTAAAAGTTTAAATTGCATAGTAAAACATTAAATAACAAACACATAACCAACCGCTGGACTTAAGTTACAAACTAACATGCAAAGGACCAAGAAACATTTTGACACTGTGAAATATTAGCAAGTTTAAAAACATTTCAAATCTGTGCAATTTGGGGCATTTTTTTAACATAACATACCTCATTTTTATACGAAAACATGGCATGATGAAAAACTTGTAATATATATTTTTCTTACATTTATGTGAGTAAACTCCAGGAGGCATTTCAAATTGATCTTTAAATGTAAGACTTTTTTCCTATTCACCTGCAGTGTCTCGCCTTAAGTTGCCAAAGAATATAGTAAAGTGTTAGAGCTCAAGGTTCAAAGCATTGCTCAAGCTTGTGGGAAGAAGCTTTAGCATGACGAGATGTCTTGCATTTAAGGGAGTGAAGACATTTGATATTAGACAAGACAAATCAGCTGTCAGTAATAGAATAAATGTATCACATGTAGTTCTCGTAGCACATGTTAGTTCCTAGGTCTGTTTTTGGATGAGAAGAATGGAGCTCAGGGAGAGAGGGAGGCTGCCTGTCTTCACCGTGTGTGTCCATCAAGTGTCATGGCCGCTGCAGCTTTCATGTTCTGTCTGACTGAGTCTCCTGCTCCAGCACGCTCTGCTTCCTGCCGCAGGAAGAGTGTCCCTCTGAGGCTTCCGTTTGGGCTCGGGCCGCGCTCACCTCTCCGACACACACCTCGCTCTCTCGGCGCGCGTGGCCTCAGCTGTCTGACGGGCAGCTGTCAGCAACCCTCACATCACAGAGCACTCACTGTACACTTACCAAGATTTAGTGTCACCTTTGTTTTTCTCACCTCCTCTATTTGGACACTTCACCTCAAACTGTCGCTGTATACCTTTGAAACACCATAACCGGAGCTGACAGGAATCTAACCACACACAGGGCACGCATCATGAGGCCGTTGTGCCAGTCTCAAGCACGGATAAATGGAGCCTGTCGTTAAAGGGTATTTAGGGGTATAGTTGAAAGAAATTAATCTTGGTGACAAAAAACATGCCCTGTGCAACAATCAATCAACTCATATCAACATTATAGCTCCAAACTGCTCTCACAAGACACTCACAGGAGTTCCCTCAAAAACAACTATTTACAAATAAGTACAAGTACAACTGTGCATTTGAAAAAAAATCAGGAAAAAGAGGACATTCACTCTTAAAACTCAATCCATGGCTTCACTTTTTTGCTGTGGGCCATAAAATCCTTATAAATCAATAAAATAATTGGTTGGCTGATAAATGTTTTGGTCATCTTAGACACCATTGACCGACGACTATTGGCTGACAGCCCTGGTGGTATTACAGTGTTTTTGGGGCGTAACTCCCTGTAATAGTCACTTCTGTACGGTTCAACGCAGTACAGTCACATAACCCTCATACCACTCTTAATGAGGAATTCCAAGTCTGAACAAATTAAGAAGGAAAATATTTGGATTCTGGTGTAAAATATGTATATACATGTCTATTTAAAGGTGCACTATGTAACTTTTCTTGTGGCGGTTTTGCCATCTGATTGTTTCCATGGAGACAAGCAGGGGATGCCTCCAGGTCAAGTTACTAGTCAGATCTGTGGAGTTTGCATTTAAACGTGTTTTTGAGCAATAAAAACACCTGAACAAATGCAAATTTAAAGTGGTGAATTGAAAGTGCTAAAATAGGCTTCAAACATTGGGCAACAGATGTGCTTTTGGATCAAGAATGTAACATGTATTTAGTGCTCAGAGACATTCAGAGACATTCTTTATCCATGAATGAAATTGTGCAATTACCTAACAAAATGCTGCTCCCGTTAATTAATCATCCTATTAAGACGATCTTGTTTTTTGCTTACATTGGATATTGCTGCATCTCAAGTGTGGCTAATTGTTGTTATTAATATAGCATGGAGTATGTGAGGAGAAGTTGTGTGTTTATTACCATGGGAAGAGAAAAGTCAGTCGCCGGGGCCCAAAACAAGCCAGCGCCTGATGAAGACAAATGTGCAAACACGTGTTGGCAGAATTGCTTTTTGGTTGAGCGTGATCGGCTACGCTCAGGAGGGCGGAACCAGCACTGGTGATTTATAGTTTTGTGTTGTCCCTGGACCACCACTGTCTGCTGCCTGCCTCCCACTACTGTAATTACCACATGTGTCTATTAGAATAGTCCTGCTGCCCACAATGCATCACTGCGGGCCAGTGCAGAAGAGGAGAAGAAGAGAAGGCGTATAGGTTCCCAGGGATGGCTTTGTTATTCTAACCTTGTCCTCCACAAAAGATACAGAGGAGGAGGAAGCGGTCGAGGAGCCAAAAGACGTGGCCGATGATGTGATAAAGGTCAAAAAGAAGCACGTTGAAAGGTTGAGGGGTGAGACTCTAGGATAAGGACACAAAGAGATTTCTTACCTATAGTTGTATGGCTTCATTGTGAGAGCAAAATGCAACTTGGGTCAGGCATTGCTGCGCCACAAATCAAATGCAAGTATTCAAGGATCAACTCAATTAAACTTGCATTTTGTTTTAAAATTCATCCAGAAACTTAACTTTTATCCTGCTTTAGTGGAGGAGTAGAAGCTCAGTGCAGCTCCTAGTGGGAAAACTGCCTGCTGTTTTTGCTTTCATGAAAATTAATGCTCAGAATAATGCGATTCTGTCGATATTTCCAGGTGCCTTAACAAATACGAAAACATCCTGAATGCTTGTTAGAAGGAAGACTGAGACGGCATTCTTTCATTATAGAAACTGCTATCTCACATGCACGGTGTGTCTGCAGAAGCCCTCTGAATTTTGCCATCGACGCCTCATCCATGTGTGTTAGGCTATAACCCCAACAAGTGACATATAATTACAATTTTGGCATTGTATTACTTTTATGTCTTCAATATTAGCTTGCCTTTGAACCACTAATTAGGTCGGACAGGTTTTTTTTTCTTTCTCTCTGTCATTGATGCTGTAATTGGCCTAAAGGTGTAAAGGGCAGCCATGCATTAAAGAAGACTGTCTTAATAGGCTTTAGGTGACACATACTGTAAAAAAGGGCATTGCGTGGAAATGGCGTTCAATATTTGTAGTTGCTTGGAACAATAGAAACATAAACAATAGAAAAAACACACATTTTCGTACGATAATTATGTGGATTCATGCCTAAATCAGAAACAAAACATGCCGATATTTTAAATGAGTCATAGTCAATCTCCACTGAGTAAACTGATTTGAATTGAGCTTGCTGAAAAGGTCATATAAATGATAGGGGTTAGACGGAGGATGAAGTTGTACCTACCTGCACATATCGAAGCTCATTAGAAAAATAACTATGGTCTCAATTGATCCCAGTGACCAGCAGCTCAAGTGGTTGAGGCTGAATTTGTGGTCCATTGATTTCTTCAGCTTATTAAAGGTGTGAGTACCTTACTATACAGAGGAACGTGAACGCCGGATTACCAGGAAATAGAGGTATTGATCGGGTCAAGAGGCTGGCTCAGGCTTACATTTCAGATTCCACCAGGAGACAGGATTTGATATGGAGGAGAGATGACAGAGGGGATATGGGAATATAGGCTATTTTGATGAGACCTATTTATGTCAATTTACAGGAAAAACAAAGAGCATCAATGTCTATCAACCTTAACACATTATTGACAAAAAAAATTGTGTCTTGTGAGGCCTACTTGGTTGGGACAGTGTCATAAAATTGCACTTCTGTGAGTATGGTCTGACACTCCTACTTGAATGATATAATAGTAATATATTTGTAAAAGTAGCTTACTCTTACATAAGTAAAGGTTTAAATTACTCTTACCACTGTGATTGAAGTGACAGACATGATTTCTTTTTTCTCATTTTTGTAGTGACCTTTGAATACCAGATTATGTTCATTAGTAAATGTGTCCTTCCATTTACATTAACTTCAAATTATAAATCAGATGCTACGTCCAGACAGTTACTACTACTCCTACTCGAGTTGTCGTTTAGTTTCCCCAATTACTTTTTTATGCGTAGTAATTTCTTGGAGTGATACTTTGTACTTTTTTAAGTAACATTACTGTTACTTGAGTATAATTTTGGCCACTCTACCCACCTCTACTCTGATTGTTGCTTTTTTAAACGAAGTACGGCAATGTTGTTCTTTGTCCGCTTGAGGGCGATATGTCTCAATATTTCACTTTGTACGTGCGTCATGACACGGAAGTGGTGTTTTGGACGTCAACAAACGTCAACAATCCACCTCCAGCATAATTCACCAAATTTTCCTGGATGCAGCTTACAAAAGACGTACCAAACATATGATAAGTATGTTATCATATTAATTCTACATTACTGTATCGTTGTATGTAGTATTTGTCTAATATGTTCCATCGTCTACCCTCTGTTCGTGGTCTCTTCTGTGTGAACAGGACTCGTCTCCTCTGCAAAGCCTGATCATGCTGTCCATCAGACCTGTGGATACTGTAATCACTACAGTCATAGCCCTGTGTCTGTGGCATGAGGTGGTTCTGGCACAAGCTAAGGTAGACTTACTTTAATCTAACGCCAACCTACAATACAATAGTGAGTCACCTCTACATTTCCAAATAACTCACAGTACGTTCCTTCTCCATTCTGCTCTGGTCCATTTAAAGTCCAATAAAAAAATGTCTCAACTAAGAAAACTCTTGATCGACCAATATCAACCAATTAATCGACTAACCGACTAAAGGCTGACAGCCCTGTTGCTAATTGAATGTGCTTTCATTTCTAGAACTTTGAGGATATTCGTTGCAAGTGTATCTGCCCCCCGTACAGAAACATATCCGGCAATGTGTACAACAGAAATGTGACCCAGAAAGACTGGTGAGAGTTTTCATTACCACAATGAATGTTAAAGTAAAGGTAAAGTCAAGATCTGAATATTTTGTTCCTGTTCTACAGTAACTGCCTGCATATAGTGGAGCCCATGCCAGTTCCCGGTCATGATGTGGAGGCTTACTGTCTATTGTGTGAGTGCAAGTATGAGGAACGAAGCAGCAACACTATCAAGGTACGGGCTTAAGAACAGAACACTTTTATTTTTTTTAGTTGTTGATAATCAAATGCGTTTATGTGGCTACAATTTAGTATATTCACATTAGAAAATATTTGGAGGGGGATAAAAACACTGTACAACTGTTAAAATGCAGATTTGTTGACGTTAGAGGTGGGCAATATATCACAATTTAGATAATATTGTGAATACTGTTTTAAAGATATGCAACATTTGAATATCAAGTATATCATTTATAGTGAAAAATGCAAAAAAAAAAACCCTGAAAAACAGTATGTTGTAAACTTAAATAAAGTGATATTTCTGCACTTTTGTGATTAATTAACTGACATTTCACATTTGTCTGATAATCAAACCTCTACAAGTAATAATAGCGCCTGACTATTGTTATTGGGATACTCTGGATCATTTTAGTCAATATCGCCCACCCCTAGTTGACATTGTTTATGGTCATTATTCCTGTAATAACTGGGCTTATTCACATGAAAAACAAATTACATTCTATTCACTCAGAGTTTATTGTAAACAGTCTTTAAAAAAAGTTTGTTCACTTACTCACTTATCTGTCACTCAAACTGTGTTATTTAATTCACAGGTGACAATCATCATCTACCTCGGTGTTGTGGGTGCACTTTTTCTTTACATGCTGTTCCTACTGCTGGTGGATCCTCTCATCCGCAAAAAAGATCCATACATTCAGCCGCTGCACAACGAGGAAGACTCTGAAGTAAAGCTGCCGTTATGATGAGTGAATGCTGCTTAGGTTCACAAACAACACAAACTCTAAACCTGTGTTTTCTTAAGGAGATGCGGCCACGGGCTGACGCTGCTGCACCCAGAGGAAACACGGTGCTGGAGAGAGTGGAGGGGGCACAGCAGCGGTGGAAGAAGCAGGTCCAGGAGCAGCGCAAGACTGTTTTTGATCGACACAAGCTTCTCAGTTAGACTCACCACGGACCTCAAACCAGGGTTAGAGTAGGTAACCTCAGCTCAGAGCTTTACACAGTTACCAGCTGCACACCTGCTGCATGATATTTGACATTCAGAACACGCCACATACTAACAAATAAAATATATATATATGTTATGTATGTAATTTGACGTTGCCAAGCACCTGTACATTTTGAAACATTTCAGAAACTAGCAATGCAATACAGTTATATTCATTTGCAAGGAATGGCTGTGGACATGTTTTTAAGCTTGTGAATAGCTTTGTCCTTAATTGCCTTGTAGCATATTTTGAATAAGCTAAATAAAATCACTTTGATCTTGTGTGACCAAGACTAAATGCGCTGTAATTTAAACATTTCCACAAAATTTCTGTTCTAATGTGTAATTTTTGTGATTTCGAACCAAAGCATTTTCACATTTATTTATATAAGGACACAAGGAATCCATCATACGTCAGTAATATGGTCCCCTTTCCTTCGAAGTTTGATATTTATTATTATTTTAATATTGTATGATAATTTCCACATTTTCACTGGACTTTTGCACTGCTCTGTCTTTACACTGACCATAAATAAAATAAACAGAACATTCTCTTGAACCGAACTAATTGCTCTCATTATTTCCATGTGTTTCCATGTTTCAGCTTCTGTCACTTCATCTTTTTTATTACAGTCACTGGGACATTAGAGCCGGAGTACACTACAAGTGTACAATTCTGGAGGATACACAACTACCTGATTTAAGTAGTATTTTATGTGACAAACATTTGCCACAGCCTAATAAGCTGTCTATAAAGACTGTTGTGGGGGGTTAGAGTTGTTGTTTGTCACTAAAGCACGCCTTCTTCTCCTCTACCTTCTGCTCCAGTGCCATAACCCAACCCCAAGCATGGCCTGTCTGTGGTTCACAGTCTAAATTTAAACTACAGCAGGCCAACTGGGTTGCAGTTATTTCACTGTGCTTGGGGGTATTTTTCTGTCAGAGGCCCTCTGGCAGCAGGGGAGGCCTGAGGGACGGTGTGAAGCTGAATGGAGAAGGGGACAGGGCCAAAAGGATGTACCCATGAAATCTGGAGACTAACCATTGCAACAGGGGATTTTAAAACGTTTCCACTTTTTGGGAATATACTGTAAGAAGATCAATTCCTTTACCACTGGAGACTATTTTCAGGTATTGGCGACAAGATGGCGGCCGCAGCAGAAGCAGCCACAGTTATTATGAATGAAGAGGAGCTGAAGAGGAAGCAAAGGGAAAAACTGAAAAAGCTCCAAGCCACAGGAGGCAACCCTCGCCCGGCTCGCACACTTTTCATGTTTACACTGAAAAACCCTTTCCGCAAGGCCTGCATCAACATCGTGGAGTGGAAGTATCCTTTCAAGACAAGTCATAATTGGTCTCTTAACAATTTAGCCACGTTATATTATCAATTTGGAGCTTATGAATAGTTAGTCCAGTGTGTTTCTCTTCTTATCATGTGTTGTTCAACACAATTTCAAAATTAAACTATACTTTCAATGTTGGTGGCACTGGTCTACTGCCACTGTAGAGCTGAACACATTACCATATGGCAGGCTGTTGAGTGATGAGTGTTATGGCGTGTGAGGCTTGTCTTTTATAACCCAAGGACAGGTTTTTGTCTAAATGGCTCTTAAAATGTGTTTACAACTAGTTTTGAAGAAAGTATTCTACACACATCATATCACAGTTTGGATTAATTATTCTCTTGCACTTTCACATAATTTTCCCATAAGAAAGGACTATGTGTTACAGTTGAATCACACTGGTATGTTATTCTGTAACACACAGTGTGAAAAATATTTGTATTTTTATGTCATGTTCAAAGCACAGACACATCATCACCATTTATTTTGGCTAAACAGTAACTATTTCTATATTTGTTTCATGTTTAACTGGCCTGTCATATTCTTGGGTCTTGCAGCTGTCCCACAATATCACAGGGAGACATGATGCTGACCTGGCAGGGGAATTTTCTCACAGACACTCCTAGAGGCAGAAATGAGTCAGTACACCAGGCAGGATTACACTGCACTGTGACTGAGCATCCTGGGATAACTCCCGTTAAGAGATTAAGTTTCATGCTACATCAGAAGACTACATTAATACATGCCCTACTTTCTTAGTTGGCCGTGCACCCAGAAAGTAACACAAAGAAGCAAATGGCTGTCACTCTTCCAACAAAGTTACACCTCAATCATAAATGCATACTGTATTAATTCATAACACATTTAACTGTTGTTTTATTGTGAAGTCACTTATATTTTCTGCAATGATCCTGAGCCTTCCTACACAGAACATTTGAGATAATCATCTTATTGACCATCTTTGCAAACTGTATAGCGCTGGCTGTTTTCCTGCCCATGCCTGAAGAAGACAGCAATAATACCAACTCCAGTTTGGTGAGATTTAAGTATAAACAATTCTTTACAATGTGTTGGGTTGCATTATTATGAATACAATGTGCCATGAGCTTCAACTACAAGCGCACTACGACAAACAAAACCTTGTGAATAAAATGTTCCTTTTTTTTTGTAACAGATTTTTGCCAAGTAGGTTTTATTTTACATGACAGACTAGTATGAAATGGCACGAGAGAGAGGGGAGGACATGCAGTACTTTTTTCCATTATTCTATCCATCAACATTGATCCTTCTTACTTTAGTGTGCCATTTTTAAAGCAGGGCACAAGTCCTGCTCAACACAACTCAAGTGTGAAGACAGGTTAAAACGCTGCCTCTTGTTGCTAAAACCATTGTCATCCTGATCTATTAGAAGTGTGGTGATTAAACCAACAAAACTGTTATATTTCAACAAGGTTAAATGTAATACATTTGCTTGAAAGAATGTTGACATTAGATATTTTCATTTATTAAGAGATCGATGGTTGCAGCGTCCAAACAATATTGACCTGTTGTGTCTGGAGGAAGCAGAAGGATGTGAGCAGAGTATCATGTAGCAGTTGTAGTAAACAAGCAATAACTAATTTGACCATTTGATTATAACAGTGGTGTTGCATTGTATTTTCCCAAGTGGCATGTTGTGTAATACTGTACCAGTAAAGGTCAAAATCAGCCGCAATAAATAAATACAGACATAACAAAGGTGCTATTGCTACAGCGGTTGCTATTACATAATTAAAAGATAATATTGACTTGTTGTTCCTTAACATTTGATAATTAATTTTTAAAATGCCAGAATCTTTGTGACTCAATAGCCAAAGATGTCAAGTTGACATTGTGCGTTTTCTTCTCAAGAAATGTATTAAAAGTATTTAATTTCTGTATTTTCAGGAAAGTCTTGAGTACATCTTCATGGTCATATTCACTGCAGAGTGTTTTCTAAAGATAGTGGCGTATGGGTTAGTGTTTCATGAAGGGGCCTATCTAAGGAACTGCTGGAACATATTGGACTTTGTCATTGTCTTTATGGGGTAAGGCTCCACAGCCCTGGCACTATCCCCTGTTTGAGTCCTAATTACAAATGTGCTTTATTTCATCCAGTCTCTTCACCTTTGTCTTGGACACCATCAATAAAGTAGCAGGTGTGCCGATGGAGAAGGGCGGGGGCTTTGATATGAAAGCCCTGAGAGCCTTCAGAGTGCTGAGGCCACTTCGTCTAGTGTCTGGAGTCCCAAGTAAGAATTATAATTGACTTTACTTCACCCTTATGGATTTGATATTTGTTTGAGTTGAATTATTTCCAATTTCAGGCCTGCAGGTTGTGATGAACTCTATACTAAAGGCCATGCTTCCTCTGCTACACATTGCTTTGTTGGTCTTTCTTCTGGTCACTATTTATGCCATCATGGGACTGGAGCTGTTCAAGTGCAAAATGCATAAGACTTGCTATTACGCTAGCACAGGTACATTTAGACGTCTATGTTACACATACCGTAATGTTTCATCTTTGTGTATATGTTTAAAATGCGTCTCGTACCCTCAGATATCTATGCCACTGCTGAAGGAGAGCTGCCTGCGCCCTGTGCTCAGGCCGGTAACGGTCGTCGTTGCATGATCAACGGCTCTGAGTGTCGTCCGGGCTGGGAGGGTCCTAACAACGGCATCACCCACTTTGATAACATTGGATTTGCCATGCTAACTGTCTACCAGTGTATTACTATGGAAGGGTGGACCAAAGTGCTCTACTGGGTGAGTTAAAGCTGGCTCTGTTAGGATCTTTTTGAATTGGACAGTGTGAGTAAACCTCAGTAATGATGTCATCTGTCTCTTTCAGCTTAATGATGCCATAGGAAATGAATGGCCTTGGCTTTACTTTGTTCCACTTATACTTATTGGCTCATTCTTTGTTCTGAATTTAGTTCTGGGTGTACTCAGCGGGTAAGGAGGCAATATTACTATTTAATTTCAGTTTATTCATGTGAGTGAATAATGTGTTTTTTAGAGAGTTCACCAAAGAGCGAGAAAAGGCCAAGTCTCGAGGAGAGTTTCAGAAGTTACGAGAACGTCAGCAGCTGGATGAGGACCTTCACGGATACATGGAGTGGATCACTCACGCTGAAGTCCTGGATGCTGATCGAGAGGGCAAAGGTCTGTGTCATAAAAAGCCAATTTAATAAAAAAACAGAAGAAAGACTGTTCTTCTTATAGATATAATTGCACTATTTCAGGACTCCTGCCTTTGACCAATGGAGAGGATGATACAGACAGCTTGTATGGTTTGGAAGGAAAAAGTAAAGTAATCTACTACTAGTAAGTATCACAAAAGAACTGCACTAGTAACAGCTTTATTAGACGTATGAACAAAAAATCAATTGCTTGCTAGTCGTTTGGCTCGCCGCTGGAACCGATTCTTCAGGATGAAATGTCTGATCTATGTGAAAACCAACACTTTTTACTGGATTGTGATGATTCTGGTTTTCCTCAACACCCTGACCATTGCTACCGAGCATCACCATCAGTCTGAGAGGCTCACAAATCTCCAAGGTTGGTGATGCACTTTTATAGAATATTAGTAACGTAATTATGTGTGTGTGTGCTTATGAGTGATCATTTATTTCCAGATGTTGCCAGTCGTGTGCTGCTGGTGCTGTTTGTCCTGGAGATGTTTATGAAAATGTATGCTTTGGGCCCAAGACAGTATTTCATGTCACTTTTTAATCGTTTTGATTTTTTCGTGGTGATGTGTGGCATCCTGGAGATGATTATGCTGTCTACTGGAGCTGTCACTCCTCTGGGCTTCTCTGTGCTGAGGTGTATTCGCCTGCTTAGGATCCTTAAAGTCACAAAGTAAGGCCTGTCACTTTTAAACATGACGTATAGAGAATAGTTTAAATCTTATGGTCACATCTCATCTGTCTCCATCTTTCAGGTATTGGACCTCCCTAAGAAATCTTGTGGCCTCTCTCCTAAACTCAGTCCGCTCCATTGCCTCCCTGCTCCTCCTTCTCTTCCTCTTCATTGTTATTTTCTCACTCCTGGGCATGCAGGTGTTTGGTGGAAAGTTCAACTTTTCTGATAACAGACTGCGACGTAGCAACTTTGACAACTTCCCTCAGGCTCTCATTAGCGTGTTTCAGGTGAGCTGTCTTCCTCTCCGCTCTGTAACTTTAAACATTTGTTTTTCCAGCCTTCACTTTATGTTCTCCCAGATCTTAACAGGTGAGGACTGGACTACTATCATGAATAATGGCATCATGGCGTATGGAGGCCCAGTCATCCCTGGCATCCTGGTTGCCATCTATTTCATTGTGCTCTTCGTCTGTGGCAATTGTATCCTTTAACTCAATTCTTGCTTGTTTGATGCCTAGTTAGCATGATAAATCAAGGTATTTTAATGCTGTTATTATTTTATGTATCTGTATATTATTCCAAAGCAAAGGGAGGCAGAAATCAATAGAGCATTTCTTCTTTAGATTCAAAAGATATGTTTTCCTTAGTAGCTGCGACCAGATATCCTTCTCAATGTCTTCTTGGCCATTGCTGTGGACAATCTGGCTGAAGCTGAGAGTTTAACCTCAGCCCAAAAGGAGAAGGCAGAGGAGAAATTAAAAAGGAAACTTCTAAGGTATTTACTCATTAAACAACAGGGAAAATACAATAAAACATCTCTTGCTGTTGTCTTGAGGGAGTGTTGTGTCACTCTCTTTGTCGTTCAGATCTAAAATGCCGGACAAGACTGATGAGGAGAGAGAGAGGTATGCAAAGAAGCTGGCAGAGCAGAGAGCCAAGATTGAGGGAATGCCCACTACAGCCAAGGTTTGTGCTTGTAGTATCTTATGACTTCATCTCTGAAATCATACACGACTACTGGAAAAATAGCACCATTTTCCAAAATGTTAATCCTAATGTTTTCTTGTCAGCTCAAAATTGATGAATTTGAGTCCAATGTAAATGAAGTTAAGGACCCTTTCCCTCCAGCAGACTTTCCAGGTATAAATGTAATTCATATTAGTTCCACTTTTTGTATGAGTTTTGAAATGAAAGCCATAGACTCTTGTTTACCAGGCCTGCATGCCACATTACAGTGGTAAGTATAGTAAAGCCTACTTATTAATAGACTCAGCCAGTGAATCTAAACTTAGGCAGACCACTGACACTACTAACTTCCATATAAAGAAAAAGAAGAACTTGTATTCATGTATTAGTATTTTTATTAGATTGTAATGATAAAACAACTCGACTCCTAAATATAGTAAAAATAGTATCAGGGTAAAAGGTAAATAAAAAGGTAAAAATTTGCAAGTCACAAACCTTAATAAAATATATTTACAAAATAAGATGGATACTTTCAGGAATGTTCTAATTGCATTCAAAAGCCAATTCAGTCAAAAACTTTTAGTAAAAGCCTTTGCAAAAGTCTGTTCTGGATGTTTCCTTGAGATACTCAATCACTATTCAACACTCAATATTTTCATTTGTAAATAAATTCTTGAATAATAATGTATGTATTTTTACTGACCCTTGAATGCTCTCCTCAGGTGATGATGAAGAGGAAGAGCCGGAGATCCCCAGCAGTCCACGGCCTCGACCCATGGCCGACCTTCAGCTGAAGGAGGAGGCGGTCCCTCTGCCTGAGGCCAGCTCCTTTTTCATCTTTGGCCCTCAAAACAAGTACAAACACCATCACACTCTAAATGTATTAATTACATAATACATCATTATAATCTATTACATCTTTGTTCATCATTGTGGTGACCTAGGTTCCGTAAACTGTGCTACAAGATCATCAATGCCACCTCTTTCACAAACCTTATCCTGACGTTCATCCTTCTGTCCTCGATCTCCCTGGCGGCTGAAGATCCTATTGACCCCAAATCCTACAGAAACAAGGTCACTTCCCAAAACTTTCATGTTGTTCAGATCGTATCAAAAATGTGAAAAGAAAAAAGCATCTTCTCTCTTAATCTGTTTTCTTAGATCTTGGCCTACGCTGACATTGTTTTCACAACTGTCTTCACCATTGAGATTGTGCTGAAGGTAAATTTCATGTTTTTATTTCAGTGATGCTGGAGTCAATGTTTTCTGTAAACTAAAACAAAGCTCTGTTACCGTCGAACAGATGACAGTCTATGGAGCGTTTATGCACGAGGGCTCTTTCTGCCGTAACTCCTTCAACATCCTTGATCTGATTGTGGTCGGAGTCTCCCTGCTTTCAATGGGAATGGAGTGAGTGCAACATGAAGTAAAAGGATTTATCGTTTCACATCTTCCATTTCATTACTTTATGTATTATGCTGTGTCTAGATCAAGTGCCATCTCTGTAGTGAAGATTCTCAGGGTGTTGAGAGTGCTCAGGCCTCTCAGAGCTATCAATAGAGCCAAAGGATTAAAGGTGAGCTACACACCTAAATAATAAAGCCTCTAGGGAAATCAGCCCACAAGTGACCAGTGTCTTAACGCAATATCTATTTTTATTGACAGCACGTTGTCCAGTGTGTGTTTGTGGCCATTAAAACCATTGGAAACATCGTCTTGGTCACAATGCTGCTGAATTTTATGTTTGCCTGTATCGGAGTCCAACTCTTTAAGGTACGTTGGAATATTAAAACATTTAATGACATCATTGTGTGCTATTTTATGGTTCTCATCCCCGGAAAATTGCATTGTCGATTCAGGCAACGTTTTAAGTAGTAGCTGCTTTTATAACACACTGTATTGTGCAAAAAGTGTTTGCCTGAAATAAAATAAATAAAAGTCAGGTACAGGCTCTTTAAAGTTGACACAATTTTCTTTATCATCAGGGTAAATTCTATAGCTGCTCCGATCCGGTGAAAATGTCAGAGGCAGAATGCCGGTAAGGAAACATTTTTAGATCATTTGCAACTATTTGAATTTTAACTTTTTCTCATTTTTTTTTTTTTTTGCAGAGGATTCTTCTATAAACACATGGAAAACTCCCTCGAGGACACAGTTCTTGCCCAAAGAGAATGGGTTAATAGCGACTTTAACTTTGATAATGTGCTTTTTGGCATGTTGGCTCTCTTCACTGTCTCCACATTTGAAGGCTGGCCAAAGTGAGTTGTGGATTTAATTTGATTGAATTAGACAACAGTTTAGACCTCGGATTTAATGTATTGCCTTAAGCCACAGACGATCACATTGCTCACAATTGTTTCCAGACTTTTATACAGAGCGATCGACTCAGACCAGGAAGACATGGGCCCAGTTTTCAATAACAGAGTGGATGTGTCCATTTTCTTCATCATCTACATCATCCTGATTGCCTTCTTCATGATGAACATCTTTGTGGGCTTTGTCATTGTTACTTTCCAAGAGCAGGGCGAGCAGGAGTACAAGAACTGTGAACTCGATAAGAACCAGGTACTAATCTATATAGATGTATTATTCCAATGTATGTTTAAAGTGTTAATCTTTTGATTCCCCCCCAGCGTCAGTGTGTCCAGTACGCCCTGAAAGCTCGTCCTCTGAGGTGTTACATCCCCAAAAACCCGTATCAGTACAGGGTTTGGTACATCGTCACCTCGTGCTACTTTGAGTACCTCATGTTTTTCCTGATTATGCTCAACACACTGTGTCTTGGAATGCAGGTATTTAAAGGGCACATATTATGTAAAAGCAACTTTTATGAGATTTTAGCTGCTGTAAGTGTTCATCATAAACTTACTCAGACTTGTATGATTCGTGCATTTTTGAGAAATCTTTTATTGTTCTGCATTTGAGGATGAGTTCTCAGAAAATGTCTGTTTTCACCTACCCCCTATATGACAATTATGCAAAATTCTTTAAGTTTACTTAAACTCTAAATTCCCTCTGTCATTTTTTGTATCTAATATATGTCAACAAAATGAAGAAATAGAAATCTAGTGCTATTCATTTTTCAGATTTAAATGACCCAAAACATGTGAAATGGCCAATTCTTACACATAAAATGACTTTATATGAAAATATTACATGACAAAGAACTTGTCAAACATTTTTTTCATTTAACTAGTCTCGCCTTAAAATACGCCCAAACTTTGTTTTATTACAGGTAATCTGTGTTGTTTTTCGACTAATGTTTGAATATCAAATTTGCAGCACTGTAACCAATCAGACCATGTGACCAAATTGTCCGACACTCTCAACTTGATCTTCACTGTGCTTTTTACGGTGGAGATGATCCTCAAACTCATGGCTTTCAAAGCTAAAGTAAGTAACGCTTCAACATTACAAGCTGCTGGACTCTTTTCCCACTGCATCTACTGTGTTTGTTATTTCTACACAGGGCTACTTTGGAGACCCTTGGAATGTCTTTGACTTCATTATAGTCATTGGTAGCGTGGTTGACGTAATCCTGAGTGAAGTGGACGTGAGTAAAGAATAAAATACATCTAATAGAGCATATTTCCCTACTCTTGTACTGTATAGTGTTACTTATTTTAATACCATAGTGATCATAAAAACACCTAGAATAGAATGTAATTTATAACACAAAGTAAAAGTACTTTCTTTGATATTGTCATGTGGTCTTTATATGAACTAGACCATTCTAAAACCGTTCACAAATAATTTAGTCCTTTTGATGTAATTTTCTTCAATATTAAATGAGTATCTAGTTTCGATTCTAGTTTATGACAACCCTAATAAACACCTTGCCTGTTCTAGGACGTGTATCAAAAAAGTGGAAGAGAAATTATTTATTTACAAATCACGCCTCTCCAAATAAATAAATAAAGGCCTCCAGTGTGAACAGCCACATTCATATGCAAATACTTTCCTTCCAGCTGGCATCGTTTGGGATCCCGCAACTGAAAGCTCAAAAACAAAGACTTCTATGTGTTATTATGTAGAAGTAAAGCCATACAATAATATTTCTTACTCAATGAGCCGCAATGGAAGATACATTGTATTCATCTTTTTGTGCTGTTATACACCTATTTTGTCAAGCACGATGTTGTTATTCTTTCTCTACACTTTTGCACTGCCATTGCAAATAAACACGCACACAGCTTTTCTCTTCTTCTCATCAAACACCACTTCTGTATTGGTCTGTCCTGGTCACTCTCCTCATCCATCTCACTGTGTCCCCCACAGACTGCCCTGGCTGCCAGTGGAGGCCTGTACTGTCTCCATGGCTGTGCTGTAAATATCTGCACTGCTGCATGAGCCTTGTGAATGAAACCCTCTGTGCACTACTAACCTTAACTCAAGCATGCGTGGATCCAAGTGCGTTACTACTGACCAAACCAAAACCAAGGTGTCTAATCCTATAATACAATGCAAGACTTGTACGTGTATGCCATTTTTATCAGTATCGCTTGTATAGATTTGAATGCCAGTTTGGGATTTAAACAAAAAACTTTGAAGAAACATTTTGCAGTTTGCAACTTTAAGATTAGTTTTGTGTTAAACTCTGGCATGGAGAGTTACAAATAGGTGCTCGTTTAGTCAACAGTGAATAAACACTGAGAATGGGAACCTTAGATAGTTTAAACTGAAAATAGATTCTCTAACACTTACCCATATTAATTAATAATTGTGTTTAACTGTAGATCTTAGTGGCTCCTATTTTTTGTTGAAAACTGTTAACATTAATGTTGTCATCATACAGGAAACAAACCCAATGCAGGCAATTGCAGTAAGTTTGATTCTTTAAAAATAATAAATAAGTTACTGTTCCTCAACATATTAATTCAAATATTGTCTTTCCAGGCCTCTGAAAACGCTTCAGTTTCCATCACGTTCTTCAGACTTTTCCGTGTCATGCGTCTTGTCAAATTGCTGAACCGTTCAGAGGGCATCCGTAATCTGCTTTGGACCTTCATCAAATCTTTCCAGGTTTCTATTCAAGCTTTAATCTCTCAGCACTACAGTTGCTACAAATAATTGACAGTTTATGTTGATTGTCCATAGGCTCTGCCCCATGTGGCCCTGCTTATTATCATGCTCTTCTTCATCTATGCTGTCATCGGTATGCAGGTAAACTCTCTCACATACACTTTAGGCTTTGTTTCCAGCTTTGTCCCAGCGATCAATTTAACTCTTCATTTGTTTCAGATATTTGGTAAAATAGCCTTAGTCGACGGCACCCAAATCAACCGAAACAATAACTTCCAGACATTCCCACAAGCTGTGCTTATGTTGTTCCGGTGAGTCTCGAGATTCCTGGTTGCATTTTGTAGATCTTACAATAAGGGCTCAAGTTTTGGGTTTTCTTTTTGTTTCTCTCTTTTCTTTTTTTCAGTTTTTTAAATTTTAAAACAAAACAAATGTCTTTGGTTTTCGGGTCAGTTTGTGTCATACTTTTTTTGGTGATGGGCTTCTTCCCTGCCACCAAAGTATGCTCCACAGGTATCCATTTTTTGTGTCCATGGCAGGAGTTTTGAGGCCCAGGTACATACTGTAGTTCTGAAATCAAGTGGGATACCAAGGCCGAAAACAATCTGCAGTGCTTTCTTAATCTCAGTCCAATTTTTCTGAACGGTGTTGTGGGTTTTCTATTCCAGATGTGCAACTGGAGAGCAGTGGCAGGAGGTCATGATGGCGTCTATGTATGGGAAAAAGTGTGACCCAAAATCGGACTACCTGCCGGGGGAGGAGTACACGTGTGGTTCTGGCTTTGCCGTCATCTACTTCCTTAGTTTCTACTGTCTCTGTGCTTTCCTGGTGAGCAGCTGTAGCACACTGTATGAGCCCAGTTTATTTTTTGTTAAATGTAGGGATGGTCTGATGAGAACTTTTTGAGCCGATGCAAATTTCTAATAATTTGTCTAATATACTGTTGTGGCCGATAACTAATATTGGCCAATACCGATAATGAGACCACGCATTTATGTCATAAAGCAAAGTTCACAAATTAAAATCACTTTTGCAAAAATAATAATGAAATCTATTTATCTGGGATATTAAACCATTTCTGTCATGATTGTGTAACATACTGCCATTTTTTAGCTTAATTGGCCATTTTTACGCATTAGGTTGTTTAAAAAGTCCGCTCTGATGCACTGAGGACAAACTGGGGTAGCGCAGAAGGAATATCGGTGCCAAATATCGGCTTCAATATGGGACCAATATTGATATCACCACCGATATCACCAATAACCAATATACCATCCCTAGTTAAATGCTTTTCTATTTTAGATTCTGAACCTCTTTGTGGCCGTTATCATGGACAACTTTGACTATCTGACCCGTGATTGGTCTCTCCTTGGTCCACACCATTTGGATGAGTTCAAAAAGATCTGGGCTGAATATGACCCGGAAGCAACGTACGTCATTTGTTTCTAAACGTGTGTTAAGATATAAAACTCATATATTTTTGTTTATGAACCATATTGTCAAAACAGAGGAAGAATTAAACATCTGGACGTGGTCACTTTACTACGTCGCATCCAGCCTCCACTTGGATTTGGCAAGTTCTGTCCTCACCGAGCTGCCTGCAAGGTACCATCCTGCCCGAGTAGAACGTGCATCTGTGTCTCCGTTGTGATAACCTCTTTTTTTGGCGGCAGCGTTTGGTCGGAATGAACATGCCTCTGAACAGTGATGGTACTGTCACATTCAACGCAACATTGTTTGCTCTGGTCAGGACCGCACTCAAGATCAAAACTGAAGGTTGTGCATGCTGTTTATGAACCTTCTCATCTTCTTTGTTTCTTTATTGCTGATTCTAATTATTATGAATTCTTACAGGTAACTTTGAGCAGGCCAACGAGGAGCTCAGAGCCATTATTAAGCAAATCTGGAAGCGCACGAGTATGAAGCTGTTGGATCAGGTCATCCCCCCTATAGGAGGTGGGAAGGCAGTGTGATTTCAGTGTGATTATTAGAAATATATGATATTTCAGTCTGATATTGTTTTGTATTTGCTTGCAGATGATGAGGTGACTGTGGGCAAATTCTATGCCACGTTCCTGCTCCAAGATCATTTCCGCAAATTCATGAAGCGCCAAGAGGAATACTATGGCTACAGACCAACCAAGAAAAATGCATCAGGCCCCGAGATACAGGTGCGCGCAAACACTTGGCCTTTATACCCTGTAAACTACAAACTAATAAATGGTCTCCTCATATTTCTTCTTAGGCTGGTCTGAGGAGTATTGAAGAAGAGGCTGCTCCAGAGATGCATCGGGCAATTTCAGGAGACCTGCAGAACGAGGAGGAGATGGACCGAGCTCTGGAGGAGAATGGGGAGGAGGCCATTTACCAGGTCAGTGTCTTCATGTGTTAACAGCAGCTGACTACGGCGCTGACTCTATGTATTTCGGCAGCGTTCCCATGGCTTGTTCGGAAACCGTGTTACCTCGTTCTCATCTGAACCGGCCAATGGTCAAACAAACCAACAGATGACTGCCCAGCGCCCTCTGCAGTTCTCAGAGAGTCAGCCCGACTCGCCCCCAAACTCCAGCACAGAGTTTTTTCCAACAGCCCCACCAAGGAGCAACACTAACAACAATGCATTTGAGTGAGATATGGATATTTCGGAGTCATTTTCAGAGTGTTTTTGTCCAGACAGCTGATATTTTGTTTCTTTTAGTTTTTCATTTGAAAGAGAAGGAAGCCCTGCAGAGTTCTACCATACTCTGGACGATTCAGAACTAGGTTTGTGAAAGCGGTTTACAGTAATGTGTTGTTTGAAAATAAGACTTAATGGTTTTCTATTTTCTTTCTTTCATCAGACAGTGGACACTCTTGGAACTTTTCAGTGAGAACTGACAAAACACAGGTACTAAAATAGCATTGTCTAACTGGATCATTTCAGAGAGTTAAATTAGTGATTTACATTTTGGACTCATCTATTTTTAGTTTCCGTACGACCCAAACTACGGTGACAGTCAGAGCCAGCTTTCTCAGTCGGCAGCTGACCAACTCGTCCAGGAGGTACACGATTCTGACTCTAATTACTGCGGCGTGTGTCAGACTGTCACATGATTGTATTATTGGCTCTGTAATGTTTCCTGAGTGTACTTTTCTATGGCTTAATCTGCGAATTAATCAGCTGCTATCTTTGACATTTAAAATCAGGAGGACAAAACATGCACAATGAAAATGTTGTTCAAAAGTTAGATCAAAAGCAACTTAAAAGCAGTGAAATTACTTTTATCGTAGTATTGTATTTCTTTTATTTCAGGCCCTGTTCAAAGGTGGTGTGAGGTCTCTCGCGGTTGACCCTGGGTTTGTGTCTGTTGCCAAGAGGGAACTGGCTGAGGCGATGCATATGCCTGTGTCTAAGATAGAGGGCGCTGCTGAGAGCCTCCTCAAAGAGCGCTCCAGCTCACAGGCCTCTAACAAGAAGAGACGCCCCATCCCTGTGCCCCCATCGGCCCCCTCTGCTGCACCACAGACCACTCGTCCTGACCCAGCTGTGAGGAGGAAACGACGTCCTGTACCCATGATCCCCTCACTATCCCGGGAGGAGCAGGACGAGGCGGACTCTAATGTGTAGACTGTCTTGCAACAAAAAACAATACTTATTTTACACACACAGCTGGCTCGGCCTCAATTCACTCAGTATGGTTGTCGTTTAATTATCCAATATAGTTAAAGCGGATCCATTTACAAATTATTTTATGACAAAAATACCTTCTCATATGGGACAGTGTAGTGGTAATAAAAAAACGATATTGATTTCTTTACTTACCATACTCTGAAGTTTGTGAGATAAACCATTCCTTTGACTAATGGGCGATCAACATGAGCCGCGTGTCCTGAGGCTTGAGCTCAGACAGGACTCACTATGACTAAAGTGAAAACCTGAACAGGCAGTTTAAGACTGCGCTGTAGTTCATGGTCATTACGCATCCAGGCCAAACATATGTCCGTCATTAGACTGGTCATTTGGTTCTGATGCCGTTTTAATTAATAAGGGACTAGGAGTTGTACATGTCTCCTTTGTTTTTAGTTTCTTTCAGACCATCACTATCAGTGGTCAGTTCTGTCAGAAAGAGACTCTTTTTATCTGGGCTAGATTTTAATTAAAATTTTATTTCAAATGTAGTTTTGTGATTTCATTGTTACACCACTTTTGTGGTCCATACCTTTGTGTAAATACTGTCAAAATCTGAGTGGACTCAGATGCAAGCAGCATAATCTTCACAATTATGTGCACAATAGGATTGTCCAAAGTATCAAAATATTATATTTCGAGCAACTATTGATACTGGGGGGGAAATTTGACCTTTCCTGTATTTAGAATGCCCTTGACCCATATTAGAACACTACTGTAACATTATTGAAACTATTATTATTTTTGTCTTAAAAATTATTCTGGAACAAGTTTTATTTCGAAAATTGGTACTGAGTCTGGAGCCTTTCTCTAGTATTGAAATCAAGTTTGAAATGTTAGTATTGTAACATCATTGGCGCATACTCAACACAGCACGTTTTTGTTCAGATGTCTTGATCCAAACATGTTTAACATGTCACTATGGCTGTGCTTTTGAGACTTATTCTGGACAGCTTGGTGAACACATCTAAAGAAATAAATGTTGGCATTTACCTTTTTCAATTCTTTTGAGTGAGGGGAAAAAGAAGCTATTATTATTCATGGAGTTAAGAGTAGGAAAATGTCAGTGCCTGAATGACATTAACTTATGGTATGAAAACTGAAACCAGCTATAAATAAAAAGTGTTGGAGAGCACAAACTCATCTTTGAGACACTCACACAGCAGTGCACACGATACATTGTTCAATATATATGTATTAAAAAAATAATAATAATAAGCAATTTAATTATTAATCTTTTCGTTTATTGAAGTAATCAACAAAACAGGTCAGGTAACAAGAATGTTTAGATAAACCCAATTGTTTTAGAGAACTGATAAGTATATTTCAAGCAAGATGAATTAAAAACAACATAAAATAACTGGTGTCATGATGCTTACTGTTATTTGTAGCCGTTTCACTTTTGACTGGGGAATGTTTAATGTTTACACTGCAACTAATAATTACTAAAAGCAGCACATGAACACAAATACTTTTCAGCAACAAAATAAGCAAGGGCTCAGATCACATTATTGACAAAGGACCATAAGCAGTATAAAAAGATAAGCTTATCAGTATATTTTGACAAGTTAAAAGCTTGGTTTATTGTTTCATACATAATTATTTGACTTGTAAGGTCAATTGAAAAGCAGGATTGGTATGTTACACATTCCTCTGGTTGTCCATCCCATGGCTACAAAAAACCCCATCCCTATAACTAAAAACTCACTGTAAACTAAGTTACATAAAATATCTAAGACTACATGATGTGTCACTACAGAATAAGTGGGAAATACAGAAGATATTAAAAAATACCAGTGTTGGGAGGGCCTGTTCTATTCATTTGGATTTGGGTTGGCATCTGGATACTGGGAGAGGTCAAATGTCAACACTTTGCTGATGACACAATCTCCTTGCTGCAGATATAAAAAATAAATACACAGAATTTGTCAGGCTATTAATGTTTCCATCCATTAAATCAATCGTTGAAAATATTAGGACACAAACCTCAGGGTAAACGCCAATCAATGAATCGGCCTTTGTGTAAAATTCTTCCTTCAAAGAAATTACAATTGCTTGGAAGTTTTGTACCGACTGGTCTTTAATGTAATTGGCCACCTAGACAAAACAGAGGGAAAAGATTGTAGAACAAGCTTATTACACAGAAACTGCAAATGCCATGTTACCTTTCCGATATTTGTGTTGTCTAAAGCTGCATCAATCTCATCCAGGACGAAGAATGGTGCAGGTTTGTAACTGTAAATATAAAAGGAAAATGTGTGTCGAATACAGTAACAATGTTCACTCAATCTTTTAGAGGTCAGTCATTGTAATTTACCTGTGAATGGCAAACAGCAGGGCCAGAGCGGCGACAGTCTTCTCTCCTCCAGACAAGTTATCCATGGGTCTGAATCGCTTTCCTGGAGCTACACAATTGTAATTGATGCCATCCAAATACGGTTCTTCAGGGTTCTCCGGGCCAAGGAAAGCCTTTGAGAAATATAGATGAAACATTCAAAGTTGTTGTCTGTAAATATTCTTTAGCCTGCATTTCAGTTCAACGACTTATAAAGGCATACCTGGGCGCTGCTGTTGCGCGAAAGGGACTTGTAAATCTCGTCAATATTTGTGGCCACAGATTCAAAGCAAGTATTGAAACGATCAAACCGTTCCTTCTTGATCTGCTCAAAAGCTTGTTTGGCCTTCTTGGCCCTTTTACGAGCTGCCTCAAACTCTAAAGAATACACAAATGTATTAATACTTGATGCTAAATAAACATTCATGTATTCCATATTCATGTTTCATTTACTCACCATCACTGGTTTCTTGAAACTTGTCTCTCACGCTCTCTAGTTTCTCCATGGCTTTCATGTTGGGAGCACTGATCCTCTGAAGGATGCTCTGCTGCTCATTCAAACGCTGCTGAAGTGTGTTCGTCTCCCCTTTGATTTCTTCCTCGGAAAGAGCATCCTGTAACAAGAGAATGAAAAGATTAAGATTATTTGCCTGCTTTATCTTTGTATTTGGAATCAGGACGTTTATGCCAGGCCTGAGAAACAAACCTTGAGGTCTTCAGACAAGTGGCTGTAGTCTATTTCGATTAGAGCTTCTTTTGCGGAAAGGTTGCTTGAAGTCCTCTGACTGCTGGACTCCTCATTCTGAGAACTGCCCTAAAAAGAACAAAGGAAAGCACAATGTGTTTCAAAAATGGGGACAGGGCATAACTTATTAATAGGTTCATTCTGTGTACCTCTCCCTGACTGATATCATCCATTGTTCCTGATCGAAGTGGCAGCCTAATATCCTGCATTTTACAGGCTTGTAACAAGTTGTGTCGGTCACTGCGCTTCTGCTCCAGTTTGGTCTCAATAGCAGTCACCTCTTTTTGGAGATGTGTCAACTCTCTGGAATGAACACAGAGTAGGACCATGACCAACGTGGTATAGAAGAGAATATGAAGTCATTTTTATGTGAAAGCACGGACTTGTTGGCACCACCCAGTTTTTTGCGAATCTCCTCCATTTCATGGTTTTTATCGTTCACTTCAGATTTCTTTGTGAGATGCTGGTTTTTCAGGTCCTGCAGCTGGGCCATGGTTTCATCAATGATTTTCATGTGTCTGTGCTCCTCCTACAGAAACAGGTTTGACTCAAAAGGTTTTGTCAAAATACTGAATCTATTTATATTAATAATAATAATGTTGTTACCTTTTTGAGTCGTTCAATTTCATTCTCATCTTTTTTGACAGTTTGCTCCCACATCATCACCTTCTCCTGGTCCTCCTTCAGCTGGTTCTTCTCATAGTCCACCTGAATCCCCAGACGAGTCTTCTGAGTTTCAAACTCAAGGCTGAAAAAGATGTAAAATAAAATATATGGGCAATACAATGTGATGTGCACTAGAACTTCCACTCACCGCTTCTTTGCTATTTCATTTTGCCTCTTGACCTTCTCCTCTTCAAACTCTCTTATGTTTCTTACTCCAATCTCTTTACAGAACTCTATAAACACCTCATCCTCTACCTAAGGCACAAAAAGTTGGTGGTAAAAAGTTGGTGGTAAAATTCTCTAAAGCAATATTCCACTTTCAGTAATCTCACCAGATTCATCCGATCCCGCAAGTCAGTGATTTCTTTTTCACGTGATTGGATGATCCTCTTAATGTCATTAATGCGAGGACCAAAGTTGGCCAGCTCGCTCTCAAGCTTAGATTTTTCCTGCAACACACAAATTATTTCAGCTCTTCAGCACATTAACATAGCAGACAATAAAATCCTAAAAACACTGTTAAATTTGATCCGACAGGAGTGCTACTTGAATGTATACCGGTACATATGTCCTTTTACTCTTCAGACTTAAGATTCAAAAATGTAAAAAAACAAAACTGAGGCACTCCAAAAGGTCATTATTTAAAAACCTGTGATACCACATTGCAAATTAGCACAGATCAAGTTTGCCCTTTAGCGTGCCAATATTTTTGGACTATTATTTTGTATTTAAATACTGTTGTTTGTGTAGATTTACCTGCATGTTGAGGGACAGATGGCGGGTTTTGGTTTGCTCCAAGTCACTCTGGGAGTACTTTAGTCTCATTTGTAATCCGTGGGCCTGAGACTGAACCTGACGCAACTCGGCTTCTTTCCTTTTGGCTTTCATTTGCTCCTATAAAAGACGACAACCTTGATTATTTAAAACTTTGTCATTGAGTAAAACATCAACAGAGGGAAAGAAAAAATAACTTTCACATGTACCTTCAGCTCATCTGTCAGCTTTTCCTTCTTCTCCTTCAGCTTGTCCACCGCTTTCTCATCCCAACGTCGAGCCTTTGCCTTCAGGTCGCTGGCTCCTCCAGAGATGACACCTGACTTTTGGAAGAGGGTACCATCCAGGGCTACAGTCTAAAGGAAAAATATCAAGACCAAACATGAACCATAGTTTCAAACTTTTTTCAACCTCTTTAAAACCATTAGATGCACACCTTGTGTCTGTAGGGCCCTCCAAAAGCGATTCTCCTTGCGTCTTCTACATTGTCACAGACTAGGGCGTTGCCACAGGCGTACTGCAGGGCTTTTTTAATGTGAGGGGGCTCATAGCGAATTACATCAATCACCAACTTAGCTCCACGTAGTTCTCTCAGTTTCTCGTCAGTGGGCTTAACCTTTTAGAAGACACATATATTTAGCCTCCAAATGTGATGTGATATTATGTAGAGCTAGTAGCCCAATATATTCATCAATAATGAGTCCTAAATGCAGTAGCAGAAGTACTTGCCTCGAGGTAATCAAGTGGGAGGAAGGTCTCAGGCTCTCCTCTCTGCTCCTTGATGTACTGAATACAGTCTCTGCCAGTTTTTTCAGAGTCAACAATGATGGCATCCATATTCTTTCCCAACACCTTGGTGACAGCAATCTGATACTTCTTCTGAGTTGGCTGGCACAAGTCAATCAGACGTCCGTACTAGTGAAGAAAGAACAGTTAAATTCTGTAGTCTACACAATTTAAGTTTGACACGCGACTATAACATATTTACCACAGAGCCAGGGTAGAGTCTTTTAATACTCTCCATGATCTCAGCCTTGCGCTGTTGTCTGCTGTTCTCCTGCCTGTCGATCCTGGCATCTCCAAGTTGCTCCATTACCTAGGACAAAATGCAATATTATATTATGATATAGATATATAGCATAATAGATATATTATGTTTTGCACAAATGTATAATCATAAAATTGTTATAGGCTTTAAAAAGCAGCTAATGTTATTCATACTTAAGATTCCCTATTGCTAGGGAAAATACTACTTTATCATCTACTATTACTACTACTACTTTATCTATTCTATAACACCTACAAGTTTAGCAATTAGCTGTAAAAAGTGTCTAATGATTACACTGGAAAGATGGCATCATCTTCAGCCCACTGATAGATTATTAAGTAACACTTTTATATTGAGTACCTGATTAAGCTCCATGTTGATCTCATCAATCCTCCTCTTGGCCATTTCCACCTCTTCAGTCAGCTCCTCCTCCATACGTTTCTGCTCATCAAGAGACTGCCTAAAAAGCATCGACAAAAGTAAATGTCAATTACAAATGTAAGATTAAGATTAAAAGAGAAATACAACAAACTAGGTACAGAGCCAGAAATGAATACCTGCTGGTAGTAATATAGTCTTCCAGTTTTTCAATACGTTTTTGGTTTTCTTCAATTTCACGGATCTTCTGTTTGATTTTAGCCTTAATTACAAACAAAGTAAATTACTGTCCGAACAATGACAATACCTTTACAATTGTCCAAATCTGTGTATTATTTTCTACCTCTGTTTCTACTTTCTTTCTCTCTTCTAAATCAAGGCGGTCCTGGTCAGCCTTTTGGTCACGGTTAAACTTTTCTAATTCCTGAGCCAAGGTAGCTGCACGTTTACTGGCCTCCTCTTTCAGACGATGGTACTGTTTGACCTACAATAAAATAAAAAGTAAGGAAAGTGTAAAAACAAATAAAGCACATGTCTTAATACTGATGAACAAAAACAAAAATCAAACCTGGTTTTCCTCCAGTGTCAAATCTTGACCCTGGCTTTGAGCCTCCTCCTCCATCCGCTCCTCAAAGTCTTGCTTTGCTAGTTCAACTGCTCTCATCTCTTTATCCAGCTCATCCATATCTGCTTTACGCTTTTTGTACATCTTTTGGGCGTTTTGTAAAGATTTCCGGGCTGCTTCAAGCTTCTTGATTTTGTGTGATGTGTTTTCTTTAGCTTTAATGTACTGCGGCCTCTTTTGGTTCAACTCTGAGTCCTTCTCCCTGTGAGCAATATGTGAAAATGTGAAAATGTGAAAATGTGAAAATGTGAAAATGCCCACTCAACATTAGCCAAACAAAACTTACTTGATTTCCTTCTCAATAGTCTGCTGCTCCCTCATTAGCCTGCCCAGTTCTTTTTTCTTCTCCTTCAACTCCTCTTCAACATGGTCCATTCTTTTGCGGTCCTTATCTATCTCCTTGTTGCGTTGACCAAGTTCTTTGTTGAGTTTCTCAATCTCTGTCTCATTGTGATACAATTTAAAAAGCTGCAGCTGGACACTGGCCCTGGCCACTTCGTCTTTCAGACGTTGGTAACGTTCAGCCTGATCATGCAAAACACGTTGACATATGAGACTTTAAATTAGATGTAAGAAAATTTGCTATAAGAAAAACAATTTATTAAATAAGAATGTATCAATTATTAGTACAGAGGGTACAAACACACCTCTTCCTTTTCTTGTTTGGCCTCTTTGCGCTCAGCAGCAATGTTTTTCTTTCGATGGTAATTAAATTGGGTGTCTTCCTCTGCTTTCACCATTTCCTTCTTCCTCCGGTCATATTCCTGTGCCAGTTCTCCAGAGCGAGAGATCTCCTCAAACAAAGCTGTTCGCTCCTTAGGGTTTTTCATCGCAATGGATTCAACGGCTCCCTAACAATGAGTAGAAAAAAGGTTACTGAATGTAAAGGAATTGTCACTTATATCTGCAAAACCATTCCATTGGAATATGACCAAATCTCTGTCATCAAATGAATGGATAAATTGCATTATGAATTAAAATATGGTTATTTATGAATACAATGGAAATTATTGGCTGTTTTCTTCTTTATTGTACAACTGGATGTCTAAGAAGAATTAGACAAGAAAGAAGAGTACAGTATAGTATATTTTTGAGAATGTGGAATCAACCCTACCTGAAAAACAAGGAAATTTCTAGCTTTGATCAGGATGCCAAGTTTTTCCAACTCTTCACTGTATTCAGGGAGGCCAACCACTTTGTTGTTGATGCGGTACTCAGAGGAAGCTCCTGCAAACATCAGAGAACACACTGTGATGTCAGATCATAGATAGAGATTAAACCCATTACACATACAAAGATAGTCAAGTTCCTAGAACAGTTCCTAGAAAAAGCTTTGTCTTGTTTTGGGGTGGGGGAAGGGGGAGTAATGCAACTCGATGTAACCATCTCCAGGGGCATTAACATTTGAGAGAAGACTGAAATATGAACTGAATAACTAATACAAAAATGTTATCAATTTCTGAACATGTTAGAAGTCTAAACTACAAGTGTAATATTTGTTTTTTTCTAAGAACAGAGAGGACATTCAATTTAACAAAGAATTGCAGAATTTTTCAACTTGAAAATGGAGTCAACTTAAATTGCGGTTTTGATTTGATGGCAATATATTGACGAACCCTAGTTATAATGGAACACCTACCAATGATAACTCGTGTAAAAGAGCGCTCCTCTCCATTATCTTCCTGATACACCATACTGACAAAGGCTCTGTTGGCAGCTGGTTTTCCAACAGGTGCTCCATGGATAAGATCCTTAAGGGTTTTGACTCGCAAGTTGCTGGTCTTCTCAGCCAAAACAAAGCTGATGGCATCCATAAGATTGGACTTTCCTAAAAACAAACAGTTAATGCGCACTGAGCTTCAGATAAATATTATTTGTTGCTGATGCATTGCAGAAAACATTGTTATGATCAGATCAAAAACGTATACATAGCATCAAGAACATTTGCAAAAAATATGTAATTTAGCACCTATGAAAAATAGTGTGTGAGACAAACATTGTTACATATAAAACTTCAGAATAAATTGAGTGCAACATGCTGCACTGTTTACATTCAGCTGTACCTTTTAGCAATAGCCACTGCTAACAATGAAACGAAAATTCTGACAACATACCAGATCCATTTGGTCCGATGATCGCTGTGAACTTGTGGAAGGGTCCGATGATCTGCCTACCCTTATACGATTTGAAGTTCTCAATTTCTATAAGCTTGAGATACCCCATATTGTCTATGTATTGGCTCTCATAGAAGGTGTGTACCAATTTCGATCTCTTTTGCTAGCTAGTTAATGCTAACGATGTTTTCCAAACCTATTCCCCTCAAAGATGCATGCACGTTTGGGTCGATCAATCTATCTTTTGAATATGTTGTAGAGTAACTGCGAAATCATTATGCAAACTGCATCTAGGCGGATTTAGATTTTTTTTTTCAGAAGTGATAAAATAGCGGCACTTCTATGCAAAAACAATGCGCCATTTTACAGACTTTCCGGAAGTGAGTCGTGCGCGCGAGCAGCGTAATCTCGTATTCTATCGCGAGATCACTGATGCTTCAACGACGGATACTTTTTTTGTTTGCTTTCTTTGTTTTATACGTTTGTTTTAGTTGTGTTGTCAATATTATGGGTTTTATAAATATTTGATGTCCCAGCATGTGTCGCAACTTTGCGTCAGTCCCTTTTATTTCCATTTTTAATTCCGTAATATTCGTTGTCATAGTAACAAATAAACAATGTAACGTTACACTAGTGTTAGTAGATGAGCAGAACTGGTGATCTGTCCGAAGGTAAGTCGTTAATGTTTCTTGTTTGTTTATAATACATAAAACGGCTAAATATGCATAATTTCCTAAACTGGCATATTTCCTGCTGAGTTAAAAAAGATGAGAAATGTAATTGGTTTATCTTCTTTATTGGTCTTTTCACCATTGGAAAAATATTCAATATTTTGTTTTCAATTGTTGATTGTTATGGCAGCGATCCTAATTTTTCATCATTCTGAAACTCCTGGATAGACTGTATAACAAATCATAAAAACACACTATTCATATTATTACTAGCCTAGGCCTGTAGCAAATCCAGCTGGGTTATTATAGCTAAACCTGAAGATAGCATAACCTGAAGATGTGCCATTATTTTTCAGGTTAATATGTACAAAGTGGATTTGCCTGTGGACCAGTCCACACAGAATGCTGTGGAAAGACGCAAAACTGTAGAATCTGCACGAAAAGACCGAATCTTCAACACCCGGCTCAGAGTGATGGGCCTGGACCTCCAGGCTCTGGAACAGCAAGTGCAGGACAGAAAACACCAGCAACACTTGGAGAGACAACGAGACAAGGCTTATGGTAAGAAAGCCTTGTCTTTTAAAACATCATCCCGTAGTTCTGATTTAGTCCCACTTAGATCTGGCATAGTGTAGTTTAGTCCCAGTTAGACCTGGAAATGAACTGGTGTAGTCCCAGTTAGACCTGGCGTAAGTGGTTTGTCTCAGTTAGACCTGGCATTAGTCTGGGTTTAGTCCCAGTTAGACCTGGTGTAGTCTAGTATTGTATATTTTGACCCTAGTTTAGAACAGATTGGCCTACAATCCCTGGTGTGGATTCTTAATTTTATTTTTTCAATTGTAACTGTCAATTTTATATTAATTTTTTTCTATTACAGGGAGGGCTCTGCCCACCTGTCATCAGAGTAACCAGTACTTAGCTTTGGAAAGAAAAATTCCCACACACTGTTTTCTTTCCTAAAGCTAAATTTGATATTTTAACTATAAATTAAAACTCAGTCCTGTATTGTAATCATTGTAATCATTCAATAAAGTAAACATTTTAAATATTTTGTGCTTTACCTGTTTGAAATCCAGCTGCCAAAGACCCCAAGTGATACATTTGTTTTTTCAATTGCTCTCAAATAGTTCACACCAAATACCAGCTCAGAAACCAGGTCTATAAGCGGATTATTCTTGGTCTAAAATAAGTCCTCATAATTAATATACTAATTCTAGACAAGTACTAATCCAAAGGAGGACAAAATGTGAATTAAACTGAATACAAATTAAGAGTGAACTGCAGAGGAATCCGCCCACACCTGAAGGAGCTCACGTGAGAACTGCAATAGATCAAATGTGTTTCGAGTGGTAGATTATTTAACATGTTTTTATGTTTTCAGATTTTCTCAGACTGAAACACGATGAAGCCCTTGTGCAACAGGACAACAATGAAAAACAACGTCACACAGATTTGCAGTCAGATTTGACCAAGTTCTGGTCCACGTACCAGCGAGTGGAGGACTCCCGTGATGCAGATCTCAACAGTGACCTGATGGGGGCGTTAACGCTCTCAGTTCCAGAGAGTGACCTGGGGCCTGCCAGTATGCAAATCTTTGAGGTAGGGTTCATGAGCCAGACAGATGATGAGTAACCGTCAAAGGATCAGTCAAATTCAAAACAGTGGAATCATTTTAATTTCACTCTCTCTCAAAGAGATTTATTCAGTTTTAACCAAAGCCATAAACAGAAAACAAAAAGCAGATTGTCCTAAATACACAATGATACTGTTCTGGATCTTCATATTTAGTCATTGTTCTCGGCACAGGGAGAAGACCAAGGAGCAGAAGTTAGAAGGAAAGAATTAATGAAAATTACAGAAAGAAATTTGCGCGCACAAAAGGAAGACAATGAGCGGAGACGAATGGCAGAAAAGCACAAAGGTGAGGAGACAAACGCATTGTGACTATGAGCTAACATGTTGTACAGTACAGTGGCTCTAAATCACACACATGCTTCAGGCTTTGGTGCACAAACAATCACACACTCCTACGCACAGCCTTTAGTGCCAGGTGGCATTGATGAATGCTCATCCCTAAGTGCTGCTGTGTGTGAACGAGTCACCCAGAGCCTGTGCAGTAATAGAGCAGGTCTGAACAGTCTGAGTTTATGTGTTACAGACACGCTCACTGGTCAGGGGCTGATGTACGAGGACCACAGGAGGGCGGAGATGTGTGAGTTAGAGGAGGAGTGCAGAAGAGCGTCCCGCATTGCCCTGGATAACTACAACCATGCTCTGGTACAAAGCACACACACATGGACACACACTAAACACTCCAGGGGGGTGCCAATCACTCCATGGAGTCTTCACGAGGGATTTTGAAATTAAAATTTGTAATTAAAATGCTAAGCGATGCAGGCACACACATGTGGGACACAGTGACTTGGTTATGAGTTTAAAAAAACAAAACACACTGAAGTAGACAGTTTAACTGCTTTGATGTATGTATGACTCTAAAATCTCTCATTTTCCTCTCATCTCAATCGCCTGGATGCTCTTTGGCAAAGCCTCCATATATCATTGTAACTCCTTCTGTCAGTGTTGTTTGGTGACAGTTGTGTTGTTTCTCTAATAACAATATAACATGCCTCATGCACAGACAATAAAAATAAGGATAGGCTTATACCCACTCTTGGCATGATGACCCACATAAAAGAGTTATAATATGATATTAAAGGCACACTGTAAAGTTACCTTATTCTTGTCTGTGGAGCGCTCACGCTCAGAATACATCTTTTTGAGCGTGTTTTTCCAGCAATAAAAACACCTGTAATTGAATGAATGCAAGACAGATAAATGTATTCCCAATAGCGGTCAAAGCAGTAACATCTCCATGGAGACAAGCCGCTGGCAGATCCCCACCAGAAATGTTCCATAGTGCACCTGAATGTTCATGTCCCCCACAGGCCACAGAGCAGGCTGAAAGAAAGAGAGAAGAGTACAGAAGAGACGAGAGGAAGAATCTAGCAGAGATGTGGCACACAGCGACGTCTGACATGATGATGGAGTGTGCCGAGGCAGCAGAGCGGCGGCCGAGAAGAGGCAGGCCGCCCGGGGTCCTGACTGACAGGTGGAAAGGGATGAGCCCTGCGCAGCTCAGTGCCATCCACAAAGAGAGAGAGGCACAGTGTGAAGAGAAGCAGGTGAGGTCCTAGGAATAATTCAAGTCACATTCTGCAGCAGTGTGGAAAAGCACTATCAATCAGGGATACTTCAAAGGTGTGTTAGACCAGGGCTCGTGCTCTTTCTCTGCAAATCAAAAGCATTCATTGTTCACTAAATGTTTACCAAATCAAATAAAACCTTTTGACTTGTTTCTTGCAGTGCTGATTGTTTGAGATTTCACACACTTTTTGTGTCTTCCTGTATTTTAGAAACAACAAGACAAAGAAAGAGGTTTGCGTGCATCTTTTGGCCTGCAGCTGCTGAGGGCTTCACAAGCAGCAGAGGAAGAGGAGCAGAGAGAGGCAGAGATGATGAGACATAAGAGAGCAGAGATGGACTTGTACAACAGGCTGCTGGCCAAAGAGCAGCAGACACAGTAAGCACTCACTGATGAGACTCTGCTACAGTATTATACTTTTAATATAAACTGATTGTGTTTTTCTGATCTTAGTCAGGAGTATTTGGACAAAATCCTATATACCAACAAACCAACAAAAGACTACTTTCGCCAGTTCAATGCAAGCTCTCGCTGACCTCATCTCACACAATGGATGTTCTGTTCATGCTTGGCCTTGTGAATAAGACTCTATGTTATGCAAATGCAAATGAAAAATGACTTGTCATACGTGACATTTTCCTATGTCTCCACTCAGCCAAGATAATTATAAATAATACTATAATAGAAAAGATACTCTTTTGTTGAGATTGTTCCATCTTCTTTATTTTCAGCCATACATCCAGATACAGTGGTTGAGTCATAATAAAGTTACAGTTACATAACCCCCAATGTCCACCCAGTCTGTCACCAGAAGATACCATCAATGTGCTGCTAGTGCATTCCACACAGCACAAACAAGCTCGTGTCCACGCTGCAGTGACATTTACGCAGCTCTCCTCTTGAACCCTCGCCCACGAACAATTTCCCATCCCACTCAGACATCATTGTTTAAAATGGTCTGCATCTTTTGAGTTGTGAAGAAGCCCTCCAACAAAACCCGCTCACTTTGAAGTTTTCACTATAAAAAGGGAAAAAACATAGGTTTAAATGCAAAGCCCCCGCAATTTCCATCAAAACATGAAAGCAAAAGGGTGAGTGGCAGGCGAGTGAGTATCTGTGTGTTAACTGCTTCCTCATTCAAAGCTAACATTTGCCTGAACACTGACAAACACAGATGTTTAGCAGCAGATAATCAGTAGTATTGGCGTATTTTGCATTCATTGCTCCTGTATGAAAATATACTTTACAAAGCTTAAATGTCCTGAGTCTGTTTGTGCAGCCTCACCAGGGAGCATATACTGTTTATTCAAGCAACCTGTAGGACATCACAAATATTTGCGTCAAGAGAAAGTGAGGTTGAATGCCATATACTCCCTGTGGTATGCACAAACGGCTAGCTGCATCCCTTCATCTCACAACTGCATCTGACAAAATCTCCACAGATATTCACTGCACTGCAATGCATTGCTAGGTGGTTGTTATGGGCAGGTAGAAATCTTTGTAATGTAACTACGACTATCACTAAATGACAATAATGACAACCTTTTTTCAGAATTTCAAATTTGTAACATTTACATAGTAACTTGTGTCGTTTTTTTTTTTTCTTGTTTTTAACTTTGAACTATTTTTGCTAAAAAGAGCCAAATGATTTGTCAAAAGGAAATGTTCATAGCATCAGTACAAATAAGCAACATGAAAACTTGCAACATTTTAAATAAAGTTGCTTTTTTTCGTAAATTTTTTCATATCAAATTCATCAAAACAATTTAAGGGTGTATTTACATTCAGTGGCAAACAAAACTGGACTTTCTGGACTTTTGTCTTCTGCACGTAAATACAGTGTCTGCCCATTTCTAACAAGAATACATTCAAACTTCAGCTCACATAAAGCCTGCCTGCAGCGTGCGTCGATGGAGGATTCAAAATGCCAAATGAGAGCGGATGCCACTCTCACCTGCATCTAAAATACACGAGAACTACTCAAACTAAAGCTTTGAGAAGATGGACAGGTATGGAAAGTGTGTTAAAGACAATAGTGATTTAATACAATGCAGACAGAGACGTACAGAAAGTTACACACAGGTCTCCACACAGTTAACATACATTATCATCGTTTCCAATAGTGCCATTACACTTCTGGGGGGAAGGCAAAAGAGTATAATGACATCAATCTGGTGCTCTATGCAAACTCAGGCACGCGGACGTATGAGGAGCATGTCTACATATTGTAATACTGTTATGGCTAAATAGATACATGTCAATGCAGTATGTACACCAGGTGCTCTTAAGCGTTTTCACAGCAAGTTCCCCGTATGCATCCAATATAATAAGAAACTTGTCTTTAATATGTGTTTTCCAATGATTAGATTTGATACAAAATTCAAATGAAACAATAATACAATATAAAAATAAATAAATACAAACAAATGGCTTGGCAAAGGTACACAATTAGTTCATACATAATACAAAATAAATACAAAAACAAAACTACAGCCATGTCTGCTGTTTGTTTCCCCACATTCAGCTTACTGCATTATTGTAGGACCACACCTCGGAGCCATCTGTTAAAATTCTACTTCAAAAGAGCCTCCTTTTTCTCCACCGAGCTGCTTAAGACAAACACATGACAATGAAAAGACATGATAGAACAAGGAGGGCCAAACGGCATCCTTGAGTGGCTTTAGGTCAGGCTTGTTAATTACATTGTCCACTACTTTGGACACTCCTTTGGTCAAAATAGTCCAGTCCCTCCGAGTACAGCCCCAGGGCATTTTAGTAGTCGCTAAATTGATTGTGTGTTAGTCGCCAATCTCTGCAGGGAAACGTACGGGCACATATGTGTTGACGTGTTTTGGTCTAATGGTTCGTTGCGTTTAGGTTTGGGACGGGGCCTAATCAAGGATGGTGACTGCGTTGTTGAGGCCGTTGTTGGTGGTTTGGAGGTTGCTGTCCGGTACGTCGCTGGGCCGGCTAAACTGGCTCGCCAACGACTCGTCCAGGTTGAGCTCCGTGGTGATGGCGCTGCTGCCATTGAAGTCCAAGTTGTCCTGACTGCACAGTTTGCTCTCCTCGCATAAGGAGGGCTGGCTGGCTGTGCGCTTCTCCTCCAGATCACTACATAGGATGAGTGGATTAGTATTTTATTGTTATGCAGTTCCTCAACATAAACCAATATTAGCGATTTTGGATAGAAAAATGTGACAAATGCTAGGTAACGTAAGGAAAAGTATAGTACAAGGAGAGATGAAACCAGCAATGTTTGGAGAAAGAGGCACTGAAGAAAAGACAGGAGGCAGAGCAGTTGAAGTTCCTTGAGAGTGATGAGGATGAATTAGGAATGAGCACATCAGAGAGACAGCTCATGTTGGCTGTTCAGAGAGTCAGAGAGGCCAGACGGAGATGGAGATGTGCACAAAGGAGGACCAAAATGGCGGTGAAAGAAGACATGAAGTTATTTAGGTAATGAGGAAAAGATGCTGAAGATAGGCTTAGAAGGAGGCAGATGATTCACTGAAAGAAAGAGACGTAAAGAAAATATTTGTAAAATGAATAATATCCAATCCTCAATTTGAGGACCATATTGTTAGCAGTTATATTGAAAAGGGTGAGTAGGCATTTGCAAGGGTTTTAAAATCAATAGGTTTGTATTGCAAGTCACATAACAGCATACCTTTCTAGAGATCTGCAAAGCAGGAGAAGGCAGAGCAGGGAAGAGGAACAACAAAAGCAACACAAAAGATTAAACCAAACTGTGCTATGGGAATATGGGAAGTGTTAGGATTTGCATAATGACTGGAAATAATAATGCATGAACGTCTGACAAACCTGTACTCTCCAAACGTCTCATCCTTCATGGGCCGTGCCTCTGAGTCCAGCGGTCCATCCTCTTTATCTTTCACTGTGAAGTAGAGGGATTATTGGAATTCATTATCAGTGAGATCGCAGCCATGTAACTCTCTGAGCCACTGTTTGAGACATCGATAATGACAGCCTGCCATACCGCCAGATAACGCTAAGTGACAATGTTATCCTATCTACAAAGATCACTGCTACATTATGTTGATACAAACAGGGTCATTCTTACTTCACCAAAGACAAGTTCCTATGTTTGTGAATTTTGTTCATTGACAATGGCAATAAACCTTTTCTGATTCTGATTCTGACTTGTTCAGAATGTTGTCAAACAATGGTAAAAAAGTTTCCTGTCAAGGTGTCTGGTTACGTCTGCATAGTAAAGTGCAATCTCTCTTGATTTTAAAATAAAAGTGGGTGTAGACCAAATACGGATTATGAATATTTTAAACACTGGTTTAGTGGGGGGACAATTGAGGCAGTCTTGTTTTACAGTCTGCTCAAGGAATAATGGTGTTTACTGCAGCACTTTCTTGTAACAGCTTGGCTCCTGAGCCTGTACTGCGGTATCAAGGCCAGACAAAAGTGCTCTGAATGTACCAACAAAATAGTGCTATCTGTTTCTTATAGTCACTCAGTATAAATGAAGCTGTTGGAAGAACAGTATACTTGCTTGCTTAAAAAGGAGTAGTATTAGAGACAAGTGTACAATTTGTTGAAGTAGTAGTTGATTGTAATAGTAGAATGGGTACTAAGAAAGTAGTAGTTGTTGTAGCAAGAATTAGATTATATCATAACTGCAGACAAATAGAAAATCGACTCAATAGGTTGTATTCCTGTGACATAATAACATTCTCGAATCCCTATAGTTTGAACCTAAGCTGGAGACGGATCAGAATTCTATGGTGGATTTGCAGTTAAATGTCAGATTGCAGATTGTTGTTATGATTAACAGCTCTGTAATTACTGGGCCTATACACATGACACAAAAAGTTTGGCATCTTCTCTGTCAGCATAAATAAACAAAAGTGATATGATCTTTTCACAATAGTTTCAGAAATTAGTGCCACTATTCAACCCTTAAGGCGGGATTGTTGTCAGTTGAATGAACTTTAAACAATAAGATTAATAATACAGGTTTGTGGAACAAATACCAAACAAATAGTGAGGAGGTTCAACATTTGTGGATCATAAGTTTGGTTATATCTTACAGAGACAATAAATCACCCATAGAGTTATTATACATGAGTACTGCAATAGTTACTTAGTGATTTTGATACTTTCCGACCCTGCACTTACCTGAATACTTCCCTCCTTTGCTTCTCTTGATAAAGCACAGAATCAGCAGTATCAGCAGCAGCAGGGCAAGGGCGCTTACAAGGCCAATAAACCACCCCTCAGTCGGAAAATGCGCCTTCTTCTCCATCATTGCTGTAGACAACAAAATTAAGACACTTATAGCAGAGAAGAGGAAATTATGCACATACAAAACAAAAGGAAAACATAAGCAGATCAACACAATTACACAGGACTGGCACTATACTTGTCGACCAGCATAAACGACAAGACCCAAACACAAACACAGTAATGGATCGTTTCATGCGGCTAACCCAGCTTCTTTTTACATAAAGTCTTTGAAAGCACTTCACAGACTACGCAGGGAACTGTAAGACACTCTCTGCTGCAGGCGGCTTTGTATTAAGTGGTGGGAAGCCCAGAGGAAAGCAGCGAGGATGAAAGTAAAAGGGATAAATGGCATGCTCATCGTACCCGTCCCCTCTGTGTCTAGATCGTCCTCCCAGAAGGTGTTGTTGTTGAAGGAGAGGCGCATGCGGTAATGAGAGCCGGGTGTCAGGCCCCGGAGCTGGTAAAACGGCAGTGAAGAATCCACCTTCTCGACCTTTTTCCACTCAGAGCCATCTGCAAAGAAACAAGTCCTTTTGTTTACATGTCAGGGTCCGGGCTGTTTGTAAGGCGCATTAGTTTAGATGTACCATTTTTGTTGAGGTATTCAATCTGAAAGCTGACACTGCGATGTCTCTTCTTAGCCACCCAGCTGAAGTTTGCTGAAGATTCTCCCACAGATACACTGATGTTTACAGGAGGGGCTAGAAACAAGAGGTCTGTCGTTATCAGAAACAATGAGATATTTTCTTGCCAAATTCCACTTTCAATAAGCAGTTTCAACACCTCTTTTGACACTTTTTATGACAAAGAATTAAATTTAGTCACAGACAAAAAGGGAAACGATTCACAGGAATGAAAACTTGATCACAAAATGCAATTGTTCTTTTTAGTTTGGTTTTCGTTTGCTTATGGAACCAAAAGAAAATGTGTAAGTCAAAAATATTACCCAAACAAAAGATAAATAAATCATAGTATATCTCATAGTCATCATGTTTTAAGTTGTACCTCCTTCCAGTGTTGTAGCCCCGTCTTTCTTGATGGACTCCCCGTCTCCAGCAGAGGTGCATCCCCTAAGGTAAAAGCGGTAGTGGCTGTGGCGGTCCAGGTTTTTCAGTGTCAGGTGGGTCATCGTGGGGTCGTCGATGGTCTCTACCAGCATGGGGCTGTCGTCCGACTTCACAACTGAACAAAACACAGACACAAAGACATTCAATCAAACTGCAGATCGTTACAGGGCCTATTGTTCACTGACACCTGACTGACTGATGAGCAGCATTAGTAGGCCATGCCACTGACATTTTGAGAGGATATTGATTCTGCCAAGATGTATTTTGTGGCATTCACACTTTAAAAAAAAATCTACAATATTGCCTAAATCAGTAATGAATAACTGTCTGAGAAAAGAAGAGTTTTGGTAAGGTCTTACTCCGGTGGTATTGCAGTAGATATCCCTTGAGTACCCCATTTGGCTCCTCTGGAGGGGTCCAGCGGAGCGTGATCTCTGTTTCTGAAGGGCTGTCCAGTGTTAGAGATTTTGGAGGCCCAGGGACTAAAAGAAAAAAATATAGATAGATATATAATAATCATATATAACAAAAGTCTGCACAAAGCAAATATATCCAATAACATTGAGATAACTATAAAATGTAAGATACTGCAGGTTTGATGTATTTCAAATCTAGTTAATTCTACTTGCAAGAAGGAGTTATTGAACAATTGAAATAAAAACAGGGCTAAACCATAATTCATTGACAAATAATCTTTAATGTAAATTGTTTTGTATCCCAGATGTTGTATCTACTGATTGTTCCACCTCCATATTTTTCTGATATATTATCTATGTTTAGTTATCTCTTTCCTGACTACACTCTTTGTCCCGTGGTTCTCCTCACCTCCCTCGTCCGTGCTGAAGGACAGGGTCTCGGAGGGGGGTCCCTCGCCCTTGCTGTTGAACACAGTCGCTGCCAGGTCATAATGAGAGTACGGCCTTAGGTCATTGATCACTTTCTTCTCTTCGCTGGCTCCGGTCTCCACCACCCATGTGGCTTCTGGCTCTCTGGACCCGCGGCTGTGGTGGTGAGCCCTCGAGCCTTTCCAGGTCAAATGGATCTGGGGGCAACACACAAATAATTGTAGATTTTTGCTATTATCAAATTATGTATATCAAATTAAATGTTCAATCCCCAATAAAAGTAAAATGACTTAGAGCTATTATCACATCTCAGATGCAGAAGGAACTGTATTTGACCTAATTAAAATACATTTAGCTTAAATCTTCTCTAATGAAGAAAAATGTTTCATCAATCAACATAAATGGTTGATAAATCTTACTCTGCTGGATAAAACATTCCATGTTAAAATACAAAATGTACAAAATAATGGGAAAACAAGAATATTTGAATTTATGTTGTAGGTCAAGTACTTTGATCCATGATCTTGCTGAATTTGCACAAAGTCACTTGTCAAACATACTGTATAAGATTATTATTTTCCACATGAACACAAGAACAAAAATGAACTGAGAGTGTGACTGGAATATAGCTTTGAAGATAGCACCATCTAAAATAAAGGATCCTATATTTCACAACCTTGAAACTTGTGAAAGCTGTGAAGCTTCTGCCTGACTGTCTTTGTTTTATTTATGAGGACAGGCCCAAACAGTGTGGACATACTGTACCTTGTATCCCAGCAGATGCCCTCTCACTGTGTTTTTTTCCACTGGTGCCCAGGTTACTCTGATGGCTGTGCTGTTCACAAGCGCAACACCCACAACCCCAGGCGCCTCCAGTGGGACTAAAGACAAACGGACAATAAATTATATGTTCACAGTTTGAGTTTTACAAAGTGAAAGTCATAATACAAATTATTTCCTCTGAGTTTGAGTGACTATTTATAAAAAATAAATTAAAAAAAAGACTTGATGCCAGTGGCTGAATAACAACCATCAAATACAAAAGTAAAAAAAGAAGTGAGCAGCAACAGTAAAAAGACAAGTTGTTTTACCGTCCTCTCCTGAATACCCGATGACAGGGTCAGGCTCTGGGCCATCTCCCTCCTTATTCACAGCCTGCACTTTGATCTCAAAAGCAGAGAAGTTTCCAATGTTGTGGAGAATGAGCGGTGGGGATGTGGTGTAGTTGGTATTCCAGTTGGGACCACTGCCCACCACTCGTCTCCACATCACCCGGTACCGAAAGTCAGGCCCGTTAAAGTCACGTTTGTCCATTTCCTAAAACAAAGTAGCAATTAAGGCAAGGCAAGGCAAGTTTATTTGTAGAGCACAATTTGTACACAAGGCAATTCAAAGTGCTTCACACAACAGGAAAAACATAATTGAAATCACAAAACACATAAAGACATACAGGAGAAGAGTGCAAAAAAAATCATTTCAGTCAAATGCTCAGCTAAACAAAATAGTTTTTAGCCTTGACTTGAACATTGCCAGAGTAGAGGCCTGTCTCACATCCTCAGGAAGACTGCTCCAAATTTTAGCTGTAAAACTGAAACGCAGATTCCCCACGTTTAGTCCTGACTCTGACACCAGGAGGAGGCCGGTCCCTGTGGTCCTCAGAGCCCGAGATGGTTCATATGGCACTAACATGTCTGAGATGTACTTTGGTGCTAGGTCATGGAGAGACTGGAAAGCCAGTGCAGAGACCTGAGCACAGGACTAATTAACAACCAGTAACTATCCTAGCTGCAATTATGTAGTATGTAGAATAAACTGCTGATTCTTTAATATTATTTTTATTTATATTCAATAGATGATGTTATTCTGAACCTACAACAAGGTTTATTTGTCTTAATGAAAAAAATGTTTCCATTTTAAGAATATGTGGGGAATTTTATGGTTCAATATCTACCAATTTTGACATTAACAAATATTTCATGCATTTAGGATGCTGGTCTGTTAAATTATTTAGAGACACGAGCAGTTTGTACCTCCCATGTGATGACTAAAGTATCCGGGTCTGTAGAATCGCTTCTTACATCTTCTGGGTTATTATCTGGACCTGCAACAACACCAGTGACTATATTACAGCCTTTTCTCAACTATAAATCATCAACAGAAATGTAAAGTGCTGTTTCTCAAACCTTCGGCTAAGGTGTCATAACCGTCACTGGGTTTGCTGGGTGCACTTTTTCCCACTTCGTTAACGGCACTGACACGGAAACGATAAGATATGTGCGGCCAGAGGGACAGACGGGTGTTTTGTTTGGTTCCTCCAACTCTTTTCAGCTCCTCCCATTCACCTTTTTCTTCCTGGTCCTCAAACTCAACAATGTACTCTGCCAAGATGCACAACCAGGCATGAATTAAAATACTGTATTTGTAAAATGTAATTCTGGTTAAAAACTCATATGACATAAATGAGAAATTACGTGACTCACCTATAACAGGGCTATTGTGTTCATCTCCGGGGGTCCAGCTGAGATCCACAAAACGTTCTTTTGTATTTGTAATCTGAAGGTGAGTTGGTGGGTCTGGGCGATCTGAGTGGGACATTTTATTTTATTAATCAGAATTATCTACAGATGACGAACGCAGTAATTCTAATAATAATAATCGACTTACCATATAAAGTGAGGGTGCCACTTGCTTCTGCCATATCCAGATCAGTGATGACCTGACAGGTGTACACGCCTTCATCAACTTGTTGCACATTGGAAATAATCAAATCTGACCCCTCAAAAGTGTATCTAAAGAGGAGCAAAAATAATTAGGAATAAATCCCTAAAATCTCCACTGTCCTCTTTCTGCAGTAAGGCTTTTTATTTAACCTGTCATCACTGTGCGACTCAAAGATCTTCTGCTCGTTCTTCCTCCATTGAATAAAAGGGGGGCTGAGTTTGGGGTCCACAGAGGAGACACAGCTGAAGGTGGCTGAGTGTCCCGGCTGCACTTTGAGGTTGTGTGGAGGAGACAGCACCACTGTCCTGTCTGGAGGAGGAACAGATGTACAAAACATTTTAATGCGTCACAGATGGTTTTTATACGAATGGCAGAATAAAAATGTACTAGGCATTTTTTCTGGGTCCGTCCACTCCTGTCTACAAGGCAGATCGCTATTACGTTGCCTGGAATGTTCCACAATACAACAGAAAAAGTGACGAATAAGTGTGAAAAATATACCTTTGTGTAAGTATAACCACAGCACTTCTGCAGCACATCTTTCAGACTGAACATCACCACATTTGACTAACACAGCTTCAAATCCACTTCAGTTTTTCAAATCTAGAGGATCTAAATACAGGATTATTAAACTAGATAAACTGGATTAAATGCTTATTGTTTTTGAGGCTACAATAGGAATCAATAAGAGAATCAAGGAATCAATTTCCATTACTAGTTCCTGATATTTTTGCCTTTTTGTGTCACTCTGAAGTCCGTATGTGCAATAAGCTCGATGAATTGACAATTTCAATATCAAATATTATCCATAAAATAACCTGTGTAGTATAACCACAGCCTTCTGCAGCACATCTTTCAGACTGCACATCACACATTTGACTAACACAGCTTCAAATCCACCTCAGTTTTTCATCTCTATCTCCTGCTACTTCCCGTCAATCCCCTCACAAAGCCCCCAAACAAGAATACCCCAGACTGTTTTGTGAACGACTTACTAAGTATTTCCAACTGTGCGCTGACTGACATGTTGGTATTTCTCCACAGAGCAAGTGTAGAGTCCCTCGTGTCGTGGGTGACGTTCAAAATCTAAGCCCCCCGTTGGTGAGCAGGTTGACTCTGGGATCTGACAGCAGGAAGGACGTGCTCTCACCTCCCTGTAAAAAGAAAAAAAAAGCTCAATCAACCTGCTAATGATAGTCAGTGTATATTTTAAACTGGCACGGATTGTTTTAATTATCACGTCATGTGCTGGATACCTGCACATTTCAACAGTCACAGCCCAGATGCAGCAGCATTTGGTAGTTAATTTATTCATAACAAGCGCTACCTACGCATTATCACTTCTGTTGCATTTGTTAGGGGAAAATCAACCAGACAATAGGCGGTCAAAAAAAGCAGGAATCGACTGGGGCATACCAAGTGACTTTAGGTTTAGGAGATCCAAAGGTGTCGCAGTCAAGTAATGCCTTCTGACCATCCACAAACTCATATGAAAGGCTGTTTTTCGTGAGGATTTGTGGCTCCAGCTCTGAAACAACCAATTACAAGAGAATGAAGCAAAGAAATATCAAATAGGCTTATTTTTTTAAACAAATTCAAACTTGAAAAAATAAACGCACCGATGACATAGACATTGGTGTTGGTGAGAATATTCCCATGCTTGTTTGACGCTTGGCACTGGTAGATGGCAGTGTCTCCAAAGTTGACATCCTTAAGAGTCAGAGATCCACCAGCTGAAACACGTCTGGGATCCTTGTCAATGGCTGATAAATAAATCAATAAAAATCTCAACAACATTGTGATACAACCGACGTTCATAAACATAAGGAACAACACGTCTACCTGACAGAGGAGTCCCATTGATAGTCCAGCTGATGGTTGGTGTGGGAATACCATCTGCCTGACAGTCCAGTTTCACCATTTCACCTGGGGCATACAGCTGACTCATGGGCTCCTTTATCCAATATGGCGCCGCTGCAACAAACAATAATTTATACTGAGGCCTTAAACACTGGAGAATCATTGTTTGGGTGAAATGTGCAAGTTACCTTCCACGGAGACAGTGTAAGTGTGCACTATTTTTCCTTGTGTGTTCTCAGCGATACACTGGTACTCTCCGTTGTCGCTCTCTGAGATGTTGGTGAACCGAAGGCGACGGTCAAACATCTCTATGGTGGTGCGGGACTCAGACCGCTCGCCGTCCTTCCTCAGCCATTTGACTTTAGGTGTCGGGCTGAAAATGGAAAAGAGACTAAGCGAGTGATGGCAAAAAGAGACACATCTGTACGTTAAGATATATTAGAAACCTGGCACAAGACCAGCACAAACATAATGGATACAGGTTGTTGAATGGCAAATGGAAGGAAATGGATAAGGATCAGGCCAGATTGATTGAGAGAAGTGGTCTAAGTTGATTGATGGATAGACACTCACTATCCTTGGACCAGGCACTCCAGCACTAGAGACTGGCCTCTGAGGGCAAGGTACGAGCTCTGGGTTCCCGTTGGTCTCATCATGTGTGGCCTCCTGCTCCGAACTACTGCATTGGCTGTGGAGAGATAAACGTCATGTGAAAATATTGTTTAATTAGGCACCAGTGACTAAAACGCCACACCCTTCTGCAATACGTTAAGTAAAATTCTTCTTTTTAGCCCTCAGGATATACCATGTAACTTTACTGGTAGAACATCCGCCAACTGCTTGTCTCCACGTAGATGTTTTTGCTTTGTCGGGAATGTTACATGGTGTGGCATTGAAAAGTATTCATTCTTACTGAGAGCAGGCTTGCCTTCTACAGATCTGACTTGCTTGTAACTTTGCCTCGTCACTATAGTGTCTACAGGGAGAGTAGGGTTTGGAGTAACATGGTTCCTCACTATTTGATGTGGCACACAATACATGGCTCCCGATACCATAATATCACGTTTTTGTAATAGATAATCGATATATTGCACATGATATTTTGCAATATATCACGATATCACAAAGAAACAGCAGTATTTCTTTGATAAACCATGACCAGCACAAACTTAATATGAAATACATCTATTTTAATCATACAGATTATACAATCAAACAATGAATATGTCATATATTTCCTTTCTCTAAATAAGCAGCAAAATTGTAGCACTGTGACTAAATCATTTTGTAAAATATACCAAAAAATAGCCATGGTGATACAGCCCAACAACAGCCACAATATTGATACAATATTTAAAGATTTTAGCACAATCTTAGCCCTTGTGCTACGCTCAAGGATAGTGTGCGGCTTAAACACAAATGTTTTTAAATAAAGGAACAAAAACAAACACAAAACAAAAAAAGCAGGGGCATTCTACAACAGATGCCTGTGGGTCATCCAGACCCAAAGATAGCGCGAGGGATAGTGTAGATAATAGACAGTAGCCATACTGTGGAACTTTCTCACAACAACATTTCCATGGTGACAAGCTGATGACAGATCCTTCACCAGAAAAGTTACAAAGCACACTTTTAAAGATGACCAATACCTCAATCATTGTCTTAACTTTATCTGGGAGAGGTTTGTGTTTATGTTTATGTTACAATACATAAACATGAGCAACTGTTAGGTTGCAGTGCTGCTGACACATGCGGCGGCCTCAAAGGTAACAATAACCTATGGTAATCACTTAAGAGAAGACTTAAGAGAAGCTTTTGCCTCTCTCCACTGAGCAGCACACATCAGCACACAGCCTCAGTGCACTCATGGCTCGTGTTAACATATGCTCATCCTCTGACCTGGCCACAGATGCTGGCAGCAACATCTCAGTGTGAGCCGCTCTTCATTACCACTGGACTCAAGAGCTCCGGCCGCATGCTGCTTTTGGGCCTCTGCTCTAGACCCGGTCATTGCTTTGCTGAGCACAAGTCACCACACAAGACTCAAGAGCACATTGGTTGAACTCTGAAAGTTTTGAGAACTTCGAGAAAAACTTTGTATTTCTGGTCTACTACAGCTGAGCGATTGCCTGTTAAGAGATATGAACACCTTTGTTTTGTAAAGGGATCAATCATTTCTATTATCAACATAAATTTACTTTACACGCACAGAGTAAAAGATTTGGCCACCTACATTTTTGGCCAATCAACCATTTGTGCAATGAGCCTGTTTATTGATCTCACTTTGAGTTTGATGAATGAAGCTGTCTGCATCACAAACTTAGAAAGCTGCTTGTTTTTTAATGTTGTTGCTACAGAAGAATTCTCTCCTCCAACTCAACTGCAACTTTTCGACACTTGAGGTGAATTGTTAAAGGTGCGCTCTGCAGCTTTTCTGGTGGAGGGTTCGCCACACACGTGTTTTTGCTTTGTCTGAAATGTTCCTCAGTATGTCATCAATCTTAAAAGTCAGGGTTCTCATTTATAAAACTTTACACCGAATTCTTACTGACAGTGTACGTAGGAACAAAACACAAACTTCCAACGGACCGGACTGCTCATTTTCAAGTCACGTTGTCTTTTTATAGATCACAAACTTAACGTGGAAAGTCGCGTACATAAAAAGAGTGCACTTTTGATGCTATGATTTGTCATTTGTTTGTTTCCTCTCATTTCACTTCCAATACGCTTCAGCCTCCTGCAGAGTGAATTTGGCAGCTCACTGAACTCACATGGAGTGACTGTCAGTGTGATGGGCTCCTTGGCCAAAATGGTGCGCGTGGCCAGATACTGGACGTTGCACGTGTAGTCGTTCCTGCTGTCCTTCGCGGTCACATGGGCAAAGTACAAGTTGCCATCCGTCCCGTGCATGACGCGTTCACTTAGGGCGATGTGAAGTAGCCCTGGAAGACATGAGGAAATATATAGGATCAACATTTTTAGAAGGCTAATGTGATGAGACAGAAGTGGACATCAGACGAGAAAGGCAGGTAGGCTGAGTAGGTGCTTTATGGTGAAGCGTAATGGGAGTAATGGACAGAGTGTTGCCGGGATAATGTACTCACTCCAGTCCATCCAGTGAATGATAGGCTCCATAGCACTATGTGGAGGGTTGCACTTTAGGACAATGCTGTTGCCTTCCTCCGCCTTTAAATTCACCTTCTTCTCTTTCTGCTGTGTGGGAGGAGCTGAGAAGAAGAAAGCCAAATGATTATATTTACAGAACTGTGCAAGGTTGGAGTGTTTTAATATACAGTTTTAGCCCTGTGAATGTTTGTGGCATTAGTAATAGAACAAGGGAGAGAAAGCATTTGAATTATGCGAATCCTGATTGGTGTCCAGTAGTGTTTATGGAACATTTCGAATTGAAGCCCCAAAATGTTTTATTCACAAAAAGATTCAATGACATAGATTTTGTGTCTTTCTTGTGTCATTCTTTTAGTATTTAGAGCCTATTCAACTTGTTCATAGCTCTCACAAACACTTTGGCACATCACTAGTGCTGTAAACATGCATTACATTTTTGGCCACTAGCACAGCTTTAGAAAAGTGAAGCAGGATGGATCAGCTCTCATCCTAAAGTGTTTGCAATTGATACAGTTTTGCCGTCATAACTAAATGCAGACAGCATGTAGCGGCCTGATTTGATCTCCAAATTTGATCTCCACTTTCTGGGGGAACACAGGATTGACAAATTTATGAGAAAAAAAAGATGACTACAGCTTTAGTAGGAAAAAGGACCAGAGCAAATTGTATTATCATTTAGTACAGTGAATGTTGTAATAGTGATAATAGCCTTTCTATTTTTTTCACTTTGGTAAAATTGTATTAGAACTTTAATAAAAATATGCCGTAGACTTTGAACACCTTTTTACTTGTTGAAACAGAGCGTAAATATACAGAATAATTTCAAGATTTTAAGTATCAGAGTGTCTTCTTCAGTGACATGTTTTGTGAAGCGCACAAGAGCGTGCCCTCGCTGTGCCCTCCTCCCCTCGGCCCATTGTAGATAACCCCACAGGAGTCACAGAAGAGCACGTCACATGACATCAACTCAAGCGCGTTTCTACTGGAGACGGTTGTCAGGGAAACTGTGCAGGATGCAGGTTGCCCCGGGAGAGCGCCGCAGTCACAGGTGGATGGATGCTCAGAGGTGCTCTTTACTTGTGCCCAGGGGCCTGTCGTGGTATATGCTGATTATGGCATGTAATTATGATCTGGGTGGCGGTCCTCTGAGCTCACAGCGGGCGCCTCCATCTGCTTGAAAATGTGTCCCTCGTAAGGAAATGTGAGGAAAGGGATTGTGTGCGCACTGGGCTTTATAAAACAATGCAATCAGTATTACAAGTCACGCACTGTTGCTCTAATGATTGGCCCATTTGGTTTGAATACAGGAAAATGTACCTCATGAAATGCAATTGAAAAGATTTTAAGAATGAATTGGTTTCCAGGGTAACTGGGACTCTGAATGTAATAAATGTGTTTGATTGGAGAGGTATTACTGTATAAAAATATGGTAATAAAATATGGTCTCATGATCAATTATCCCAAAAGAACATATCGATACAAGCAAGACCTCAACATCACAAGATACAGAAACTTGTTCCTAATGTCTTTTTATTTGATATGACCAAATTCTTCAAACACTGTCTTCATTTTACTGGGTGAATTATTCCAGTGTATGGTCTTAAGTACAACACTAAACAGACACTTTCAGAAGCTCTAACAGTGCATGTGATATCCTTAATAAACCTCTCATGTTGAAATGTTTTCCACATCACAGAGCGTTTGATGTCCCTGATGTTTTCAAAGGAAGCAAGTCCATTCTCAAGGCTAGAGACTAAGTTGTTACCAAAAAGAAAACATAATTTGATCTGTAATGTGCTTTTACTTTTATGATCCACTTCTAAAAATGAAGTACATTTTAAAAGAGTCTGACGCACTGCTTACCGTCAATGCTGAGCGTGGCCTCATTGGACACTGCCGTACCGAGCTCGTTAGACGCCAGACAGACGTATTTGGCCTGATAGGGCTTGAGCGAGTCCATGGTGTTACTCAGTGTGTAGAATGCAAATGAACCCCCACTTTCAGTCACTTTTAGATCTGGGTCAACACCTGGATCAAATTCCTCTCCATTCTTTGTCCATCGAAATCTACAAACAGAAAAGATAATGCTACCAAATCTAAAATATATCAATATATTAAGAACATAAATAGTTAAATAATACATATTAATGCAGCAAAATGTTATAAAAAGCATTTCATCAATATTGAGATTTAATCATGGTGTACATCCAGCAGGGACAGACAGGCACATTTAAGGACAATTCAACAATTCACTTGGACTTGAACACTTCTCTTCATATGGAAAAAAGAAAATAGTAATTTAAAGTAAAAGCAGGGATTTGATCATACTTTTTGATCATACTCAGACCTTGAGTTCAAAATTCAATACACTTTTAAGATTTTAAAGACCTTGGAAATAGCCTGAGCCGACACACCCAGAAAACCTAGCTGTAAGGTATAATGACATTTCCACCAATCAAAATGAATCTCCTGCTGCAGATGCTGTGCTTTCATGTTTTACTAATATAATGTCAGCTGAACAAGGAGAGTGAAGGTCGCTGTGTGTTCGCTAAAAGGAAAGTGGGTGGATATGCTACTACTTTATGATCTATATAACTTCACTTTAGATTCGGACACATCGTAAATTGTGTTGTTTGTGTGCAGGCGGGGGCGACATACATGGGTGCAGGGTTGCCTGAAGCTTCACAGGTCATCACGAAATCCTCAACGCTGAACACTGTGACGGACTCGGGCTGAGTGGTGATCGTCGGAGGCTTTTTCACTGTAAAAATGCGAGAGAAAAGGTGCATTGGTGCATTTGCATGACCTGCTTTCACACATAGAGCAGAAAACGCATACACGATACATCTTAAAACTACAGAAAGCACTCATTTTCCTAGTTGAACTGCTGCCAAAAAGGAACAGTCAGTCAATATCACTTAAAATGTGTCCCAGGGGAAGGGCTTAGAATGTAGACTGAGTAAAAGAGTGAGGGCAAGAAAGCAGGCAAGAGAAAATGGGCTGAGATGAGAGGAAATTGATACAGCATAATATACGGATTGGAGTTCATGTAAAAGAGACAGAGAGACAGTGACAGTGGTGTATTTTAGCCTTGCAGAAATAAAGCTGAAGTGGTCAATGGATTAAAGTAATGACCACGACCGGGAAAGATTTGTCTTTCCCACTGTCCAATGCCATAAAATTAAGGACAGTCATAAAACTGTATGCGATGTGAATACAAATATTATTGAATCCGTTGTTTATGTTTTAATAGTAAACACATTCAGGACTATTAACATTGTTGTAGTAAAGATTACTGGTTTCCATGCATAATATTTTGTTGTTTTCAGAGAAAATGACTCGATAAATCTTATAGCCCTAGCAGGATTCCTTAATGTGCTCAATGTCCTACTTTCCTCAATAGCAGCCATGTTTTCAATTTGTGTATTTGTTTGAGGTGGGATTATTTCAAACCACTTGGTACAGATTTGAAAAAATGAGTAAGGATAGATTTAGAGTATGTAGGTAAATGGGTAAAAGAGGACACCGAATGTAGGGGGTCTGAAGTAAGAAAGCTCGGAGATGAGGGGAGATGGATGAGGATGCAGTGGTGTGAGAATACACGCACCGCATCACAGGCACTCACTGACAGAAAGCTAAAACAAACAAGAGAAGATTCACAGAGACTAGGAGAGTAGAGCTGTGTAATGAGGTCTCCTTGGCGCAGGGAATTTTCTGATCAAATTGAAGTTTGGGGGCTGTAGCTGGGTTACATTATTGGCAGTAAAGGAGAAGATGGAGCTTAGAGCCTAACTTCTCTTTATTTTTCTGTCTTTGATCTGACAGGCCTCTTGCTGTTGCCTACTCTTCTATGTGGAATGTATCTACTGGGGCTAACCATAATGTGACGCAACATAGAGCTGCTAAAACATAGACAGTTGGAAGAACAACAAACACGGAAACATGGAAACGCACTGGACCAACGGATCATTAAAGGCGAACATTACTGAGAACAGGATGGAAAAATAGCCTCTATGAAATAATAAAAGTGTTTACAATAACCTGCATTAAGATTGATTGACATCAATTAGGGTAAAAGCACTTACGATCACTTATGTGGTCTGTCAGTCAACAGCAGGAGCCAGAGAGAAGCCAGACAGGGGAAAAGAGTTTTAGTAAACAAGAGGAGAGAGTTAAATAGTTTAAGAGCAGGTAATAATTATGAACATAACCTCGCAAGAAACAAACGCATTTATATCTGTTAGAAAAGACAGCATAATTATATGTGGTGTAGAGTCACCAAAAAGCAAATGTAGGCAGTACTCAGGAAGTAAATTGTACTCACTTCTATTTGAGAGCTATATTTTCAGTGTTCTTACTTACTGTGAGTATGTCAACAGTGGCAAAAGTTTTATGTTGACATGGCTCAGATATAATTTAGTTTTTCTTAGAGTTCCTTGATTAAAGTGTAATAAGCCAAATTGAGCAATACATTAGATTAGACTGAAGTGCCAAGTGCTAAATTTGATGCACAACATAATATAATCTAATGCAGAATAATCCTCTTTTCTGCCTTTAGAATGAAATGATGGTTTCAAAGAAGCACTGAGGTCTTTTGCATGTTTGTTGATGTTCATTTAAACAGTCAATATGAAGAGTGGATCTTGTCTGATACATGCTGGGTCCCGTGCTGTATCCTCTCATTATGTGCTGCTTTTAACCCCTGCCTCTTTGACACCTATTCTGAAGCGTCTCTGGTATTGATCCTGATCAATGCATCTCATTGACAGGACAGAGGCTCATAATTGAAAGTCAAGGGACACCTTGACCTTTCCCATATTTGACTTGTTCCTTCATTTTGTTGGGCTTCTTCACCTCTGTGTCACCTCACCTCACCAGGGAATTAGATTGTGTGATTTACAGCTTCTCATTAGCATTTACACAACAGGCCGTTTGAAAACATCTGCATCAGTGCAGGGAGAGCTCTGAATGTCGGTGCACTTAAAGAAGTGTGTGGGTGGTGAAGGACAGTGATTCACAGCAGAAAGTCTAAGATGAAGAGTGAACAAAACAAGCGGTGGAAACAATATTCTCTCAGAGCTTTGTGGGCTGGTCCACAGCTGAAAAGGAGATTAGATCAATATTTCACGTCCACACACTCTGCTCCAGAGCCCACAGATTGCATTCAGGAAGAGGATGGGAAATTTGAGTAATTTTGACAAAACCACATTGGGTTTTGTGTTGTATAACTCAATTAAATGACTTCCAATCAGAGTCTGGTTTGCACCGAGGAAGCCGGATCAATATGGGTTCTGATCAATGAGCTATGATGGAATCAATTACAAAGTAATTAGACACAGAGCAGATGAGTGCGCCCAAAGAAGCCTCAGACAGTGTAGCATTTCAAGCGTAATACCACAATTCAAACCCATAGAGAGGAAAGTGTTCACTCCTCTCATTTGCACTCATTAATCTGATGAAGGATTATTACACATGTGCTTTGATGAATCAACAGTGTAATTAACACAACAAATGGGTGTTTGAACTTCATAGAGCAGCAGAAACGTGTACTCACAGGTGGAAGGGATGTGTATAGCTGCTCTGATTGGCTGACCTCCGAAGGCGAGGAGGAGTAGGAAGAGGTGGGGGAGGCGGGACAAGCACTGCCCCCTACTGCCAACCTGCTGTCGCTGCGTGTGAGGCATTGCTCACTCTCCCATCAAAGTCCCACCTGCTCGGATACGCTCACACTGTCCTGGCAGACCAAAGTCGGGCCTCACAATCAAAGAGGCTCCTGCTTTTCTTCCTATTGCTGTCTCCTCACGGTCAGGTCCACGCCCCCCGCTGGTCCAGCTCTGAAACATAAAAGAGGAGCCAGTGAGCAGTGGGGCAAGGCGAGGGAGGGGCGCCAAGGGGCCATGTGTCAAAACGGAGAAAAATGACCCAGTAGCATGTGGTCAGACTGAGCCGACAGACCGGGACATGGAGCTAAATACCAAATCAGACATGAACAGCACCCGCCTTGACAATCACCAATAATAAGATCATGTAAAAATAATAATGTCCATTTGGTTAATGGGGTGGCCACTGGTCCGCATGGTAGTCCGAAATAAAACAGAATCACGGATGGACTGGTGAGACTGATGATGAGGACAAGACAACTTGAACATGGGTACGGTAAGTCATGCAAATAAACCCTGCTTACTGCATTACTATAGTGTAAACCTCTCATTGAAAATAGCAGTAAACTAAACTGTCCGGCTCTGTGGTTCTTGGGCGATAACTGCACAATAAAGATGCTATCAGTCACGTCGAGCCAAGCAGAGCTACCCCATACCAGGAGTCTACCCGTTCTCCATCTGTACCCTTGGAGTGTGTCCTGGCCACTTCCCTCCCAGTCTGTCCTCCCCGCGGCACCACGTGGAGCAGCCTGCTGAATGTTTACACTGCCTTTATCACACACAAAGAGCTGTTACGCCACGCTATGATTGAGACGTTACACGGGAGACAAAAGACAATGGCGCTAATAGAAAGAGGATGCGGACTTGGCAGGCTGCGGTGACGCCAGGCTGAGAGTGAGAGCGCTGGCAGTGCGTTCAGGAGTATTGCCAAAACACTGAGGGGTGACCTTGAAGAGTGGGGAAAGGTCAAAGAGGGGGTGCGCAAGGAGGCAAAGTAGCAATTATCAATCGTTTTCACACATCAAGAGGATAATGGCAGACGCTGGATTGTCCAACTGCCACTCAAAGGGAAATCTTGAAAATGTGAGGAAATGAAAGCGCCACAAAATCATGCCAAGTTCATGAACAACAGATGAAATATTCTTGTCGAATGAAACTGCAATTGTATTTAGGGAAATGGCATTGTCTGAACAAATAGTGACAATTTTAGTCTTTTAAGAGTGACATTTGAATATTAAGTATATTGTTGATAGAAAAAAAAAATAGGAAAATAGCTGATTAAAAATAATGAACAATGAAAAATGTTGATATTTCTGCACTTTTGTGATTAATTTGGCTAATATTTTAATCTCTAGTAATACATTTAAAGACATGTTCTATCACATTTCTGTTAAATTGACATAATATGCTCAGACTATTGTTATCGGGATATAAAATTATAGTGATTTTTGTCAATATTGCCCACCCTTAATTGTCGTACAATAGTAAATTGTGGCATAATGTTAGGGAAATTCCACTACTGTTCCAAGAACAACTCCTGGCTCAGTCTTTAATATCTGTCTTGCGTTATCAGAGGTTATAATACTCCCAACGGAAGCATAGGTTTGAATGAACAATACTACAATGTGTTGACTGTTCATACCTCTGAGTCAACAAATTTCTCCAGACTCCTGCCTCTTTTTACACTCTTTTTTGAGCTACTCTTTTTTTGAGCTACTTCAACACATTACTCATTTCAGTATCTTTCATAATCTTCCACATTCCACATCAAATGTCTGTCTTTTAGAGTGAACAGTAGGAGAAACCATTTTGAAACCATTAACAATAATCTCCAAGAACTCCAAGAATTAGTTTAATTATAACTTCTATTTAGCAACACCATCATTGTTCAGCGCTCAACGTTTCAACTGCATCCACAGATCTAAACAAGACAAAATTAAAGATGAGCGCTTATTACCACAGTTTACAGTAACAGCAGTAGGATTAAATGAGCCATGATACTTCCTGGCTCGCTTTGTCAGAGAAGAAGAAGCTCATGTGGGAGAGACTTTTAGGGGATGATGAACAGTTGTTTGTTTAGGAAAGGAGTAGGAACAAAAAAACACTGGCAAAGAAAATGAAAAAGAATGGAGGAAAGGAAAGTCTGAAGAGGTGATGGCAGAAGGAGGAGGGTTGACAAAGGGTGACAGCTGTGACGCTAATCCTACCCTTCCACTGTATGTACACTCGCACACACACAGAGCTTCAATCAGTGCATCATTAGCTGAGTTTTCCCTTTCCATCTACATGTCCTCCTATCAACCTGGGGCCCCACTTTAGTGCTTGTTGTTCTCCGGAGACAAGGGGCCAATTACAGTGATCCGCTCTTAAACCTGCCTCTCCAAAATGCCATTAGAGTCAGATGAATGGAGCAGGGCAAGTACAGTCGGGGTATTAGCCGTGGTGTTAATGCAAGCTGGGATATATCAGGAGAGACGCTGACTCCTTGGAGGACACAGAAAGGAGCAGTGGGGAATGGGAATTAACAATAAAAAACATGCTGCTGCTTGTCTAGGGTCCAATCAAAACTCAACAAAGGGAAAGAACATAAAAGGGGGCTGTAAATGGATGGGTGGATGGATGAGGGGCGGACGCACCTCGAACAGAGAGATCAGACAAGATAAACACGCACGGCCCAGTGGGTTCAATCCGGGAGGTAGAATGACACAAAATGTAGTCTGGCTGTTTGGAAAAGGGTCAGTAAAGAGGAACAATATAATAGGGTTAGAATTTTGACTGAGGGAGTGGAATGGATTATGTGGTGCGTGGATACCTCTGAAATGTTATTCAATTTGAGTAAAAAAATGTTTTCACTTTTCACTCTATTGTCCCTGTAGGGAAACTTGTCCTCTGCATCTGACCTATTTTAGTCCTGGAGTGGTTATTTGAAAGACCAGGTTTGGATCTGGTGGTACTCAGAAGGCCAAATATTTTCTTGGGTGGGACTTGGTGTGAAAAGATTAAGAACCCCTGGATTAGAACATGCGATACAGGATATCCATGTTCATCCGTACATTAGTTTAAATATTACATTTTCTAATGTACAGGTTTTCTTATAAATTACTTTGGTATTAATACTAATTTGTTTTGACTAGTTTTGGTATTTAGTTAATCGGACCAGATTTGGTTTTCACATTTTTTGTTTTTTGTTTAAATTTTAAAGTAATCAATCAGCAATTTATTGTTTTACGTTCAATGACCTTGCAGCACTGGGACCATATCGGCCCACACAAAGAGTCCTGCCTTCTCACATGCGCCGCATCAGCTACTGCTGTATAGTCGCGTTCAAATGCTCATTGTGCTGGATCCTTGCTATGGCTCTCACTCCAGAACAATAGCCCAGGGCCAGCCTCGTTCGACCCGGGAAACACTTCAGGGATGCACTCTCAGCGTGTGGCTCCGTGTTCGCTCCATTAGCACTAAAGGAGGGCGGAGACGGTCATATCCAAGCAGATGCCTCACTTCACTTGTTCACGAGGACCGCTGCGCAGCTGTCAAAGACCCAATCGTCGCTCTGTTACCTGCTTCACTGGACGAGGTCAGAGGTGGAGACCATAGGAGGCCTGTATGCAGCTGCGCCAATGGACTGACGGAGGAGTGCTTTTAAAAACTATTATCACTGTCGGGGTGTCAGCGGGTGCCATCAGGAGTCATTCAATCACAGAGAGGTTGTTTTGTGATTTTAGGGTGTGGCTTTTACTGCAAAGAAAAAAAAAAAGGATAGCCAAAAGGCAAAGTAGTAAACAAGTCACGTTCAAGTTCGTAAATAATTCATGATTCCTGTACTGAAAGGTTTTGCATACAAAAACACCCAAACACTAAATTGTACTTACACTAATTAATAAAATAATTGCTGCTATTGCATTCTCCTCTGATACCAATTTGTTTACCATTAAATAGAGAATTTAATCGTTTTTGTCATGAGACTGGCTGTGTGGTACCAAGGTTGTTTGGGAGGTGAACAAGATTAAACCTCCGAACCACCCACATAAACATAACATGTCAATCTTTCAGATCTTTCAACATCCAAGCAAGAAGCAACCGTTTTGACGAATGTAGAGGGGTGTATATTTATGGTAATAGTCTAAAATATGAATCCTAAAATCTTTCTCTTCGCTTTGATCTTTTTTGTTGCAGCGTGCGATCAAGTGTACCAACATGTGTGTACGTCTTGTGTCCTGTCATGGCTTGCCTTTAAATATTAACTATCTCCAGCTGTGAAGACGTGTAGGAGGGGAAGGCACAGGACAGCTAAGGGGGGAGAAAAATAAATGAACATATGCCCCCCCTTTACCCCTCCTTCACCCCTCTTTTGCCCCTCAGGCTTGTTCCGTACCAAGAAGAGGAACAGAAGACTGGCTGCGGGATGGGGAAAAATGGGGTCTTCACTCAAGATGAATGGACTGGGACCTGGGAATTAGACCAGACAGTGTAGGGACACGTGGGGGCTTGTATGATAGTAAAAGTGCAAAAACGATATATATAATAAAAAAGAAAGCAATGGTAGTGGGTTTTGATCATCACCCCACTATGAGTGAATTATTCATAACATTTCTCTTTCCTATTGCCCCAATTTGCCCTGAATTCCCCCAAATTTATAATTCATCTCCACCCCTGCCTTAGATTTGGTTTGAGCCGACTGTCCATCCATACCTGGCATCTCCCGTGAGTCTGTGCCTCTCACCCGCCCCTCTCCCTCTCGCTCTCGTCCTCTCTCTGGCAGGGTCATACTTAATGCATGAGCCTGTTGCAGTGAGACAAGTCTCGTCTCCATGTTGTCGCCATAGCAGAAAAATACCCCAGATCATGTGAAATAGCACGAGAGACATGCTTCTGCTCCATTTCTTTATGTGTCCTTTATTATATGCAACAGAGTGGATTGGATTTCTTTGAAGCATTTTTCATGTTTGTAATAAAATTGCTATACGTTAAGAGCCAGGCCTTGTATTGGGAGATGTCAAAGAGTGCCTATTTTCTTTTTATCATCTTACTGGTGCCCTGGTTGTTGACTTTAAAAGCTTTTTTTCATTGCCCCATGATCACTTTTCCACAAAGCATTTCATCACCCCGCCTTCCCCTCTTCTTTCTATCTTCTACCTTTTTTACTTATCAATTTAATAAACTGCTGCTCTAGCGCTCTGGCAGGATGGCTGATTAATTCAATATTTGTGATTTTAATGGGCAAAAGGGGCTCCGGACTCGGCGGGCAACCAATATCTGCCTCATGCCGGTACACTTTGTTTAAAAGCAGAGCCAACATGTGTGTAAAGATCGATGATCCGTAGTCAGTTCAAAATGGAAATTCACCAGTGGAAAAAAACACTGCAGCACTTTTGTTTATCTAGAATCAGGGAACACAGGCAGTGCATTTATCAATACTGGCATTAGCATAAGCACGGCTCTTAAAGACTACTCCCTCCCACCACAGTGTCAAAACATCACAACAGGAAGACTGTATTTTGTCAAAGAACCGCACATTTCTACCCGCCCCCAACCAGCGTTTTGTCACAGGTCAAAGGTTAGGGCCAGTGTGACACAAAGCAGCAGAAAATAAAGGTTGTAAAAGAAGGCAGGAGGGCAGCCGCCTACTCTCTCTCTCTCTCTCACTTCCTCCTCTCTGGCTCTGGCCATCCTGGTTGCCATACCAACGGGGTCTCCACGCACTGCATCCCCTTGTACATACAAATTCAGTTATGCACATGCACGGCTATCGGCTTACAATGCGCACGCACGTAGACGCTCTCCAACAGGCGATTCCTTTAAAATCATTCACATTACTCTACAACTCTATGAATGAAAACTGCCTGTGGTTATGTATTGTCCATAGCAACTAGTTCAGTCGCAGTTAATGCAGTTTTACTTTGTGCCAGTCCTAAGATCAAATAAATGGAGAGTAGCGCCTGGGAGGGCATCAGGCTTTAAAACCTATGGGCACTAAGGCTAGACATTCAAATTACAATTGCCTTATAAGTGAAATCAGGCCAAAAGGCACATGACTGGGGCGACCTTGAAGGAGAAATGTTGAAAGGAGCGATTATATTGCGTGAGCCAAATAAATCATTTATGCTTTTGTAGTAGTATATTCTATATTCTAACTTACCACTGTGAACCGGGGATTCAACCACTCACAGCAAAATCACACTGATAAAAAATGTATGAGCTCAAAGCAGCTGCAAACTTATCCAACTGTAAGAAACAAAGTAGCAAACGGAAGAACAAATATTCCCTAAGTACTTGGACAAATCTCCACTTTGGCTCTCGCTCTCTCCCACATAAACCTACAGTCACTCCCTGAATGTCAGGAAAGATACCACAGACTGAGTGATTTATTTATTGATGTTTTTCCCCTTAAGACACAATGGGAATGCTAGAATAAAAGAAGTAGTGAATAATTTAAACTGCAGGCCTTGGACTCATTAAGAGATCACTGAGAGACGTGTAGAACGATGGAGGGATGTGGAGAAGAAAAAAGGGCATCACCAACGGGAGCTCAGAAATAAGGATTATAAAAGGGAAAAAAATATAAATATAAAACTGAAATGAAAAATGAGTATGACCTTGACAGAATGTTCCAAATGTTTCTCGCTTTGTTGATGGGCAACCTGGTCACAGATGAAGCAGAAGAAAATGAATAGTATAGAAGTAAACAGATTTTTTGTTTGGTCGTCATTTTAATTACTGTGAACCAAAATGTATAGTAGGTGTATGTTATGTGTCATGTTTAGTTGTGTTGTATAGTGAATGGATGCTGTGTGTCTATTTTGTGGAATGGTGTTCTTTTAAAATGCACCATTGTGAAAACAATAAACTTACTAAGGTGGTTTGTAGGTTATACAACAGTACATCGTGATTGATACAGGGATGCATGTCGCGATACTTTTATACAATCACATTTACATTTTGTAAACTTTTTAGAGGTATATATAAAGTGGGTTACATATTCTATCGTGAGATTCTTGGCAATACCCAGCCCTGGTTCCTAGGGATTATTGTCAATGGACACTTGGATCCTGTTCTTGTTCAACCGTTTAAATACTTTTTTACTTTTTGGGACAACGTTTAAAGAAATATGGCTGTAAGAACTGTTGTGAGAAAAGAATCATCTAAACTAGTGATGGGGGGAGTACTTGAGCTAAAAGTCTGGTAATGATCAAAAAGCCTAGCGTAATCCTGCCATTGAAGCGGATCATGTTGCCTTGATATGTGTTGGTGTGTCATGGCGCGTATCAGTGAAGATCAGCCATGTGTCAGCAGGTCAGCTAATCTGTGTTGTCGGCTAATGGAGCGGGTGCTGCAGATGGAGGGCAGCCTGTAGCTCTCCTCGGGGTTGGGGGCACGTGAGCGACTGCAGCTCAATGAGATAATGTGGTTATGCCGAGCCTTCCAGTCAGTAAGTCGCAGAAATGAAGATGTATGGACACAGCAAAGAGGCAGAATGAGGAGTTATAGAGGATACAGATGCTGCAGTGTGGTGGACTGTTAAAGATCACGAACATGGCTACGTCTTCTCTTCTTCGTCTGTTAAACACTCTTTTTGTTCAGATTAACGGAACATTTATGTCTTCACAAGCAGTCTTTAAGGTCATTTTATCGCCAAAACAGGTTGTAGACCAGTTTTCTTTCCTCTCTTATTAGATTATGTGGCCTGTAGGCTTTATTAAAAGGTATAAAAAAGAAATGGGGATGAAGAGTAGGGAAAAGACATTTCGCAAACCTGGAATCAATCTAAGAATGCTGAGAACAGGACAGAGGTTTGCATCGTTGCAATGCTGCGGCAACAGACATGATGCTCTTGGATCTGACAACACTCAAGCTTTCTCTACACAGGTTACGACAATGTTTTTCCGTCTTGTCTAGTTAGCATTACAGGACTGGTTCAAACTGGTTATAGGCATCAGATGGAGCACTATAGTTTACCATAGGCACAAATCACATCTGGAGGCTATTTTAACCACTATTATGTCTCTCTGTATGAGTAAATATTCCCTACACATTTTCCCCATAGACATTGATACAAAAACAAACTGCTCACAGCAAAACAGAGAATGATTGACCAGAAAGACAATATCTTGAGTGAGGAAAAAAACAACAAATAACTTGAAATGTCACCTTTTTGCACAATGTTACAAGCTGACTGTTACATTTTTTAGATATTCAGGTTGGTTGATACAATACGTGGTGACAGGTTTAGCATAAAATTCAAATGGGGTCAAACATATGCCTTGTTCACTAATGCTATAGGTGCTCTTTGGTGTCCACGTATATATCCCTGCGACGACAGCAAACTGCTCCGTCTCCAGGGGTTAAATAATCAATATGTCCCAATCTAATCTTTTCTGTAAGCAAAGAGAAGCATGTGTGTGTCCTTTGCAGCTTGGACGGACTATTGTCTCTTTGGTTCTGCATGCACCGTGGGTCCTGTAGGCGTCATCTACTTCATTAGCCTCACCGCCAGTCAGATTGTGCCCCTGCAGCACAAAGCACGCTAATTACAGACACACCCAAAGTGTCCGCCACAAGATGTATGGCGCGGTGCATACAAAAACGGCCACACATGCTATGCTAACTCGATAGCCGAGCTTCTTGTTATGCACGCTGCAAATTGGGAGCACGCACGGTCAAATACACGCAGTTTATGAAAGCGCTAGGTGTGATTACGCTTTCAATTATCTCTGTGTTCTTTGTATCAGGATAGTTTTGCGACTGCTCAGAGGGGTCTGCATGACTAAAGAGGGCCAATCATGCCATTATGAAATTATGGGCTGGGGCTATTAGGATCGACCTTCTGTGAACGCTCCATGCACATCCTCCTCTCCGGTTTATCTCTCGCAGTCAGCATCTCCCCCGCTTTCCCTCAAGCCAACATCCACAAGGCCTGTTTGTTTTTTTCACATGCAATCTGACCTTCACCACTACCACTTTATTGCTTTGCTTTAGCGATGACTTAGTGACAACACCCAGTGTTTGTACAGAGAAGCTCGGTGGAAATCCTTGACTGAATGGGGTTGTGTGCAGCTATTCTTCCACAAGAGAGAGAGCGAGTGATACAGAGAGATCAGAGACAGGTGAGAGGGAAATATTAGAGGCATGTGAGGTTTGAGCTTTAGAGCAGCTTTGGGGAGAAAAAACGGAAACTGGGCCAATCTTTAAAAAGAAGTCTTTGGGACCAAGATGTGGGGAGTGAGTCTGCAGACTGTAGAAGGTAATTTAGGACATTTTACTTTTTAAGTGACTAGTACCAAGCTCAGTAACATGGGCCTGATATACATTTATAAACTACTTATTTATTTAGTTATTTACACTATATTTTAACCAAGAGAACCTCACTGAGATTAAAAATATATTTTTCAAGATTGTTCTGGCCAAGAAGCCAAGAAGCATCAACATTCAACACTTATTCACATGCTGCTGAATGTCTCTGCCTACTCTTCACCCCCATTTCACCAGGCTTGTCCAAAAAAGCTTATGTGCTAATAATAGTTTATAGGTTTGTCGAAGGCTCTCAAAGCACTACACTACAGTCATTTTTCATTCATTTCATACTCAGTGGTGGTGAGTACTGTAGCCATAGCTGCCCTGGGCAGAACCGAGGCTGCCAATCTGTACCATCACCATTTACCTGTGTTAATAACAGATTGGACACTACTAAATACAGAATCACTTGAAGACTGACCACACAATATAACTGACAATGACTTCCTCAACAGGTGGATACAGTTTTAACTGGTAAACTATGAAATAACATCCATAGATGCATTGTCATCTTATAGAAATTACTTTGAAAAATGTTAGCTACATATCATTCAGTTTGCAACATCTTGAGTTCTATTTGACATCCTGTCTATGCTTCTTCTACAAAATGTTGAACACCAGGAGTTTTACATAAAGATTATATTAGTATTCTACTCACTCTACAGACATGATGTGATTTTTCTCATAAGTATGTGTGAGGTGTTGTATTGAGTGAAGTGCAGGTGGGGGAGGTTTGAACCAGTCTGAAAGAGGGGTGTCGACAGCCACGTGGAGGGGGGGCCGTCCCTGGGGTCAGGTGATAAGTGGTCTATACAGCAGTAGAGGACACAGCTGCAAGAAGCTTGTGTGACACGCCAGGACGAGAGCGAGCCCATAGGGAACACTGCCACGCCCTGCATGACCTGCCACCTTCAGCACAACAGGTTCGATAGACAAAACTGTTGTCTTTTTCAGATTACAGTTTGATGATGCCATGCTAACACAGTATTTATTTATTTTTATTCCAAATTGTGAATGGGATGGAACAATGACCAGTATTAAGATATACCGCTGTATTGAAACGAGATAGTATCAACACTGTGAGGATGGGCTTTGTGGCGGTATTGACAGAGCTCATTTATAAGAATAATTAGCACTCTAACAGTCTTGAGTTATCAAATGTATCATTTCTGGTAATAATATAGGTATAACATGCCACAAATAAAGTAAGCAACCATGGATTAGTCTCAAGTCTTTCAATCCATGTATGCGTATTCTATTATATAGACTTAGTCACTGCAGGCTACTTGTTTTACCCTGAATTGTTCTGTTTACCCAAATCTTTCTGCAGTGAAGTAAGACATAACAAATGAGCAATACAAATACTTTTCAATGTTATAAAAAGTTCCTTGTTTTTGCTACGCATTAAAAAATATGAAACTTATTCCGTTATTTTTGGTCATGGGTATCATACTGTGCGAACTTCATACAACCCCAACCCTAAACAATTTCAACATTCATATTTTAAATAAAAATATCTATTAACATTGACTATCCTCCCCAAAAAATATTTTAACTTACAAAGTATTACACAATTATGGAAAATCTACAAACTTGATCATAAATTTATATTAGTGTCAAAGCCCATTAACCTTCTAATATTATCTATGAATATCTGCATATTTAATACTATTCTTGCCTTCCCCCTCCTTAATTATACATTAGCCATGTGATGTCATCTGAAAACCCAGCTTCACATCCCACTCCGAGTCCAAAAAGACGTCATATTAGCAATATAAGTGGTGTCATGCAAAATATGTGTTTCTGACTCGTGGCATTTCCCATCATGACAAGCTTCAGGATCTCAGTGTCAGAAGCATTAGTCAGAGCGTCTTCACATTGGCTATAATCTCCTCACTTCTTTTGCGACACTTGGGGAAATGAGCTGCTGCCAGGGCAAGGTCACACATGGATCTGTGCTGAAACATTTCCATGAAACGTCGCCAGTCGCTCAAACAAGGATTTTCCATTTTTCAAGCCGTGTATTTCAGACATACACTACAGTGCCAGTGTTCAGAGGAGAGAGATCTAATCAACTCCAAATGCGTGTTTAGTGTCTTTAGAGTAGGGTTTTTAAATGGCTCCCAGGACTTGGTTATTTGTATTATCCAACAATTAACCAGGAAAGACAAAAGCATCTTAGCTAAGCCTTTATGTTTGTTAAAAGTTGCAAATACAGCACTTCCCATAAGTGTTCCCTGGCTAATCAAATTTAGGGTCCTCTGGGGATAAGACAGGAGATGCATCCCCTTTAAACCGCAAGTAAACAGCTAGTAAACATCTCTGCAAAGGACTGGAAAGGGAAGACTGCATTCATTCATTTTTTATATCTTTTTAAATGTCTCAAAAACGATCAGAGCTTCATCAACTATGCCACTATTTATCTAATACTGCACCTCCTCTTGCCATTCGTCAGCGGCCACATATTTGTATAAACTTGTACTCAGTTTCAAATAAGTAATTTCATTGATTTGTTTGCAGAGCGAGACAGAAATCGTTTTTTCTTTATGCCGTGACTGCATTTATTTTCTGCTTCATACTCAATCCGCATTGCAACGAAAAGTCCATTTCTCAAGCGCTTTTACAAATTCATCAGCCAAGACATTTTACTGGGCCTCGCTAACATTTTAAGGGAACATTTCTGACGAGATTATCGCCACTGCGTCCTGTTAGATCGCCCTCAGAAGGAATCTTATTTCTACGCATATTAAAGTCTGTTTATAGTGTTACAGAAGTGCAGAGAATGTTTTCCCAGGGTGCTTTGGTCCAGTGGAGTCTTCAGATCAGTTTGTTCGTGCCTCTCTCATCTTCCTGTCGCACATAAACAGCTAAGTCAGTCTTTCGGAGCATTGCTGGTTTGGGTAATTGTGTGGCATGACTTGTCAGTTTAAGCCAATTTGCCTACCATTCAAATGAGAAGATAAAAGACATGTGAGAGGGAAATGATGGGAAATGGAGTTTTTGATACGTGTTCTTTTATGCATTCAGACCACCTGTTTGCGCCTTTATTCAGGTCAATATCGTCGCGCAGCACTCATTTTGTTGGATGTAAGCATTCATCAAAAAAGGTGTCAATATCATCCGTCTTCTCACCGGCATCACTATGACAACCTCCTGACTCCAGCATCAGCATCGCCCCTCCCCCCCTCCACATGTTCCTCACCCACCCCCCACCGCACTATACCTCTGAGCCCCACTGCAGTACATATATGCTCTGTACTTTATACCCGTCATCCTTCATCTGCATCCCTCGTGTCACAGCTCCTTCTCCAGCTCCTGTTCTGTCTAAAACTGAACTTAAAAAGACCCACTGCCGTCTCCCTGCCTTTTAGTTGTCAGTTTCCCTCTCTGCTCCCCGCTGGTTAAGATTTCTAGACAAAAAAGAAAACTTGCTATTCTCCCCCAAGTCTCTTTGCTTGCTCATTTTTAGCACAGAAAGGAAGGACTCGCGCTTATGCAATGACTTCTTCAAGGGCGAAGAAAAATAACAAATAAAACTTCTACTAATTTCAGCCCTGTGACAAACTTACCAAGGTCTTACTTTTTCCCTGGTTATTTAGTTATTTTAATTGAGGTGGGAAATAAACCAAAAATGTGATATTATTGTTTTGCATGTGTGTAAATTAGAACCTCAAGTATATTGTCTTGAGAAAATGCTTCAAAACGAGCTGATAAAAAGAAAAACAACAGGAACTTAAGTAGTATAATGTAATCTTTCTGAACTTTTGTCATTAATTATAGAGTCCATTACTGTTACTAAATACTATACTAATATGTCACAATACTAAAATGTCAAACTAGTTGTTTTTTTTACTAAGGAAAACACTTAATTCTCAATACCGAATTCAATACCACATTAATAATTAAAAATACCGTTTTTGTTTTAGACAATACCCTGACATTTTCAACACAATAATACAATGAAACAATGATACACTTTTTTTATTAAACATTGTGGTCTTATACTAGATGAAGCTCGTTTCGCGAATGGTTAGTTGTCTTGTTAATATGATGTTTTTAGTGCTTGTTCAAATGAAAGTCTTGTTTCGATTAAATATCTATTAGTATCTGATTTTTTATACTTTAGACAACACTACAGTCCATTCATTTTTTTTATGCTTGAACCTCATCTATTAACATTTACAGGCATAAATTGGTGTAATCCTTCATTTGTCCAGGAGTGTTCCGTTGTAGAAAAAAGATTCCGTTTTAGTCATCTGGACACTGTTTTTGTTTTTAGAAAAACAAGGCATTTCAACTCTCATCCAAGAGGCACTCTCAATCGGCGGGTCTAGCCTGAGAACTCACATATTCATCCTACTCTGAGTAAGACCTGCTCACCAGGCAGACCCTCCTGATAATAGCGTGTTTACAGTTTCGCTTGAAACTACTGTTCTTTGTATCCTAACAAATCCTATCAAAATTATGTTGTAAGTGAGTGAGGGTTAGGGTTATTTTCTTTTTCTCACTCTTCTCTTTTATGTCTTAAACTGTTTTGAGATTTCTGTCATGTCTTTGTGATTTGAACGAATTTTTTCCTGTTGTGTGAAGCACTTTGAATTGCCTTGTGTACGAATTGTGCTCTAAGAATAAACTTGCCTTGCCTTACAGTGTATGAAAATTGTGGAAACCATTCCAGATATTCTGCATGAATTAATCCCCTTAACATATTCAAACATAGCAGTGATATGATAGTCACAAAGGTCAAAAAGGGATTCTGACGCCAACAATTTTGTATATTACTTTAGATTTGAATCTTTGTAAAATATCAATTACCAAATCTTCAGCTTTCCAAAAAGTAAGGGTATGTAGGATGAGGATGACTGCACTCATTCATCTGCCCTGTGTTATGTCTTTAATGTTATAGGAAGAATGAATCAGAATGCAGTTACAGTGCTATATCAAACCAGTGCCCTCAACTCTCTATGGAGTCCAGTCTTGAGGGAAATTTGCCAACTGCTGCCGCATCGATATATTCTGTGGCCGTAAGTGGCAGACAAAGTCCCCCCACATCTGTTATCAATATCATCAGTAAACCATTTCAGCTCTGTAACTAAATCCAATCATTATCAATAGAGTCAGCAGCGACGATCTGGGCCGGTCCGACGGGCTTGTGCGCTCCAGCAGAGAGAGGCCAGACTCCCATCAAAAGCTGCAGTGTTATCTGAGTCGCACAGCCGCAGACCCCATCCTCGTCTAGCCCCCTCTGCACCTCCAGCCCCACCACGCTCCACTGTGTCGCCCCGCAAAGAGATCAAGGACGTGACATTTTACTGGAACGCCACGCAATTTCCAGCATCGAGTAATATGAAAGAGAGTGAACAGTATACCTGGTCAACTAGCGTGCGTCAGGCGGCAGGGAGTATTCTCTGCCCTATATTAATGTCTATCCAACAGTGCATAAGCAGAGATTCAAAAGCACTATGGAGAAGAGCGCTGTTTCATCCTCTTTGCTATTTATACTGTTTGAGACGCTTCTTCACTGCTCCTCTCTCCAGGATTGGTCCTGCGCCTGGATAATTTGTCTTGCCCGCTCTTTCTTTGGGGTATAGCCCCAGCTGCGGCCACAGCTTCAGCACACTCTCCACATTTCTCTTTGCTTATGAAAGATGACAGAAACGGCTGTGCTTCAAATCCGCTGAGAGGAGACAGTGGTCCAGGCCGAGCCGAGGAAGTCGTGTGACCTTTCCCTGGGGCTAAAGCACCAATTGATGAGGATTTCTTATATAGACAGAGGCCAATGGGGTCTGACAATTTACAAAATACACACACGAGAAACAAAGGTGCTGGCAGCCAGATGTTGACGCCTTGTGAAAGTGGGCGGTCACAATAGGCCCTCTGTGCAACTGGACTGACGTACGTTTTATGAGGAACACAGAATTGGAAATGCGTCATGGTCCTGAGGGAAATCTATAATGTATAAAAGATCACTATATTTTTATTTTTTCATCACTTGCACATCTATGTTCATCTTTTAATAGGCCAGAACCTCTCGCCACAAAAAAAGCCATTGGACTCGTGAACACTTTATAACACCTGCCACTTTTACCACTATTATTCAAACCAATAACCATTTATTGCACTGCAGTGTTTTATTATTTTATTTTATTTGTCAATTCAAAATTTTATGTTTTGACATATTTTGCAACTATTAGTGTTCATCATTGTATGTTGCAACTTAATGCAAAGTTCCTAGTTTGTGAATTCGGTTCACTGACAATGGCAAACCCCTTTAAACTAATATGCTGCTGCTATATCTAAGTTAACACTGGTGGACTGCTGGTGGACTATATTTTTGTCTATGATAGTGATACGTTTTCTTTTCTACTTCTTCTTTGTTTTCATTGTTAATAAAAAAAAAAAATACAAACAGAATGCAAAATTCACTGCAAAACAAGTGTTTCCATTTAATACATGTCCAATATTATTTTAGTCCAGTCCTTGACCATCTTCTTGTTATTGTTGTTTTTGCAGTGGCTAAAAGTACATTCCACTTCACCTGTCGTTTCCATTGTTGGAGTTTTACATTTGAGATACATTATTTTAAAGTCAAATGGAAAGCCGGTATTGAAGACAGTTTGCAGTGCCTCATTAATATCGTAGTGACAATTTTCTTGAGTATTTCTTAATGCAGACAACTACTGCCTGCCAAAAGAGGATAATAACTATTAAGCATTGGCATGTGGGCTGTATACAACAAGCGCCAACTTACACATACCGTATCTCTGACAAAATAGGCCAGTAGCAATATCCTGTGTCCTCAGGGGGCTGGTATCTAAATCATCTTCATCCCATGATAGCCTGGCGCTAAACCTGCTGATCAGGCTTCTTCTTACCGTATATAGGACACCCAGACAGCGTGTCAGCAGCCTGTGCCAACTCATGCCGGCCAAACAAACACTGCTTAAGGATCACAACAACCGCTCCTGACCATTTCTCTTTCTATTTTCTTCACAATAAATGGACAAAGGCACCATTAATGGTAAAGTAGGTCCCGAACCGCAGGCAAGTGCAGGCATGATGATAGACCTGTAACATTTACTGCTGGTTTTGTTGTCCCCTTCTGAGCGTCTGTCTGGCCCAAACAGCATTGCTTCTGGGTCATAAATAAAACACAAGGCGTCCTTGCCTGTGGATGGAGGAAAACATTTAGAGTTATGAGCAAGTATAAATGGTGTATTACATGGCATACGAAGAGGATGATGCTAATCGGGCAGTAGGCAGTTCACTGTGTTTGAAACAGACAGAAACAGGTGAGGCGAGTGTGTAAATATGTGTAAATACGTGTAAATAAGTGTAAATATGTGATCCCGTGCAAATGTGACATTATACTCTGAGCTAGCAATATCAGTGCGCTCCATCTCCAGCGCTCGCCTTATCTTTATCAAACCACACGTTCACCCCAGCACTTAAACACTTCCCGTCGGATTGCTGCGGGCACCTCACTTCTCAATGGTGGCGCCAATGTTATAAAAGGAAAAGTTTCAATAAAATCAAGGTTTACAAGGAGTTATTTAAACTTAAAATCAGTAACCTTTTTAAATTCCAAAGGTTTTATTTAATAATCTATCTCCCTGTCTTACCTTTGCCCTGAATAAGAATAATCACAACTAAATAAAAAATTATAGCAAAAGCTGCAATTCTTACTAATGTTGAAGGGGTAGCTTTAAAATGTGTGCGGAAATGGCAAATCTAGTTGTAACTGCAAAATTAAAAATAGCAATAGGAGATTTTTACAAAACACAGATTACAAATAACTATTTCTAATAAAATTAGAAATACTCTCTTGGCTAGTTGGTAGGATTTTAGCTAGGGCTATGCAATTAATAATAATTTTATTGCGATTAATATTCAGTTTTTTTCTGATCATCAACGATGTGCTTGGTTCTTTTTAATCAAGAGATCTGCATTCAATCCTCTGCTCTGTCAGTAAAAGCATGTGGTTTGAACTATGGAGGAAGCTATAGATGTTGAATGGCAATTTAAAAAAGTATGTATAGTTTCTGTTCAGAAAATGTATTTTGAAAGCCATTTTATTTGTTCATAAGACAAAATAAGTTACAACTTCGATCGATCAATACAAGAAAATAATAATGATCATGATTCCATTTTTGTCATATTGCCCAGCCCTAATTATAGCCATGGTTCTATAGAGTAATTCGTATCCATATAACAATGGTGTCTGGTTAATTGTGACTTGATCAAATCCAACACACTGACACAAAATAAGTGCTCCTCTCCTCAGCCCCACCCTTGTACATGAGGCCTACAGGACCAGATCTGCAATAATTACCTCATTATGCTCGTTAACAATGTCTGCGCCTGTGTCTCTGCTCTCCTTGTCTTTTCTTCATCTGAGTGTGACAAGCTCTGCTCCTCGTCTCACTGCGTGAATCTGCAGTTCTTAATAAACGCACTCTTCCTGCTTGTTGCTCCTGATGTTGTCTCTCTTGGGGATTGTATCTTTTATCTATGCTTCGTATTAACAAGACGCTTCAGCATGCAGCTCCTCACCACTTCCCCCAAATCTGTGTGTGCAAGAGATCTCAACCAATGATTTGAAGATAAACTGGCAACAAAAAGGATACTGGTGCGTGTTATAAGATCCAAAACACAGAAACTTTTCATGCAGTGGAGCCAATGGGTGATGTAAACACAGATCATTTTAAAACTAAATATAGAGTCTCATTATTGCAAACTGTGCCCTGCATGGGACCCCTCTGTAGTGCCATGCCCAATTAGCCAGGATCAATTCAGAGTGCAAACTGCTACAACTCCAGCATCGGGCCCATTATGAAAGTCCACATCGGCGGGATGCTAACAAGGACACTTCTGGAGAGACAGCATCTTTCCTAGGTAGACAGTGAACAAAGCGTGACAAATGTATTCAGGCTGGAAAAACTCCACAGTGAGATGAGCAGAAAGCAATGTAGGTCATAAACATTACACAAAACATCACAACACGCTTATATAACTTTACACATTGGGGACGGCAGGATTTGCAAATTATTAGCCAAATGAGATGAGAGGCTTCCCAAAATACAGCAGGCAGAAGGCGAACTCAGAGCAGTGCCAGGGAAAACAGAGCTGTTTGGAGTCCAATAATGAGGATAATGCAAGAGATCAAACTACATCAGGCACAACACTGGTCTAGGATCACTTTAACGCTAAAACGAGAGCTTATTAAGTGGAGCTTATGTAATATTCAGCGATGATAATACAGCATGTTTTATATGCAATTAAAAAGACAAATAAGTCATAACATAGAATCACATTGAAACATGTAATACTGGATTCCCTGTATGACGTTACACCTGCATCATGTGGCTTGGGTATTCATGGGTTTCTGAACAGTTTGGAGTGTTATCATAGCAATAAACAATTCAAAACCAAATATTATACCTGAATGATAAATGACATCATATAACAGGAAACTGAAACCCACGAATAGGGCATAAAAAGTAGATTGGCTTGGTGATATCATCTATGCAATGGCCATACAGAATTTACTCTAATGTTTTAATTAATTTTGGTCTTTTACGGGAAGTGACTTTTGAGATAGTTATGAAAAGTTTATAAAACTTTTAAAACAGCAATAGGAAGAGTTGAAGAATTGCCATAGATGTTAGTCTTTTCATAATTTACTCCAGGGCACTGAAGTCGGCGTTTATTTTATTTTATAATGAACACTTAAGAGTCTTTTAATCTATCTCTGCCGTACTCGGTGACATTTTGCAACTACTTGACATTTCAGTTTCGTGTCTGAACCTTAACTCTCCCCCGCACTGCTTAAAATCAATTGGTTGTCATGTTTCTTTTTCACGTTTGCTTTCTGACTGGCATTGCCCTGTTTTGCCCTGCTCCTTGCCTGGCCCCCTAGTCTGCTGCTGCGTTTTCTTGGTGGGCGTAGTGTGTAATAGGATGGCACAGTAGGTGATCTTAAATTAGGCCAGTGTATGGGGATTACTCACCCACTCACAACCAGATCCCCCCACTACTGTGTAATCCAACACTAATGAATATATCATGGCTGACACAGCAGATAAGGCATCTAGGAACTACAGTCACAACACTGCATCGTCGACAGACAGTAGCTGGCTGTTTACCCACAATGCCTTGGCGCCGGAGAAGGCACTGAGAGTACCAGTGTATGAGTGGCTCGCTTCATCTATCTCAGTTATGGCTGATTCAAATGAAGTGTGAGAATAGAGTGAGAAAGGCTAAATGAAAGAGTCGATACACTTAACACTAAACACTCCAATAGGGCACTAACATAGATTTAATACTAAACCAAAGTGTGAACAAAATGAATTTCAATAAGATTCAATAGAAAGAACTCCATTTCAATACAGCACTTAATATGAAGGACAGTAGAAGTGTCAGAAACATCCATTTTCATATGACATCATTGTTTTAGATTGACACTGTATGGAAAATGTCCATAATAATTATTAATGAAACTAACATATTAATGTTTGCTCCTTGCGCTTGGAAAGGCCTTGAAATAATGTATTAATTTGTTCATTATGTTCATTCCGCCTTACAAAATATGTCGGACAAACCAAACCAAAGCAAAAATTAGACTATAACTTAAACTAAAGTATATAGTAATTTATGTATGTGTTACTGTTAACTCGATAATAATTAGTTTATTTGATATTATCATGTTTTCTTGGTAATATTAAAGATATAGATCAACACCATTCTAAAACTATATAGGAAACGTTACATTTTGTCTTTAACTGCATATGTTATTTTTTTCAGTATTGATATTCAAATGAGTATCTAGATTTGACTTTGTTTTAATATCACTTGGTATCTGGGTAGTGATACTTTTGACAACCCTAATCAGTGTATGGTTTGGTATTAATCATGATAATAAACCATTAATCAATCAAGATCTCATGGTTTTACATGCAATCTTCAATTTTGGATTAAAAAAGAATAGCTGGTGTGAAGAGGGGCAGGATAAAAGTAGCTCGGTGCAGCAGAGGGAAAAAGGAAATCAAAGAAAGTGTCAACATCTCTGGAATAAAATGATTTTCAGAGAGAGCGGTGTGATATAACAAAGACATACCTCATACCGCCCACAGGAGTAAAGATACATCACTCTCAAAATTTTCATTAAATATGCAGCAACAAATCAATAATTAGTAAACCAATGCTGTCATGTTGCTCTAATGTGTGCTTGGTGCAGTGTAATTGACGCCAGAGGACAATGGGTGTATGACATAATACACAAAACAGGCTCGGATCAGTCTGTTACAGTGGTGATAGGCTGAATTAAATATTATTATCAAGATGTTTTAGTCCATAACAAGCAGATTAGGTGTCTTCCAATCCTAGTTATGCTTACAATTTCAGACCAAATGAAACAGTTTACAATCCAGCGTGTTTACAGCATGTGTATGTCCATTGACCGAACAAATAAACCTTAATATTACATGTAACAACAAAAATACACAGTAATAAATGCATTGTATATTTATTGGTGTGTGTCTTTATTTGTATGAAAGTCCGCAGCTCTGTTTGCCTTTTAAACTGCACTTTTGGGACAATTATTATTTGAAAAAAACACACATTGTGCAGTCAATAAGTGTTGGCCACAGGTTCAACTTTTGCTCAAAGCATTTAAAGCAGATTTAAAGGGTACTTAACGCTACAACATGTTTTTTTTCTCCCAAAACACGAATAGCAACAGGTCAACAAAATGTGTTAATTTTTTGCAAGGAAAATGAATGTAATTGTGTTTTGTATTGTGGCACATCATGAAATGTGGGACATTGTCTGGGACGAGGGACAGGAGCATAAATGTCTGTGCAGGACAAACAAAAGAAGCGCAGGTGTTCACACACGAGGGCGGACCAAAAGTAGTGCACCTATGATTACGCACAAATGAGAAAATAAAACAAATAAATAAAATGGCTGGACGGACGTGGGTAAGTAAGCTATGATTGAAACATCTTCCACAAAATGATCTAAATGGAAAGCACAAGTTGAGCAGTCTCAAATGTAAAACTTTTATCACTAGCTAAATGTTGACACTGTTGCCAAAACGCTAGCTAACGTTAACCAACACTTAAATCCACTAGGATTTATTCAGACTTTTTAAACGTTAAAAATTGTGGAACTATTAAACTTGTTTTAAACTTATTTAATAGTTCCACATTTTTTGCAAGCAAATAATTCAGTTTATAGTTTGTCCCACAGACGTATACAAAGTTACGTCCTATTTGTGAACGAATGTGGACTTACCATGAAGCTGAGGCCATCAGGGAGATGATGTCATCTTCCCCAAATAAAGACTGTAAAGTCAAGGCCGATGTTGATTTACAGTCTCCCAAACAATAAATCAAAGACGGGCGGATATTCTGTGTCAATGCGTCATTCACGCAGTAAACTGCACAATCAACAGTGCGTCGACTTGTACTGCGCAAAAACAGTGGACAGAGGGGCAATTTAACCTAAATATAATGCGAAATTAAGAACAAGGAAGCAATTGACAGACAGGGCAGCTTTCATACAGGAACTGATGTAAAAAGGGGGTTTTCTGTAGCTCCCTGTACAAAGACATTTTTCAAAGGCTCAGATGAACGCATCAAGGCAAAAGGAAGGTCAGTCAGTGGTATCTCTCATTTATATTCAAGATATCATGTGGCTACTCTTATTGGTTTTCAGCAATTGTTTGTAGCCTCTATATATATTGTGCCTTGGAGCTGGAAAACCTAAGGGAATGTCATTTAGAGACATTTTATGGACACTTTCCCAAATCTCTTTCGTATCGTTTTCAAACACAGATTTTCATTTTTCCCATTATTGGTTCCACAATAATTGTTAATTCATCTGCTTGACTGAAGCAATATCCACAGAGGGTTTTTCCAGTTTTGTAATTGTAACCACCAATATGATATTTGCTACCCTGGGGAGCTCTGCAATCTTTCCTCTCTCTCAAACACCATTGAACACTGTAACAAGGTAATTCACTTTCCCAAATTAAATTCATTTCCATATGTGACGCGTCTATTTGGGGCACAGTTTTCCATCACAGGTTCAATAGTATAATTGTGTTGGATTTATTGCTCTTTGTCTAAGAGCCACTTTCTGGGAAGGCAGATTGGACGAGGCTCAGTCATTATTTTGATTAAGACCGTCTGTCCACTGCTGCATGAATACTGATATGACTGAGAGCAACTAAGTGTAAAGGGAAATACCAGCGGAGGCAGTGGAAAAGATGCATTTCATTGGCCTATCATAACCTAAATGATTTAGTATTATATAAAACTTTTCATTTCATTCATTCCTTCATCATTTATAGGTAAATGAATATATACTGGTTTATACACCAAGTTTGTCCTATACATTTATATTCATCTTATAGAAAAACTGATCTCATCTTGGAAATGATAAACTTTCAGAATTTTATTACTTGTATAATCTGGTTTTGTACTTTTTTATTTATTCTGGCCGAAGACTTAATTTGACAAGATAGGACACAACAGAATGAAATGGGGAAAGAAAGAGTAGAGACATTCAGCAAACTGGTTGAGGCCTGGTGAACCTACGACGCCGAGGTGATAACAAACACATGTGTGCAACACCTTAAACCACTACACCACCGGCGAGCATCAACCATGGATGCTATATTTGGACCCACCAGTTGAAACCGGGTTTCCTGGCACACCCTCTACCTCTGTATATGTTTTGGCTCCCCCTTTTGTCTCCGTCTCGTCACCTACTTCTGCTGTCGCTATAATCAGTTTCCCGTGGCTGCCTTGTCAATCCTTCTGACCCTTAGCTCCTTAAATCACCTCAATGTATTCCTCACCAAACCCTGACAGCCCCTCGACATGATCCCCCACCACTTGACACCCAGCGGGTGCACTCCCATCCTCCCATCTGCCCATCCCAAATTCAAACAGCCCCCAAGATGCAGCTGGAGAGGGAGGAAGGAGGGAAAACTCCCCTGCTTGACAGCATACACAAGCAGAGGAAAGATCCAGAGACTTTTCAATACAACTCAAGGGATTCACCCAGCGCACAAGTCTTTGAATGTGTGAGTCTACAACTGATGGTCTCTGAGGAGGACACAAAGCAAAGCACAGATGAAACAATTGTTGACACTTCTTTCTGAGCAATAGTTGGTTCCTTTAACCCTTGTCTAACCCAGTCTATGCTGTAATGGCTGAATCACCATAAAGTGACAAGTGCAGCGCTTTGATCATAGCAGATGCTTAAGTAATGAGGCCAGCAAAGCAACATTTGAGAATAACTAATTTTGGTGCAGTGCAACAGGGCTATATGTGAGTGCTCATCTTTGTATGCGTTTTTCAGAAGTACTGGTAAAAGGGGCCTGGGGCAATAACAGGTGTCTAAAGAGCAAAAGGGCAGTGCTGGACCACTCTTCTCTGGAGTTGCTAACAGGCAGCCGGCAAACATACCCCTGCTCTCCTCCTACACAGTATCAGTGCTTTACTTCAGCTGTAGGGCCGAGGGCAGCTGGAAAACCGCCAAACCCTGCAACACATGTTATTATCTGCTGCTAATGAATACATAAAAACAACAATATCCAACCTGAAGGTGGTGGTGAAAAAGTAGAATGAGTAAATGTAGGTGGATTTTTTGTCTAAGAAAATTATACATGAAATGGTTAATTCTTAATATTTTAAAAACAAATTGTATTCAGACCTGTGCTGAAGACAGAGATGCAGAAACGCATCTTCCAAAAATGTTTGCTCATAAGGATTCCTCCAAGACAGTTATTATTAGGACTGAAAAGAAATTTAGCCTGGGCATGAGTAAATTAATGACTCATGTATTTAATGTTCAAACTGTTATGTGGTGCTTTCTGATGTTCAAACATTTAGAAACTCTATGTTGTGAGATACTGACCTAAACTCCAATCAAGTCAAATCCCCCTGATTCACATTCACCTTGGCCTCATTTCTGCTCCTCTCTGTTTTCCTGATTGCAACAGTGCAATTATTTATACCTTTAATTACTCTGCCTCCAGGTTTCTATAGATCCTTGAGGACCATCACTCATGGCGACCTTGGCCTTTTTCCTATCCCACTTGATCCTTCAATCCCTGCCTTCAATATCCACTGCATTGAAGATGGTTGAAAGGATGCAAAGTGGTCTCTCTTTCAAAGGATGTCCACTATCTACTCCTTATCTGTTATTGGTTTCATAGTTGTTTCCTCCCCTAGCCTTTTTTGCTCTTTTCTGCGCTTTTCAGGGCAGACCACATCTTTTCTGCTCCTCTTTTTCTTCATAAATCCCACTTCCATCCATCTTTTTGATGGGACGACTCAATTAACTGGGCAGAGCCAGAGGAGGAGATTACAGCTGCACTGCACAGCAGCAGGTTACTGATGCACTCCCATTGCAGTCAGTGTCTCTGACAACACCTCGGCTGCTCCCTGCTACATGTAAAGAGTTGTGGCTGCCTACAGAGCTCAGGCTGCATAAACAGTATGATAATTCGACCAGCAGCAGCTCTCCGGAGGCTCTTTGCCTCTGGGCACATGCACCGGCTCCATTCAGCTGCAGAGGCTGTATGAGGCACACTGTGTGCATGTGAGCACTGCAGTGTGTTTACGGATGTTTTACAGATGGTGACAAGTCATTGTCAGCCGCACTGCCCTCCCTCTTCCCCCAGGTTCAACTGGAGCAGGCGGCAGGCCACTGAGGCATGCTGGGATATTCCTCACACCACTGGGCTCAACAGCGATGAACAGATATAAAGGTATTTGACCAAATTGTGTTAGTGATAAACACTGCTGTACGGGCCGATGAGCTAACCACACATGTAACCAACAGACATCAGGTAGAGCAAACTGTCAGCGTCCCGCATCTGGCACTTCCTGTTATATCATTAACAGAAGTAGAAGAACAGTGCGTGTGCTGCAAGCACAGCAGATGTGTAACGGGCCACAGAGGGTAAGGATGGCAGCTGCATGGCACAAGGCCAGGTGAGCTCTTTATTCACTGCTACACCTGCACTGATTTCTGCATGGCCCCGCCCTGGTTCTCTCCTGCAATATCTCATTTTATATAAATATCCTCTGCTGACTCTGCTGCCTGTTGATATCCAGCTCAGTTCTGGGTTCTTCGTCTCTCCCGCTCCTTCTGAGCGCTGTAGTTTGGGGTTACTCATCCCTGTCTCTGCCCCGCCACAACAGAACTACTGCAGCAGCAGGAGATAAGATTGGTAGACTAGAAAATCATTGTAGTCTGCTGTGCTATCCAGCTGTGACTGTTTGCCTTTAATGCATGTTAAAGAAGAATTATTGATAATGTCATTTAATCAAGCACACTCTACTATTTTGTTATATGGACCAAAGTGATTTGTTCTGTACAGCGTGACAGAATGTTGAATATTTCCTGAATTCATAAGAACGGTTGCGAAACATTGACACAAACATTGACACAAACATGATTCGCTTTGCTCAAATTTGTTGATATCTTTCAGATGCTTTGACCTAATATTTCCTGGTATTGACCACAGTGATCCTGGATAGTGGGAACTCTGCTCAGATCTATTCTAATCTGCCTCTGATCTGTTATGTCCTTATTATATTGCAGCTCATGTTGTAAAAAGTTATATTCATTTTATCATGGCCCCAGTGATTCAGTGAGACCACTGCACTGTCTCTGTGCAGAGGGAAATATGACAGCAGCAATCATAGGCTGCCGGTACTTAACAACATTAAGTCATTTGGCTATTAGCTGGGGGAGGGGAACACGCACTCGTGGTGAGAAAACGAATATTCATTTTTTTAGCTCCAAAGCAACAAGAGATGTAAGGCGAGGCTGGTTTATGTCGGAAAAATATCACATTTGAATAGCAAAGCAGAAAATTGTAGACTATTTGCATAATACATTATAGATGAGCTGTTGTTAAGAAAGCCAGCAGTAATTTACTTTCACCAAAGATAAAAAAAATACATCTTTTAACAAAGCATCCAAAAACAATTTAATGCAAATAACAGAAAATAGAGGCTAAGAATTCTGAAAGCGAAAACCAAAGCCTCATTTCTCTGCGATCGTCTTCTCAAATCAGTTGGCAGTCGAGGGCAGTGTGATTCTGTGGAGACCCTGTTGCATGCAGTGCTCTAAATGTTTAATTAGCCAAAGAAAATCACCAACCAAACACGATAAAACTACAACATACAGTAGCACGTTCCAACAGGTTATTCCTCAGTGACTATTAGTGCTGGACAATCTCCTAGCAAATAAAAAACATGTAGATTTCATCACTATTGCACATCAGCCCTTAGTAACACATCAAAGCACCTATTACATGTATTCCAGTGCACATGGTATGCACAATATTATTCTTAACGAACCCAAACACCATTAAACGTTCATGTTAGATCACAGAAAACAAAACTGACTAACTCAAATAGAAGTGTATTTTTTGGTAGAGGTCGACCTAAAGCAAGGGTGTGATTCTCTAACAAGCACCTCCACCTTGCAGCCTAATTAACGTCCTCACTCCAACGCTCACTGTCGCTCTTGAGCTGCTCCAAACTGTTTGCCCCCACCAAAAACACACATCTTACCTTCTCAGAGATGCTTCCCAAAGGATTCCTCCCAAGTCCTTTTCCCCCACTTCTCCTCGGTTCACTGTCTATATGCACTATGCCTTTTTTCTCCTCTTCTCTCTATCAAATTGATTGTGCCCCTGTTCTGTGCTGATGCTGCAGTGATAGGAAAACACACCCTCCTCTGGCCGCGCTCTCTGCCTCCCTGACTCTGATTGGCTGGCTGCTAGAGGTGACATCACCCTCCCTCTGCCTCCTCGTCTGTCCTCCCTCTCCCTCTCTCTCCTCTTCACCTCAGTGTCTCTATAGGTTCTGACCATTCCTTTATTATTACACCCAAGTCCCTCCTCCATCTCCTCCTTGTCCTCTGCTGCCATCCCACTCTTCAGACTGTGTGGATTATGAGGTTCAAACGTTCACTGTATATTCAGCCAAGGAGCTCCAAGATCACTGCACACTTTTCACTTTGCTCCCATTGCAAACTGCACATTATAATAGGGCTGCAAACTAGTCTCCAATCATCATGGTACGGGGGAAAAATGTATCTGAATGATGACAGGACTCTCATTTTCGCCCTACAAAATCTGGAGCAAAGCCACTCTTCTGATCTACAGTGGTTTTTAAGGCATGAATCACTGAACCATTCTTTTTCCTCCTCCAAAAAATTATTAATTTTAATTATGACGCAAATAATAATTTTTTCCTTATATATCAATATCGTATTATAAATAAAATACATGGATGAAAGACTATATTAACACTGTACTGGTTTCTCCTAAATCACAATAATTCCGGGGAATGTGTTATCAATGCATCAAAAGTGATAGTTGAGGTTACTACTTCCTACTTATACACAAAACACGCACACACACACACACACACACACACACACACAAAGCAACATCATTTTAATGTTATGGGCAACCGTGTCCATGGAAACAGGCAACTGGACAAACAATGATCATAAATGCTCTCTGCTTTTGTTCTAATGGGGAAAAGGATTGTGTGCGTCGCTTCATACAACATACATATATTTTACACAATGATGACAATAACTTTTATAATTATAGTTATTAGAAAACATTTGCACCAGTTTATTTGTTTCAGGTCAGTAGGGCTGTAGTTGACTAAAGAAATTCTTTGTCTGTGCATCTTTTAGTCGACTAAAAAAGGGGCCAGCTGACTCACTCCCCTCTGCTGCGTTCTGTATAAATCCTCGACTAACAAAAACTTTGGTAGACAAAGACAACATCGACCGATTAACTGACTAAAGAACTACAGCCAGGTATTCCTGGCTATTTTAACATGGTTTAAATACCCTCTGGTTCAGAAGATTTAAAGGAGACACCAGTGTGGATTAGGAGGTTTGAGCATCCAGCCTATGTGCATAATACTTCGCCCACGGCACTTTCCACACTCTTTCCCCTTCGCCACAAACTACAAAGGTACAAACGATCGCCCTTGAGGTTTTCGAGTCAGTCCTTTCCACGCTCCACTAGGCTCTTTTATTGTATCCCTCCTTTAGGACACTGCAAGGCTTAAATCTATTATATTCTAATCAAAGGCCTGAACGGGAAGAGCGCTGTGTGAGGACGGTGAATAGAAATGTGGTGAGAATTACTGCCGCTGTATCTTATCCATGTGAGATAGCGGCTCGGAGATTTCAAAGTAATAAAACAGGGCTTAATACAAAGCAGTGTCTGGCTGTTTTCTGTTGTGACAAGATAATAGACTCGTATAATGTCACAGGACGATGATGATCCAGTTACACAAGGAGATAGGGAATCGCATAGCTTGTGTTATGACTCCATAAGCTGTGATCTCACATCTTAACAGGGTAAATTTATAGACACTGCCTTCTCAGACTGGTGCTGTCTGCATTTCAATCCGAGAGACAGTTACTTTTCTTATTCAGAAATCTCTGGATGTAGCTCGAAGCAGCCTGTGGTAATTAATACTATCTTGCACAAAAATGGCATGCCACAAACAAGAAATCAAGGCGCTAAATTTGGCTTTTGATTAACACCAGTAGGAAACTTGTGAACTTGTGAACACAACAAACTTAATTTTAGTTCGGACTGGATTCTTTTGTTCGTTTTCTTCCGGATGAAGTGTTTGCCCCTGGTTCCATGGATATGTCCATGTCTCCATTGACAAACTGCAGAGAACATGAGCTCCAAGATCATAGGTCGGCCTCAGAGGCCTTTGAGCTGAGTGTATGAAGAGCTCTTAAGGAAAAAGGCTGCACACATTATCCAGGACTCTTCCCATCCTTTGCACTGACACTTTGAACTTTTACCTTTTGGAAGGAAATATAGAGTTATGTCACAAACAAAAATGTCTTATAGAACTCCCTGACACCAAGGGCGGCTAACTCTATGAATCTTCAGTAACTGTGTATTCTCCGTTATTACTTGTGGTGCATTGTTTTATGAAAATCATCTTTATACGTTGCATTATGAAATGTTTTGCCAAGTGCGACATGGTTTTAATTGTTTTGGGGAAACCAAAGGCATCTGTGGACTTTTAAAAAAATGTATTCGTATTTGTATGGAGACAAGCAGGAAACACCACCAGACCACATTACAGGTCGGATCTGTGGAGAGGCAAGCTCGCTCACATTAAGAATATATGTTTTTCAATGTATTTTTAGCAACAAAAAATCCACATTGTGCACTTTTAATGTTGTTAAGTGTCTCAAAAAGTTTTAAATCACAGAAGCCATCACGCTCTTTCATCAGACTTGATTCAGCTCCCTGCAGATTGTCCAATTGGTTTTCAATGTGAAAAGAAATAGTGTTCGAGAATTTGACACTCAAAAATGGCACTATGATTTCTGTCAAATTTTTCATAACACAACGAAAAAAAACACAAGGAACAGGACATGATCAGAGAGAGTAAGAATAACAAATAAGATAATAAAGACAGTCTGTCCAAATTGAGTCGACACTATGATTTCAAACGTCATTCTTCTGTTGGCAGTATTTCACTTTTCCAAACATATTCATAGCGTTTGTTAGGCTAAAAAGATGGTTACTCCTACTCATTTCTAGCATTGGTTTAAGTTTACATGCACAGTGTACTCCTGTTTCCTGAGTGCAAACAAACAAACAAATGAACAAAACAACACACAGAAGGAAATGAGGAGTTAACATTGAGAATCAGACAAGCGTGGAGCAGATTCATGATGGATCTCCAACAAATACATGGCAATTCATTACATTTGATAACAGAAACCTCATTATTGGTACCTGTAGGAGCCAAAAAGAAACATTTACTTTTTCACCACTACAAGAAAGATGCAGACTATGTGAGATGTAATGCATACTTAGGTGTTAAAATTAGCTCTGAATTGGGTTTACAAATAAATAAGAAGGGAACCAAGTCTGTACCAAAGACATTGACACAGATTTATGTTTTGCTCCTAAAAATACCTCACAGAACAGGTATCTGGGGCAGTACCGTGTCCAGTCCAAACCCTCCATCTCCAGTCTGCCCGTGTAGAATCTCTCTTCTCTGTGTTTTGCCTCTCGCTCGACGATGCCAGCGCATGCCCATCTGCTGCGAGTGCCCCATGATTTGCCAAGCAAGCAGACAAAAGCTGGGACGGGACGGAGTAATGATTGATTAGGCCACTTGATGAAGGTGTGGGACCCTCCTCAATTATGTTAAGACCAGCAGTTCAGGGTCAACACAGCAGCCGGGAAACATGCCAGCAGTGGAGACAAAAGGTGGGATACATCTTGACCATCAGTCAATCGAAGTTAATTAGCTGCTCTTTTGAAGGCTCAGTAATTAGCTGAGAGGATGCCATATCAGTCAACATAATAATATTTTTAAGCTTTGGCAGAAATAGTAAGAATTGCCACTCAAGTTTTCTATCGTGCATCTACTAGATTGCATACTGATATAAGACAGGATTTCATGTTTTTTTTTATAATGATTACTTCGTTTGATGGGATAGTCTGTTTGGAAAATTAAATATTAGTTTTACACAAGTCAAGTGGCAGTTTGTGAAGTAAAGTTGAGAAAAAAAAAAGTTGAAAATTACAGGTAGAGTTGAGTTCTTAAAAGGGAATCCATCTATCTGTGTCATTAATACACAAAATCCATCCATAATGCAGGGATCATTTATGCACAAGAAGCATCTGTCAGTTTAAACATTCAGTTAAAGCTGGGATGCCTCATCACACACTGCGATGCTGGTAGTTGGTGTAACTCATCCCTTGCCCTCACAAACCCTTTGGCACATTGTTTATATTCTAAAAAAGAAATGGTTTTCGGTAAAGTGAAAGTGCACAGTGGGACCACCCAAGCACAGCCCATCAAAGCGCTCCTTTCAGCTGACAAGACGAGATGTGACATACGTAAACTACTGCATACTTCATTATTAGTATGCAGTAGTTTACGTATGTCACATCTGCTGCCCATGTCCAACCTGGAAGTAAAAATATCAAATTCACAAAAATGGTCAAATAAATTGTGAAAATCTTTAAAACAGTTATCTTATCAATTTTTTTAGTGAAACATGTAGTCTAACTTTTTTTTTTTTTTTACTTTTTTTTTTTTTTTTTTTTCCTAAGTTCTACTATTGTTATTAATGTCTTGGATTTATGTCTTTCGAGACACTCTAAGCCAGGGCTATTCACCTTAAGGCCCAGGGGCCAGATCAGGCCCGCCAAACAATCTGACCCCACAACCCATCTTCCAAATATTATTATTATAGATTTTTGTCTGGTTTTCTGGTTTAATTCTGGGTTAGTACAAGTTCAAACCTGGTTTTCTGTTTTTTCTGGCTTAGACCTTATTTAATTCTGCTTTAGACCTGGTTTGATTCTAGGTTAGTCTTGGTTCCAACCTGGTTTGTAGCTTATCTGGCCCAGTGGCCACTGGCCCTCAGAAAAATTATGTTGAATAGCCCTGCTCTAAGCGCTTTACATTGCATTATTAGTATTGAGTAAATTCAGGCCAGGTGTGTGAAGTGTCAAGCCCAAAGACACAACTACAGTTATCAGGATAATTAAAACATTTGTTTTTGTTACTCACAATAATGCATAAGTGAGTTCACAGTGAGCACAAAAGAAAATCAGTATTACTAACATTAGGCCTGAAGAAAGGTCGTGGCATTGTGTATTTAAAACTCTGTAGGCAGTTTTATCTGGAGGGGATCTAACATTTAGACATAGTAATTAAGATGTAACCGTGAGCGAACACGACACTGAGTCACTTACCCTGCAGTCAGGCTATTAAAACAAGACCAACACTAATATTTAAAGGGCATGACGGGTGCAGAACAAAGGAAAATTAGCTAGTGCCTTGTTGGAGATGTCACTCAGACAGATCAATACAGATAATGCATATCCTGGCTCTCAATCTGAAACAGCTCCACAGCGACAGGTTTGAAAGGGATCTCCCTCAACATTTACTGCTGCTGTCACTCTTGTTTAGCTGCAAAGGCAACTGGGCTTTCACTCAACTCCAATAGTCAAGACATTTCTGATTCCCTTGTGTAAAAGGTATTGTTTTATGCATGACATCTAACATTAAGAGAAGGAGGGGGGGCATATTCACAACAGCTCAGTGATTCTCACACTCCGGCGTGTGAGCTCCTTCAGTGGCACGCGGATCCTTCCCAGTTCAAACAATTTCTGAATTTAGAGTCAATTTATTCCACATTTGTTGTCTTCCATTGGGTTAGTCCTTTTTTTTAGACCTAGTGTAGCATTTAGTCCTATTTTAGACCAGATGTATCTCTAGTTTAAATGTGGAGGATGTAGATGTAGTCCTGGTTTGGATCTGGTGGTACTCTTAAAACCAAATATTTTCTTTGACGGTGCTTGCAGTTAAACCATTGAAAACCACTGTGCTAGCTTAAATAATTCCTCAATAAAATATATACTAAACTGTTTTTATTTGCAACTGATTTTACTTTTAGAGTGGACAACAAACACAATGTTATATTTTAGTCTGTAGCTGTGCCTAGATTACAATGGCATCCGCGATAGAGTGATAAATGGGAGAGAGCCCAGGCTAAGAGTGAATGAGTTAAAGTCTAGAGTTGCAGGAAAAGGTCTTGTAGTCAGCAAAAGACAGCGACAGAGTGAATAGCATCAGCCTCAAAAGAGGACGTGGGGCAATAAAGCAAATGGCTGCAGTCAGAGGACGTTGTGAGCAAACGGAGACAGATTAGATACAGGCACATTCGAGGAACAAGGAGACAACATGCACTCGCCGATTGTTACGTAAACATATATGAAGCTTTTGTGGGGAAAATATAGTTGCAGGAGACTGTAACAGCTAAAGGAGAAAGTGAAGAGTTATTGCGCAAAAAACATGAAGGCACAAAAGTAAGTAAATATCAGACACATCTAATCCACAATTTCAATTTCGCTGATATTTTCGGTAGAAGTAGTAAGAAGAACAAGGCAGTCGCCATCAGTATGTTTTCATGTAGGACTTTTAACGACTTGAACATGTCTAATTTTCCATAGAAGGATTTTATTTTGCATTTGATCCACCCTTCAATGCCACTGGAACAACCTGTCACGTGCAGCCTGCAAAGTGCTGTCAAAGTGGTTTCAGCAAAAGGCAGCCAATTTTCTTTTATTCTGTTGAAAACGCAAATTAATTTGAGAATTATACAATGTGTTTGAGACAGACTAATCATAACGTCAGCTGTACTTTTATATTTCACGTCACATTTATTGTATTGACTGGTTTGATACTACTGGTTGTATTAGTGTTTGTATTTGAATCAAGAGCAGTTGGGGGACCACAGTGCATCGCCCGAGCCCCCATCCCCAGATCTAGAGTGAGGATCTCCTGTTAGGTTTACTTAGCCTAACATTGTTATTGGCGTCGATGAGGGGACCAGAGCACCCAGAAGAAAGCCACACCCTTCACTGAGAGAACGCGCAAACTCCGAAATGACGCCCTTTTCAGCGTCGCCGTGACTGCTCAGTGGGATGCTGTCAGCGATCGGAAAGACATTGATCTAGTTAAAGTCATTATCTGGTCAGAAGGTCGGACAGCCAGCTCTGACCGCCGTTAATCACTCTGTAAATGAGGTAAAATGAGCCTGATTTAGTTTCCTGGCCTGTGTAAAGTGCCATTTCACCCTGGAGAGACCCAGACAGAAAGAGAAGCTTTATTGACAGCAGATCTTTGGAGCTCAGACCTGCAGAAGACAGCTGCGATGATGGACGTGGGCAGATTAAACGTCATTTTGGAGACGTCTTCCCCCGAGGCCTGGACTCTGGTGGTAGTAGCGGATGAGCCGAGGAGAGTAGAGGGGGACAGTGTGGGAGATGGGGAGGAGGTGTGCCATCTGGATTGTGGGCTTGATGATGATTGGATTGAGCTCTGGTGGAGAGGTGGAGGCCGCAGTTAGGTCTTACAGGCTGAATTTATGCCTAGCTCCTTTTAAATGTATTGACAGACTGTGAAAAAGCAGTAGTAAGTGTGTTGTCGTGAGAGCTGTTGTTAATATATACTATACTAATCTTATGAGTGTAACGTATAAAAGAGACAGGATCCAGAGTCAGAGTTTCCAACTTTGTACAAGTTTCCAGTATGTGTTACACATACTACTCCGGCTACTCCAGTCACAATATACAGTGTGTGGCTGCATGGGACAGAACGGGCATCCAGCTTAAAAGAATATAGAAAAAATACCTGTCAAGTCCAGAAGTAAAAAGGAGCACGACAATTTAAAAGGGAAAAAAGTACTGCAAATGTCATTTTATGTGGACCAGATCAAGCGTAATACATTACAATACAATAACAATTCAACCCAGGGTCACTTTTATTCTTTAAACCCTGACTTTGCTGCTGCTGTGGACAACTAAGTTACTGTTCATATGTATGTTTTCTTAAGTATAAGAACAATATATAGGAAAGGAGCTGAATGCATTTTATGATTGAAATCACTTTTTGGTCTCCCTTTTCCAAACTACAGGCTGAAACAATCACATAGTCGATGTGTGCTCAAATTTCAGTGATATTCAAATAGAAGATTTACATGGAGCTTTAATTGAGCAGAAATGGCATAGTCAAAACAATGGAATGATCTCAAATAATTACTCTAAAAAGGCTGCGGAGCCCATTTCAAGTGGCCATAGAAATGTGGCAAGACAAAATGACTCCTCACGCTCTGTCTTTCTAGCTGGTTCTCCAAGTTACGTCTCACAATATAATCGGTAGTATGTTTTGACCGAGACTCAAATGCCAGAAGGAACAGAGAGGAGCTCGGCCTGAGGGCAGGATGAGAGGACACTAGAGGTTAGAAAGACTGTGACCTTTACAGTAAATGCACTGTCAGACTCTGTCTGGACCCTGAACAGCGACACGCACCAATGTTCTCCCACAAGACTCACCTTCTCATCCAGGACATGGACCAAGAAGTATGAATATTTTAACGTTGAGAATGTCACCTCAAACAGATCTCGGATGTCCTTGGATGAAAGGATCAAGGACATGTTTTCTTAGTCCAAGAATGTATATAATTAATTCAAACCTAAAGAATTGAAAATAGTTAAACATTAATTGACAGAGGTGGGCAATAAAACGACTCGTGAATGTTGTTTTCAAGAGGCAACATTTTGATATAAGGTATATTGTTTGTATAAAGAATGTATTATCATAAAGTAATATTTTGCTTTCACTTCAGTCTGACACTTAAACCTCAACAAATACATTTTAAGACACATTTTAGCACATTTTTGTTAACAAAATATCTTCTGAACAGCGTCATCGAGGTAATCCCAAAAATATTGAGCTATTAATTTCAATATCGCCCTACTCTTTGACTTTGAAAGGCTGGGGAACAAATACATATTTAATAAGACCTGGTAGTCCATGTAATCACTGACAGGTGGTAGAATATACACATCAGATGCTCTAGCTCAAAAGCAGCCTCTGGAAAACAGTTTTTTGTGATATGTTATGTAAATTTAGGTCTGCTATGCCATCCTACATTTGTCTCTGGCCACGTCCAGCTTCATATTTTCTACAGTCTCTCCAGCAGCAGAGATAACGGCATGAGGAGGTGATGACAAATGTGACACACAAAACATCACACCTTTCCAAGGCCTCACACTCTCAGAAGCTCTGTCCACTTCAATATCACAGATGAGATAAAAATGGTTTCTTAAGAAAACTGTTGTGAAAACCCCAGATTATAACTGTTTTTGATGTAGGGCTGAATTCTCTTCTACATATTTTGCAACAATTTAGCAGCTTGTGTCTACATTTGGTTTAATTTGGGTAAAGACCTGGTTTAGACCTGGTTTGATTGTGGATTGATTTAGATTTAGGTATGGTTCCATTTGCCAATCCTGTAATAGATTTGAGATAATCCCTACTTTTCCCCCTTGCACTTAATAAAATGTGACAAAAACCACACTGACACCAGAGGAATCTGAGCGCACATACTCAAAATAGCAATCTCAGTAATGTTTTGACATCATACAATAAAAAACAAGGTTCCTCTTGCATTAAGAAATTTCCCCAAAATACGACAAGAGTGACGCATTCACTTAATGAAGCCCACCCATTTCCTTAAGTATAAATATCTCTCAAGCTAATTAGAAACATTCAACCAATTATAGTAATGAACTGTTGCCTGATTTGGCTCCATGCTGAAGGAGCTTTTAGCATTTTGCAGTAGTGATTTATGCCCACCTCGTAGGACACAAGCGCTAAATGTATTAGGCTGAGAGGCTCTCTGGCTCACACACAAAGAAGACATTATTAATGAACTTCAACGGCCTTCACTTCCTCCTCTGCTCTGGTCCAACCATGAACAAGTCATCACTTCTGTTTACCATGTTGTTTAGTACCAAGTCTATGCCTTTTAATAATTATAATGGAAAATTGCGTTTTTTCTATAAAGCACTGATCTGGGGGGGCTTGACACCACAGGCCAAGATCCGGAGAGGATTTCATTATAAACCGTTAATTATAGACTACATGATGATTAGACTTTGCCATAGCAGAAGTTTCCAACCTGTGGACCTGGAGGTCAGGAGTGGAGGTGTTGAATGTCTGTCCAGATTTTTCATAATGCATTTGATTTATTTCATACACTTAATAGCACTCATTGCACATGTTGCTTTATACCTACTACTGTCATCACATCTGCCCTGGTTTACACTGACGCAATAAGCGAGGCTGCCAATCTGCCTCTCCAACCACAATCATCACTCACATAACCACATTCAAACTAGCAAGGTGAGTGAAGTGTCTTGCCTAAGGACACAAAGACTGAGCCAGTACCACACCGTTTTTGAAGGTATACATCAGTCTGCCATTACATATTACATATTGAGCTATTTACCCCCTCATAAATTTGTTAAATCTCAATTGCTTCAATAAATTCAAAGATTTCTAGCCATAAATTGTGCAGACATCTAAAACCTCCTGTCATTGTGGCTTCTTCAAGAAACACTGCGTCGTGTCTGTGGGTGGGGTCTGAGGAGACTGGATATTCCTTATAATTTTCCTAATTAAAGCTGTAGGCCACATGGGTCAAATGAAATGAAAAGCATCAGTGTCTTTGTTGAAAACCCAACACAGGAGAAAATGAATCACAAAACAGGGGACAGACCACTCATCTCTAATGACCTCTGCTCAGTGAAGGCACAACTCATTCTCATTTGAAACCACCAGATATCTCTATCTCCTGTGACAGGCGAAATCACATGTTCAACAGAAATTGGAGCTCTCCAGGGAAAGAACAGCCTCTGGTTGGAAATCTATTGTCAACACTTGTGCATTAGAATATTTCATGCCAGTAATCCCAAACTAATTACATATGAAACCCATTTATGTGCAACAGATGTTAGAAGAAAATGCAAATCAGGTGTGGGCCACTAGAAAATTGCTTCAGACTGGAGTGGGGGATGGCGGGACTGTCCCATGTTTTGAGTGGCAATCCCTGCATGACAAAGCTCTAATTTCATGTACAACGCTTCATCGCACACTAAATCGGACATGGATGTTTCTTATTCTGTACAGGAGGAGGCAGGCCAAAATAGAAGCAATAAAGAACCCAGACGCAGACATTTGGGGATTGGATTTCTTGTCTTGTAGCGGCATGCGTTAGTGTCTTGAACAAAAAGGCAAACAGGGTTGAGGGAAGGGGGTGAAAGCAGGTGCAAAGTGGAAACACGAAAGGGCTTTTGAGGGAAGCCAAATGGGACAAGAAGGCTTAAGATGGGACAAATTAAACTTAATATTGTGTTGTGTTGTATTAGACTGGTTGCACTGAATATTAGATAATGCCTTGGTAATTATGACTTACTGCAAATTTGCTCAGCTAAAAACTAAAGTAAAACATAACTAGCCAACGGTGCCCAACGCCAAAGCAAAAGTGTAAATTAACACATAAGCGCAGTAAAGGTGGCTGTAAAATGATTCATAAAAATGTTCAGTCACTTGAGGAATGTGCAGTTGATTTTATGGTAACTACAGTGGGGCCAATAAGTATTGGGTAACTTAAAAATGTGCAAGTTCACCCATTTAAGATAAAAGAGGTTTGTAATTTTCATCATTAGGCACACATCAAGAGTGAGACAGAATGTAAAAAAAATACAGGAAATCACATTTCATGATTTTTAAACAATTTATTTGTGAAAATGTTGTTGCTTGGCAACAGTTTCAAATCCTTCCACAGGTTTTTGATTGGGTTGAGGTCTGAAGACTGGCTAGGCAACTCCAGAACCTTGATACGCTTTTCACGGAGCCACTCCTTGGTTTTCCTGGCTGTGTGCTTTGTTATCATGCTGGAAGACCCAGCCACGTTTCATGTTCAATTCTTTGACCGAGGGAAGGAGGTTTTTACCCAAAATGTCACAATACATGGCCCCATTCATCTTGCCATTGATACGCACCAGTCTTCCTGCCCCTTTTGCAGAAAAGCATCCCCAAAGCCTGATGTTTCCACCCCCATGCTTCACAGTAGGTATGGTGTTCTTGGGATGCAACTCAGCATTCTTCTTCCTCCAAACACGGCAAGTGGCGTTTAAACCAAACAGTTCCATTTTGGTCTCATCTGACCACATCACATTCTCCCAATCCTCCTCTGGATCGTCCAGCACATTTCAGACAGGCCTTTACATGATTTTTGTGTAGCAGGGGAACTTTTCGGGCAATGCAGGATTTCACCTCATGACGACGTAGTGTGTTACTTATTGTCATCTTTGTGATGGTGGTCCCAGCGCCCAGTTCTGGGCCGATTCCTCACTGTTCTCAGGATCATTTGAACCCCACGAGGTGAGATCTTGCATGGAGCCCCACTTCGAGGGAGATTGTCAGTGATACTTCTTCCATTTTCTAATAACGTTTCCAAATGTTGATCTTTTCTCACAAAGTTGTTTACCAATTGCAGTTTGACTCGTCCCAGCTTTGTGCAGTTGTCTTATGCATCTAATCAGTTCAAACAGGTGCCATTCATACTGTTAACGAGTGAAGGCCAGAATATCCTCTTAAAGAGCAAGTGACTGGTCTGTGAGGGACAGAAGAGTTGTTTTCTAGCTGCCCAATACTTGGCCACCCATTTTCACAAATAAATCATGTAATGTGATTTCCTGGATTATTTTTTTGGCCCCACTGTTTATGCTGTTCAGGCAAATTTGATCGGTTTTACAAAGACGCAACAGGATGTGATAAGAACACATGTACACACACTTCGCTGAGCAGTAGATTGTGGTTGAAACAAGTCAGTGTAATCACTCAATCATCCAGGAGTGATCCATTGTAGTAAAAGATTCAGTTGTAGTCATGTGGACAGTTTTAGAAAAACAAGAAGTTTCAACCTGCAACCAATATTGGTTGTTTACCCAAGCAGCCCTGTAATGGGCCATAGAAATCCTGTATGCAACTCCCTCATCACCGAGTACCTGCATCTGAATTTTTGTTATAACAAAAGAAAAGGAAAAAAAAAAAAACCTCTTTAAACAGAAATTGAGGTTTGAGGCTAATCAGGTACTCATCACTGATGAGGAAGTTACAGCCAGGTGACAATAGGACTTTGATGGCCTATTACAGGGGTGCTAGGGGAACAACGAATATTGGTTTCAGGCTGAAACTCAGTGTAAACAAAAGCAGGACAGGCTATTATTGGGTAGGTTCTGCCCGTTGGGTGGGGCTCGCTTAGAGTAGGACGTATCAGAGTTCTCAGACTAGAGCTGCAGATTGATAAGGACTCTTGAATGAGTCTCGAAATGTCTTAAATTTTTCAAAAACAGTGTTCAGATGACTCCAACTGAAGCTTTTTCTACACTGTAGTTGAAAATGCACCTTGTCAAGTGCACAGCACATGTATGCCAGGCTCCAAGTGCAGTCGCCAGCAGTGTCGAGTTTGAGATTCCCAACTCCGACTAATAACTCCTCCCTTCTCTCTCATCCCCCATTTCACTCTTCCCCTCCTGTCTGATAAAGCCTACAGAAAATGCATTAAGTCATTACTGCATGTTCCTGTTAAAAAAAAAACCCTCATTCTCCCAAATAAACTGATTACTTCCCAAGACATCTATAGAGTCAGTTTTCAAAAAAATAAACACAGGATGGATTTCCTTAGTTCAAATGGGGACAAATATGTATAATTTTTAGATATACAAGGAGACAATGGACGCAATTTTATGCATTTATTCATGTAGTTATTCCACTCTGAATCAAAGGCTCAAGGCTGGGTCAGCGATTTAATAGCCAAAAATACTCTAGGATTTATGGTTAATGTCTTCTCTCCTTCAAATTCTCTTCATTTTTGTATCATCCTTCCTTAAAAATGCCACAAAACGTTGAAAAGTGCATTTTTGTTATTATCTCAAACTCCCAAGTTTTTCCCACCCACCCTACCCCCATAAAAATGTTCCCCATCATCAAGGCTTGTGAGGTCACAAATTAGCAACAAGAAACCAACAGTTTTCCCCAAAGGTTTTATAACCATCCTGTTCAAACAACATTCTCAGATCTTTTTACACAGCCAGAACAAAAAAGATTAAACATAATAAACTCCCAAACCTTTTGTACAGAGAAACAAACTATATGAAGAAAATGTCTCTTATATTAGTCCATGTTTTAATCTTCTGAATCTGCAGGTGCATTTGACATTAAACTGAACTGAGACACACGTGTAACACTCAGTTATTATAGATCAGTCCGTTCACTTGCTGGTTTTGCGCATTTAACATGGAATAGACACCAGTAAGACCAGGCCATCCGACACGTTTCCAGTGATGTTGATGAGACTGTTGTGTATGTTGTAATCTTAGTGTAAATGTATGAGGCGTAGGCAAACTAGTTTTTTAAAACAGTTGTGTTCATGAAGAGCGCCCGGTTAAGCCAGTCCGAAGCCCTCGGAGCACTCCTGGATGGCCAACAGCAGCATGTGTCTCAACTTCTCATAGCTCTCATAAGCTGGGAGGTCCAATTGGTTAAAGCTAGAGGAACAAAAGAAAGAATTTGAATCATATTACGCGCCGGTTAAAAGACCTTAATATTTACCAGGTGTGAGCAGACGGCAGGCGGTCAGTGGATCGGTCGTCTCTGTGGATTTGAAACTTCTGAATTCCATTCATTCCCTCGAGGGCGGCAAAGCCCTGCAGAGGGACTTTAGATGTGCCAGTCACAAACTGCAGGAACTTGGCCCGATCCGCCTGATCGAACGAGCGTAGAGCCCGCCAGAACCACTGAATCTGCAAAAGGACCACACATGCAATACTTTTAAATACTTTTAATGTAAACAAAGTTGTGCTTCAAGGATCAGGGCTTCAAATTCGGGTAACTGAACGTCCACTGTGCTCAAAATTCTTTTAAATAAAAGACTCACTTTTGAATGTACATTATAGTCCAGACATTAGGCTTGATGATACTTTATAGGGCAGACATGTTAATTAGTCTTCAGAATCACACTGGGATGACCTCAGTTTGGGCATTAGTGTTTAAGAATGTGCTGGATTAGCCTTTAACTTAATCATGCCTACTTTACTACGGTTTGAGCACTTCTGACAATTTCTCCTTTTTACCAGAGTATGATAATTAAATGCAGTATTCCCCCAGTAATAAAGGGGGAATAAACGGCAGTGTGGGTAGTGGCTCCTGCAAAATGCACAGGACATAACTCTTACATGGAGATCTGAACTCATGTTTTTGTCACTTTCGTAAGAACTACACTATATTGAAGCTATGTAGCCGCCTCATTGGTTAGGCACGCACCCAACTATTCTCACGGCTTATGTCATGTTGCTATTCATTACAATTTCTTTGCGAAAATAAATGCGAACATAAAAAAAAAAAAACGCAGCATGCCAGCATTGAGTTGTGTTGTGTTGGTGCACAGCAAAACAGAGCGAATATATCAGCATTAAACTTTCACATCTGGTATGTGCATCATCATCAAGTCTCCTCTCGCGACCTGAGCTTCTACGCCCCTCCCCATTTCCTCTTATTGCAAAGTACGAATTTAAAGTAGCATGCTTTAGTGGTCCTAACCTGGATAGAGCTGGACTGGTACTTGTGGTACTCCGTGTTGGCCTTGAGGTCGTCGATGTCGATGGTGGGCAGGCCTGAGATGAGCAGTTCCAGCTCTTGTTCAGTGAAGATGGAGATCAGCCTTTTAGGGATAATTTCATAGAAGCCTTCGAGGAATGCTGCCAGCTGTTTCCGGATGGCACCTTAGAAATAGCAAAAGCATTATAACTCTCCACTCTGGGGTGTTCAATGTACTGTGTGTATATACACACATATATATACACACATACAACACACACACACACACACATATATATATATACATACACACATAACATACATACATATATACACATATTTCTGACAGATGCTCAGCGAGGGAGAAATCTGTTTTGAGAGTTTTGTGTCCCACGAAGTTTACGTATGTTACGTCCAAGGTAAGGCAAGTTTGCTGTGTGTGTCAATGGTAAAAATGTATCTACTTTATAGTATTTTTATGATGCCTAGAGGTGGTATTTTCTGATGTGAGATGGAATTAAAAAAAAAAAATCTTTATTTTAAATTTGGACCTTTAGGTAACACTTTTGTACACTTTAGTGTGGAGTGACCCATATATTTATTATGATTTATTAATACATGGGATGCCACCTAGTGGTTTCAGTGTGTACCACACAAAAAGCTTGCTCATCTGTCTATGCAAAAAGTAGATGATTTAAAACTGTCAGATACTGTCAGATGACCTTTGAACAAACTCACCAGTCATCTTCATCTGACACACGAGGTGGACATATTCTTTTTTGTTCTCCTCTGTAACAATGATATTGGCACCATTTGGTTTGAGGTCTCTGACTTCACACACTCCAAACTCTTGAACCTAGATATACATCACAAAGAAACATATTATACATAATATAATTAGAGACATATTGAAGATTGACATTAAGAACATTAGATCTTTTGTAGATCAGAAGGTGCTACAAATAATAATTAGAACTGTAATGGCTACCTCTGTGCTGAATGTCAGTTCATAGCCCAGTGTGGACACGTCATTCTCCAACAAGTACACCAAGCCCTGGAAGAATGGGTAGTCCTCACTCTCCATATCGGTGTACCTGTGCATAAAGCAGAAACAGATTGTTACAACCCTCTTCTTCATGAGGAAATCTAGGACCGTCGCATGAAAGTATATTTTGTCTTTACCTGACACTCTTGCCCAGGATGTGCTTGTAGAAGCTGCGCGTGAAGTAACACTCCAGGAGACGGTTATCATACACTGCCTTGGCCACTACACGACCAACAAACTTGAAGTAACTGAGGTGGTTTGGGTTGCAATGAGATGAAGGGTTGATGGTGTAGGTGACACGGTCACCGGGTGATGTTCGGAAAAGAGCGTACATGGGATTGAACATCTCCCTGGAAATAATCATGTACCACTCCCTCAAAAGGCCCCCTGCGTCCTGCCCTTCTTCTCCTTCAAATACAATATACCTGTAACAGAAAGTTATTTATGTGTAGACAGCAGTGCAGTGGTCAATAGAAATCAATAGAACATTTGTGAGGACCAACAGCCTGTTCTTCATGTCCTCTGGGCTCTTGCGGTGCAGCTCTCTGTAGGAGTCTTCAAACACATGATCTCTCCTCACGTGCACCGCCATGTCCTCCTTCCTTAGGCCCTCGTCCAGCCGCTCCAGCTCCTGGCGGAAATATCTGCAAAAATGAAATAATCAGCATGTCGTCAGTATTATATGCATGTTACTTTATAACATTATACAGATATCCCCTTACTTTCGCTTCACGTCAAAGTCTAAGATTCGGATGTAGTCAACCAGAACTGCAAAAGGCCCATCGGCCAAATGGGTAGTAGACTGTCGTAGGATCTGATTAAGGACTGTGCGGTGAGTTTCTGAAACACAACATTATTTTTGAATGTCGGCCCTTTCCAAAGGCAAGGACAAAACAATTAGTTAATTGAATAGACACCTGCAAAGCGGAGGAACTTCTGTGTGTCTGGGGGCAAGTTTGAAGAGATGTGCATGCTGGATGGTTCTCTGGAGAAGAAGGGGTCGAGGGAGGAGGGCGTGGCCGGGGTGAGAGGGGCGGGGGAAAGTGGTGGGGGCTCGTCTTTGATGTGGGACAATTGACTCTCCCGTGTGTCCCGGACTGGAGGCTTGCTCTCACGCTCTGTAGCATGGACCAGGAAGAAGGCCTCCACAGCAGGTTGGAGAACTAAAAGAACACACACAGTTTAACCAAATGGGATATTCAATTTCTGGTCATGTTTAAAGAAAACACCAACCCAGGACAGCGTGCTGATCATGTGACTCCTCCAGCTCCTTGAGGCACTCCCCGAGCATGTCCCAGAGCTCATCGAGCAACAACTGCTCACTGAGAAGAGGGAGGTCTGGAAGTCTCTCCTCTGCCTCACTCTGGCCATTTCCATCTTCATCTTTAAAAAGTAAATATATATATATATATATTTTTTTTTTAAACATATGCACATTTCTAGTTTGAGCTCTAGCTAACTCAAGTGTGTGATTCAGACAAACCCAGAGGTGCAAGGTCCTGCTCCAGAGGAGAAGGCTGGTCCACATCCATAGGAGAGTCATCTCTTTGGGCTGCCTGAGCCTCTGACGCAGCTGGGGCATCAGACTTTAGACAAAAATGGGGGAAATTACATATACACATACATACACACATACATATACAAACACATACATACACACATATATATATATATACACACATCTATTTCTTAAATAATGCTGTCATGCATTTCCTCTAATCAATTCTGTAGAAACAAGGCTTGGGATAAAGGGACCAAAGCAAGAAGCTATGCCAGCCAGCAAAAATCATCAAACTCAAGCGGGGAAACAGGGCGCAGACATCATCACTGATTGGAAGGTGCACCTCTGTGCGTTTTAATCAGAGTTGGGGATAACGTGTTAAAGAGTACTCAAATTAATTTGGAGTAATGACAAAATTTAACGTGTTAGTTTTGTGCACCCATGTAATCTAGTACTCCCCAAAGTTATTTTTCAAATCAGTAACGTGTTAGTTTAGGTGACATCTTGTCACTGCTATCCCAAGCAAGAGTTCTGCGTGTTGTGAGCATGCGCACTGCGCAACTAGTAACTGGGAGTCTTGTCCTCAGAGAAATAAACTCTCAGATGCACGTTTTGAAAAACTCCTCCTTTGTTATAACCACTATTTAGTAACAGGAGTAAATGTAGGGTAACAGCGATGTGGCTAGTGAATCTAAACAGGCATTTTAAAAGGCCCATAAAAAGGCTAAACATAAGATATTACATTACCAACAAATAAGCAAAGTCAAGAAATTAAAATAGTGTGACCAGTAGCACTAGCATATGCCACAATGACTGAATACGGTCATACAGGCACTTGGGGGTTGTTTCTTTATGATTAACAGAGTTGTATGTTGCCGTGGCAGTAAGTATGCTAGCTGTCAGTGCGGCCCATGCTAACCGTGGCAGCAGCAGTGCCAGCAGGGGGAGCAGCACCAGCAGGAGCATGGCCAGCTGCCACAGATGATCCGGCTGCCACAGACACAGCAGCAGAGGCAGTAGGTGGCGCCGCCTGCTGGAGACGACGAGCACGTTGACCCTCCCTCACCATCTGAATGATGGCATCAGCCTCGGCCTCCAGCTGACGCACAGCTGCCTGGATGCTGCTGGCTGAGCCCAGACTTGCAGAACCTGATAATACAGAAAATAAACATTTACTTGGCCCCTTTAAGTTTATTTGGGAATACCATGTGCAGGTGTTACATTGCTTTACCTAATCGCCCAGTCTGTTTGGCCTTTTTGTTAGCACGGCGTGTATCTTCTCGAAGCTGGATAATGACCTGAAGGACTCTTAAGAAAAATTTTTGTGTGGACGTTTTTGAGGTCAATGAACTCATACAGGGAAGCTGCAGTTCACGACCACCAAGAGTCCGTTTTTGGGCAGCAACAATTACCACACTCTCGGCCCCGTCAAACCTAAAGCCAAGGCAAAAATAAAAGTTAAAAGCTCAATTATTAGCACAGGATTTAACACCATCAACTTTGCTCTGTGGCTGCCACAACCTTTAAAACTCACCTGCTTGTCATCTTGCCCTTTAGTCTGGCTGAGAGAGAGGAGTCCTCAGGTGGAGCATCAGGAGAGTGGGAATCTGCATGTGCTCTTCTTTGCTGCTCCAAATTGTACTCTCTTAGTTCAGCCAATAACGTACCTTGAAATATTTAAAATATTTAGAAACTGTGCATTAAAAAAAAAAAAAAAAAACATTTGTGCTGCTACAAAAGAACTTACCAATCTGTTTACAAAGAGTATATCCAAGATGCCTCGCTCCACTGAGCAGAAGTCTCAGTACTGTGTCTCTGGTGCTACAGTCGCCTCTGGACAGCTGTAGTAGAATGTTTGCTGCATCTTCCAGACCTTCCTCTGAGCACGAGTGAGAAGTCAACACCTGGACAACGCAAACGTTTAAAAAATATATATATAAATGTTTCTTTACCTTTAAATTAAGTTGTATCAGTAAAGAAAACAGAATGAATGCTTGTTTTGAGCAGTACCTCTACAGATAGTTGAAGTTGTTTTTCAGTCAGCCCAGATGATGCCATTTTCTCAATATCTGTGCAGCTGATTATACCCCTTGGTTTTCCTACGATTACATAGAACAAAAATCTACATTTCACACAAAAAACGAATTATTATTTTTATTCCAGGGTCCAAGATATAGTCCTACCTGCTGCAGTGGTCCCAGTGGATGTGGGTATTGAGATTGTGGTAGAGGGTGTTGTAGATGCCCCTAAACTGGTGGCTGCAGTTGAGCCATGTGTCACTATAGCAGCAGAGACACTGGGGACAGTCACCGTGGGCTGTGTGGAGCCTGCTAACGCTGTGGTTGCGGTGGAGACCGGGACAGTGGCACCTGAGCTGCTGGCTGTATTGGGATTGGCAGCCTGTGGAGTTGGGTGTCCAGCTGGCACCTCTGTAGCCTTGTTATCAGGCAGAGCTATTGATATGAGTGAGAGCAGCCGAAGCAGCTTTTCTGTTAGCAAAGAGCTCCTTCTGATGACCGGATGAGACAACATGTTCATCAGCTGGCCCAAAGGAGAGGTCTCCAGGCTGAACTGAGCCCCTTCTGCCTCTGCACTGCCCCCTAGAGGGACAGTCTTCATGGAGGCTTTCCCTTTGCGACTGACATTCATGTTGTCTAACTTAACTAACAAGTCCCAGAAATCAGTGGAGATTCCGAGTGATTGGGCAGTACCAACACAAGAACCTAGGGTGTTTTGGGAGTTGGAGGTGTTTGACGCGACACAGGTCTGAGACGCTGACCTGGTACCAGACCCTGGGCCTGTGCAGAGACGGGCGTCCAAGTCTGCTGAAGACGACAGGTCTTTACAGCGCTGCTGCGTGAAGTGGCTAGGAAACACCTGCAAGATAGGACAAAAAGACTATTAAAATGGGAATATGTGATCGTACCGGTGAAAATAGAATTTAAATTACCTTGGCTAGTTGAATTAGTGTATCCAGAACATGTCGACAGACCACAGGTGCAGCTTGTGGGTGAATGTGGACAGTTGAGCCTCCACCTCCAGGACAGGTGACTCCTGCAGTGGCCCCAGACATCCCTGCCCCAATTGTCCCAGACCCTGTGGAACCCCCCACTGAGTGCCGGTCAGCATGCTTTCTCCCTGACGCTCGCTGAATCTGAAAAATATTAGTTCTGCAGCCTAATGCTGCATCCATGGAAACTGAAAGCCAAGACAACTGGCTGGAACTTCTGGACTCCACCCTGTTTAACAGCTCTAGAGAGGAGGATGAAGTGAGAGAGGATACTGCAGACCCTTTGCCTCCACAGCTGCTCTGAATGCTTCTTTTGCCACGAGACTCTTCCAGACGGGATGTCTCCACACACACTTCACTTTCACTGCTGCGCTGAAGAATGGACAGCAAGCTACGGATGACCCAGCCGCGGGTTTGTGAATGGTAGCAGAGGTTCCTGAGCACTCTGTGTAGGCGGCTTGTGTTCAGTTTCGGCTCATCTACAAACAGCAGCACCAGAAGGCAGGACAGGGCCTCATGGTCCAGCAACAGCCGACCACGCAGTCGCAACAAGGAGTCCACATTAGAACTGGAGGGTCTGAGGAAATGACAACATTCAGTTTGTCAGAAGGAAATCATCTGCAAATGACAAAATAAGCACTACTGCACCTGTGATTTGTTCCTCCTGCCATTTGGAAGGTGCCTCCTCTCTGCACAGCCAGTCGGGTGTACTGGACTCCTCGATTACTGCCCAGACGACTCGTAAATGCTGGTGATCTTAAGATGGCTGACAGAGCTGATGATGAGCTGTGCCCGAACAGCCGCTCATGCATAAGCTGCCTCTGCCGCGCTTCCTGTTCTCTGCGCAATGCAGCCGCTTCTGCTGCTATATCAGGAGGCATGACTGCCAGAACGCTGTCCTCCATGTCCTCCAGCACACTACGACGCAGCTCGGAGGGGAGCGTCTGAATGAATGTGACTGGATCCAGAGGGGTGTCCCCCTGCGTAGGCTGCTGGGCCAATTCCCTTCGCTGTTGCTCTGCACGTTGTTGAGCAAGAACCTTGGAACAAAACATTTAGTTGAGTAAGATACAAATTGATGAACACTGTACCTTTTCAATACAAATGCTCACCTCCTCCTGGATTGCAGGTGGCAAGGCTGCCAGAAACTCTGGGCTGACCTCCGTAACTCCTGGTGTCCCGAGCACAGGGACAGTAGAAGAGGGCAGGCTGGTGGTAACAGGCGGACGGGATGGTGGTCTGATACCCAGCTGGTTTTGGAGCACCTCTCGGCGAATGTCCTCTGGAAGTGCGGCCAGAAAAGAGGGATCCACACCTTCTGGTAGACTGATACCTGAAAATTGACAAATATATTAATTACAAGTTCATTGGTATATTTAATTGCCTGTTCAGCCAGTCCCTCCTACTTAGAATGCAGATGGATCTGGAATGAGACTATAAAGGATGTCAAAAAACCTTCTCAAATTTTGATGGTCCAATCACAGTCCCAGCTCAAAAGTAAAGGCAGGAACAAATTACAGGATTTGAGTCTTAAATGATTTATAAAACGTGAAACAAAAAGCACAGAACGCAGACTTGAGGAGAATCAGATGAGATTTAATCTCATGATGCTCTGAACGTCATGACTACAATTACAACCAAAAGTTGCGGGAAAACAGAGCTAGTGCAGCTAGCATCATCAGTTTTCTACCCAGAGTAAAGTGACTCACATTGAGACAATAAAACAACTTCTTTTGAGTATTTTAGTTTCATTCATGCAGATATGGCCTGAATATGAAATGAACATGAATATTACTAATAATTATAAACCTATAAGCCTATATTGTTCCCCTACAGTGCGCGTGAGTGTATGGTCCACCGCACGCCAAACCAGTAAACCTAGACCTAAACCTAAACCTAGACCTAAACCTAGACCTAGACCTCCTCAGACTCTGTCTGATCAGACACTCAGACATGTTTACTCCAAATAACTTTAGTGTGAGAGGTTTAAAAAAAGGAGAAGAGACTAACCGATCATGAGGAAAACTGTTCACATAGTGTCTGGAATACGCGAGTGAATTCGTTGCGCTTTTATATAATGATAAGTTTAGTTTAAAACCTTTCTAGAACCTTTAAAAGTCTAACCATTTTCTAACCCATTTCTGGGCCTTTTAACTCAGAATAAATACTTTTAAAGTCTGTTTGGTTAGAACATAGCTCTATCCATGGAGCAGTTATTTTCTCTTAGGGTTAACGCTTTCATTACCAAGGCGTAACATAGTGGTTTTAGACTGAAACCGATATCATTCAATGACATGAATATCAACCAATACAGATACTGGGCCGATATAGCGGCGCATACCTACCAATCTCCTTTCCCTATAAAGTTTTTTTTGTGTTTGTTTTTAAGGATTTTCTGACCCGCAGGCTTTATTGGACAGGACAGATGAGAATGAAATGGGGGTTGAGAGAAGGGGAGGACATGCAGTAAATAGTCGGAGCCGGGAACTCAAACTCATGACTTGGAGCCTGGCATACATGTGCTGCGCCTTAACCACTCGACCACCGGGCAGCACCCCTACCCAGTTACTAACTGATCAGTTTATTTAGAGAGTCCTTGTTGAAGACACATCACATTTTGGCCGATGGAGGTCCTTTACCAATTTGACGGATTTGAATTGAGTCTGCATCTATCCCAGTCATGTTTACGTACACACAGACAGCGAGAAATTTACGAGAGGCTGAGGTAACAGATTACATTAGCATATATTTAATTGCTTTGCTCCACAATAACTGGTACTTTCAAAAATATTTCTTGAGCCTGTCGTGGAAAACTTAAGTGCTAGTTATCAAAAGTCTGTCCACTGGTCTAATGTCTCCACAAAAGGGATTCACGTTCTTTTTATAGAATACAGGTAAAACGGGTCACATGACATGCATCACACGGAAAATTACTGGCCCAAGAGGCAAAATGCTGAATACAAGAACAAAGGTAGAAGTTGTTGATTACGTTTACATTCTGACCGTTTGCATGAACACCTAACCTTTTGCCAAGGCATTGTCCTTTTTCAGTGCCAAAGAGGCCCCTCCTGGACTCCTGGAGTTTCTTACACCATGAGAACCCACTCTTTGAATAGAGCACATCAGGGTTCCAGCGCATAATTAGCAGTTGTGTGAGAGCATGAGGGGTCATCTACATAAGAGTCGATTCAAAGGGTATTTTTCTGCCACAACAAGCCACATCATTTTTGAATATATTTATTAGCCTAAGAATTTAATTCAGAATAGATTTTGAATCAAATCAAGACCCCAAAAAATATAATCAGATTCGCACCCCTACTAAGTGGGCACAGAAAATATGACTGGATTTCCATGGATATCTACTGGATACATTAGTGTAAAATATTTGGTAAATAAGACTATGGTTTTGACGAAATGATGACTTGTGCTGCATAATTTAAGTGACAAGATTGAGGGTCCTAGTTATATAGTAAGGAAAACACTGAGGACAAACCTTTGGTAAGTTATATTTAAAAAGGCATTCTACCTGCAAGCGGATCCTCCTCTTCATTGCTGGTTGAGGGTAGAGGTTCCTCTTGGATGGCCTGAGTCTGACTGTCAGCACTATCACTTCGGGGCATGGTTTCACCGGGAGAAGAAACAGATGTTGACCTGAAAATAAAAAGGCAAGAACATAAAGATTGATAGTTCACTACATAAAAGTACTATGCAACCCAAGACCTTACCCTGTCTCTGCATCCGTCTGCCTGTCAGTCAGTCTGCTCTCCCCACTGCCAGAAAGCTCCTGAGAAAGATGGGTTGTTTGTGGAGGAGCAGAAGCGACCTCTTCCTGAGTGGCAGAAGCCGGACTACTTGTGTCCATGGGAGAGCCCTCCAGTTGCGACACACCCACTGCTGCAGGCTCGGACGACTCAACAATATCTGGACTCAAAGAGGCTGTGGAGCGCAAATATACTTAGGAAGAGATATCAGCAAATCAATCATAATGTGTGTAGAGACTGATCATCAAATGGCAACAGTTCACATTGCTCCTTTAATACATTTCCTTTCTACAGAGACCTGTAGCTTTATGCAATAGTTTTAAAGTTATTCTACCTTCCCTGCCTTCATCCGCTCCTCCACCATTTCCTCCGGCTCTCTCACCGATTGTTGGCGTTGGGGACATTTCCATCTGAGATGCTTCCAACTCATTGCTTTGCCTATCTGACAAGGAGGCAAGGCCTGCTCCTGCCAGAGCAGCCAGGGAGCTGGCATGTGACTCAGCCAACAGCAGGTCAGCTATTGGCTGGTGCACCTGCTGGCTTATAGCGGTTTCTAAGGAGACCAAGGCCTGCTCATGAGGAGCTGGGGTGGTAGGAGTAACCTCTCCAGATGGTGGCGCTGTGAGGAAGCCTTCGACTCTGGGGGGGTCCAGACATGTCACTGCACTACCCTGAGCCTGCTCACCCTCTGAAAATATCCAAACAAAATGTGAAGTCAAACTGAACAAAAGAACAAAATTCTGCATCACAAAAAGTCAATTGTAATTTCACAAAAAAGCATCTTTGAATTGATGTAAGCTACTTTCACTGAGGAAGGCAGTAAGTTGTATAGTTATCTCCTAAATGGGGCTTTCAATCCTGATCCCCAACAACAACACAACTTACTACCTCACCACAGCATAGCAAATAATAGACAACACAAATATTTCAAACCAAGATGAATAGCAGTTTAGTGCAAATATTCACATGAAATAGTTTTCAACCAGTGATCAAGAAATTAAGAGGCTTTTGCTGTGCCATAAGAAAGACAGTAGACTGTATAGTTATCTCCCAGATCTGGTGTGATCCTAAAACTATACAAACTACTACCTCATCTCAGGACACGCTCCTTTGGATTAATCTTCACCAGCTGCCATGCAAACAGTTCGTTTACTGAAAACAGTTATTAGGTAATAATTTAGCTCTAATTACCTGCAGTGCTCTCTGCACCATTCACTGTGCCCAGTACAGAGCCCTGAGGACAAGAATAAGTGATGCAGTCAAGCCCTTTGTAAAAAGACAGAAATGTTTCCAGTGTTAACTAACAAACCTGCAGATTCTGTTCCCTTGACTGCTCTGCTCCAGAGGCTCTTCTCTCTTTCTGCTTAGACTCTTCCTCTTCAGCCATTTGTCTCCTGCGCTTTTCCCTCCTTTCTTCCAGCTCCTCATCTCGAAGATACTCCAAATGCTGAAGAATTGGGATTTTGACAACTAAAGGAGGACATTTTATAAAGTAATTAACAGTACTTTCAAAACTTTCCAAAAAAGTATTATTAAAACACAAAATAAAAGCAGCTACAACTATCTGTGGCTTAACTTACCAGCAACACAATCATGCATACTTTCAGCATCAAGAACTTTACACTCATCAGTCCATCTGGTCAGCGCAGTGGGAATACTGGAAAGAGTGCCTAGAAAAATATAGCAATCGGAATTACAAATAGGAGTACAAATTTAAATACATAATTTAGTCTGGTGATGAGTCGGACCTGCTTGACCACCAGTGCCGCTCTGTTCATGGAAAAAATCATCAAACAACTCATCATCTGAGCGAGCAATGATATGGACATCTTCATTGCCAACCAACAAACGAGCACGTCCACGAGACTGCAGAGGAAGAGAACTGGACAACTGCAAGATGTCTGCTGCCGCACTGGGACCCAACAATCTGATATGCAAGACATAACATTTACAGCAACCAAGACAATAAAATAATGGAGTACTTTTTACGCATGTAAATATCAATATCAAGCTTTCACCTTTGCAGGATGAGCGGTGGGTTGGGCTGGCGATTTCCCGGATAGTGGACATGGATGGTGTGTCCGCTGTTGGCAGTCAACTGTCGCAGTGTTCTCTGGCTGCGCCCCATGCCCTGTGCCAAGCGGCTACTGGAGCCTGCCACACCAAGAGTCAGTGAGCCATGATCAGCGTGGCGCACCATGAGGGGATGAGAGCTAGGAATGTTGCCCGGGGATGGAGGAATGTCAGCTGGGGGAAAAAAAGGATACAGATTAGCAGATGTAGCAGTTTTGTTGAAGACTCTTTACATCTTAATGGGCTGTCAAACTTGTGTTTTTAGCTAATATATATATATATATATACTTTTTTTTACCATTGTTGGAAAACATGTTGTCAAACTCTATGATGAGGTCATCATCTCTGTCAAAGCGCTCAAACCGAATGTGAGGAGCAGCATTAATGTCAGGGAAGTCTTCATCCAACTCCATCTCTGACCCTTCATCATCATCATCCTCATCACCTTCTTCATCATCCTGTTGAAAATAATTGGTTGTTTAAGAGGTAATTTTGTAAAATCACCTTTGATTAAATTGCTAAATTATACCTGGTCTTCCTCTTCCTCCTCCTCCTCCTCCTCCTCCTCATCCTGACTGTCTTCATCATCATTACTGCCACTGGAGTCTTCCTCCTGTGTGTGCTCTTCATCCTCTGGTTCCAAAATGTTCATGGAGTCTGAAACAGAATGTGACACTAAGTGAACAGTGCAATGACATAACGCTGCGACGGTGCCAACACAAACTGATATTATTGTACCTTCACGATTTGCCTGAAGAGTAGAGGCTTGGCTAATATTGGATGGAGCCTCATCCATTAACACGTCTTCCTGGGATTCATCCTCACCACTCCGTCCAACTGATTAAGAAAATATTGACATAATTGCTTTGCATGGGCTTATTTTGCTATAAGTATTTGTAAATATTGTTTACCAATGATTGTGCTGTTTACAGTGCCAGCATCTCTTTCCAACAGCTCGTCAATTAGATCCACCAACTCGTTCTCTACCTACATAGAACAAGGGTATTTATCAGCTACAACCAAGTGAAAATACATATATGAAGCATGTTGAAAGCATTTTTCATAAAAAAATAAAGAACGGCAATTGAACAGTCACCTGCATGGCTTGTGTGCTAAGAACCTCTGGCTGACCAGCAATTACAACGGTGTCTCCTTCCGTCTCTCCATCCATGAGGTCACTATCTGGTCCCGTGACTCTATGACTGCCTTCTACCGGCTCTGTCTCACCAGATTCACCTGTTGAGAATCAAAAATATGAATAATTGATAAAAATCGCAGACAAGATGTGAATAATAATTACTGGTTTAATGGCATACTTTGATCCTGGGTGTTGCTGTTGCTGTCTCTCACAGTGCCCACAGTGTCATGGTCAGTCTTATTCTTACTTGAACCTCCTTTGCCACCAAACAAACTGCTAGGTTGGTTCACAATACGAGAAAGCGTTTCCAGTGGTTTCAGCGCAGCATTGACTGTATTAGCCATGTTAGGACTACAAAAAAGAAATTGCAATTAAAAACAAAACCTTTATGGTTAAAATATATATATATATATATTGTTCTGTTAAATAGATTTGTACCTAGACAAATCTAAACTGTGAGGTACTCGAGCCAAATCATTAACCAGGCCTTTCTTGAGGAAAAGCCTAATAATATTATTCATGCCATTGTGTTGTGTTTTAGCAGCTGCAGTGCTGTAGAAGCTGGAAGTTGAAGGGCAGGACTCCATAATTGTACTAATAATACACATAACCGCTTGAAGTCTGGAAGGAACAAAAACATTTGTCAAATTAAAAAGGAAATACGGTTTTGTTGACACTTTCCTTACAGTTCATCTACCTGGCATGTTTTTCAGCACCTTCAGCCATAGCAAGTGCTCGACTAAGTGCGGCCTTCACCTCGTTGACCAGAGCCACCTGAGCATCTGTGCCTGTGCCAGCCGCAGCCAAACTGGCCAAAAAAAGTCGTGCTAAAGCTGGAGTGTCTTTGTCTTCTGCATTCTGGGTATGAGGGAGTAAATGATCCAGTACGAATGCAAGAACACTGCAATCCTAGGATGCACAAAATAAAAACAAAAGTGGTTATGATTTCTCAAAGATGAGATGATCTAAAACCTTCAATATATTCAGTATGTGGCACTCAGTGAAAAAGTTAGTACCCCTGGTCTAAAATCACATATTGTAATACCACAAACCTCCTTAATCAGCTCAGACTGCCCGGCAGTGTAGCAGTACGAGGCGATTAATGTGGCAATTCCCACATAGGAGCGCACAAGTTCAGCCAGCAGTCTGAGGATGGTAGAGGTTGGCATTAATGGCTTAGAAGCCTTAGCCTTGGCAGCTTTCCCCTCCTCTGAGCTGGTGTTTTTTTCACCCTCTTGTTCTTTTTTCTCCTCACGCATTTCCTCCGGGGAGTTTGCTAAAAATGCAATATTCATTACATTGTTAAAAATAAGAGTTTGTGCGAAGCATGTCTAAAGATTCGACTATACAAAATCTTTCATAAATCAACCTTCTCCTTGTGGTGTTCCTGTTTGGGATGTTTCAGCCACAGCACCATCAGCCGCAAATACTTGAGTCTATTAATGTAAACACGCTCAATTAAAATACAAATTTAGTCCAGACGCAAAAAGTGAGATATGTCTTTCAGACCCACATTGATATGAAATGCCGATTGAGAGTCAAAGTCACTGCCCTGCCGCGTGAGCCTGTACTGCTGGTAAACATCATCACCAACATCTTGCAGTATTTGACAAAGATCTTGTCCACCAGGGACTGAAACGGCACGCTCTTCTGGGCGCTCAGCTGCAGCAACAGTTTGAATCAAGTCAGATACTGGGAACATCAAGTTTCATTATTAAGTTGCCTTACGTTCTTCAGGTGCATGGTAGGCTGCCAAGGCATTGAGCATGTCATACAGAACCTCCTTGATGGTATCCGGAATAGATGGCAAAGGGGATAACTTTAGTGGCGTAGTCTTCACCAGCTGCACAGCATTTGGGCCTCTAATTCTTAGGTTTTCAAACTCATCATCAGAGGCTACGAGAACAAAGCTATACATTAATACATCGATATTTTTAATGAAACTGCACATTGTCCTAATAAACTAAACTGATACAATACTTGAATAGTTTATAGCTACAAAAATATAATTTTGATCATAAATCTGTATAGTCTCAAAACTGACCTGTGCCAGCTCCTCGAGGAGCAGGTAAAGCTATGCGGACACAATTGCTAGCAGTTTCAATGAAACATTCAGGATTGCGACATGCAGCTGGGCCCAAGACACGCAGAATGTAGTTTATTTCCCTGGAGCCAAGACTGCCCGACACAACTCCAGAGGTGGTGCTACCTGCACCACTCGTCACTGCTGACCGAACCACCTGAACAAGAGAGATTTCCAAGTTAAGATCATAACACCAAACTTGTCAACAGAATAAACTACCTTCTCCATGGTGTGCCGGAGTGTAGCTGGATCCTCTATGATGTGTCTGAAGAGCAGTGTTACTAGTGGAGTAAAGCCATTAAAACCAGAACTCTGAGTGAGACCTAAAATCATTCGAGTGCTCTTTAACTCTGCAAACATCATGGCGTACTGGTGATTGCGGGTGAGGCGCAAACAAAGCCTCAGTGTGGCATGGAGTGTGTCTGGGTCCACTGGGACACTTATCATACTGACACAAGCCCGAATGAGGATGGTAGTCATGTCCTCACTTAGGCCCTGGACAACAATATCAGAGCTTTGCATGTGTTCAGGCTCTTGGGAAGTAGTAGGTCCTGAGGCAGCATCTTTCATTTGGCTTGGATCCACTTTTGGAGAAGTCATCTCCACTGGTGCAACAGAGTCTGTCTCAGTTTGAATTTCTTCAGCTGTGTTCTTCTCTACCTCCTCTTTTTCAGAATCGGTCATGCTATTTGCCTTGGTAGTCTTGGCAAGCCTGGGCAGTTTCATCACAGTCAACATCACAGGTCTCCTATTGCCAGTCTCTTCATTTACCTGTAATGATATTTCAGAAAAAAATAAATACATGTACATGTCAATCAGAAGAGGTTAAATAAATAGAAGAAATGCAGTACCTGCACCATGGTGTTGAACTGCACAGTGTATCTACGTCGCCCAGCTGTGAAGCGAACACTGGTCTCTCCAGCACGCCAAGCAGAGTCTATAGTGCTATTATTGGAAGCACTGTAACTGCACCAACGGCCTGAACGATCATCAAACCACCGCCAGTTGTTGCCATTAGGCTGAAGATACTATAAGACAGACTCACATTAAAAAAATAAACTACATTCCTGAATAAATTCATTTTGAGTTTATGGTTAATTACCTTGTTCATTTCTGCTCTGCGCTTGGAAGAAACAGCCATTTTTTCATAGAAATCTATAAGCAGCAACACTGGTGTGATCCATCTTTTGGAGAAAAACACAACAACTATAAAATCAACACCAAACAACAGAGCCATATAGGGGGTATTCCATTAAGTTCCTTGAAAAGTCCAGGCGTTACCAGAAATCCTGGGCTGAAACTAGCTCCATCTCTATCTTAAGCCTCAATTCGTCCCATGAAAAATAATCTTGGGTGTGACCAACGCTAAATCAGACCTTAGTTTTAAGATGCGCTTTAAGCACGCTCATAGTGAATATTCAATGGCGCAATGAAACCACTGATAATGAGCTCAAAAGGAGCATCAGTTGAGACGTTTGTTATGATCGACTAAAGCTGAAGACACACAAAATTACTTTTAGCCAGATTTTCTTATGATTTTCTGTCTTGTCTAGTAACTCTGTCTTCCATCTATAAATGAGTCGCAAGTGCTTCAGTAGTGTGGAGCAGTTACGACAAACAATGACAACAGCAAGGCATATGCTCATTATGCCTGCCGAAACAACAGATTGATAATACAGAAAGAGCACACATACACTACTTTTACACTTACAACCAGAACTGACACACTGTTAAAAGCAAACGCTCACTGCGTGGTTTACCCCTCCTCTTTTCTCATTCACTATGCCAACTTTATTAGTGTTTATGGATTAAAATAAACCCTTATGGGCAATAAAATGTTTTCATTTCAAGAAAGTATGGAAAAAAATAAAATAATCAGTAGTGATTACTTTTTAAAATAATGTAGGCCACAGCTTTTTAAACAATTTATGATTATTGAGGGAAGCGCCCACAGTCGTTTTGTGTGCAGTGAGCACGCGACGGAAAAGTGCCACATGAATAAAAAGTCACTTTTAAACTTTATTCGGACAGTGACGAGTGATTTAACCCTGGGGTACGAGTGCACTGCTGAGAATTTGATGAGCCTGGAGTGCCCAAATAAGGCAGGCTTTGTCTTAATCTCCATTCATGGAATACCACCCATAGTCATACACTTGAGATATACTAAAATATACACAGTGACATTTTAAGCAGCACTCACTTCGGTGTCTGGATGTCTTTTTGTTCTTTAGCTGCCTGCAGACATGGCTGTACTACTTCCAGAAGTTTGATGAGTAGATCAAGAATTCCGCTGTTTTCTACCACTCTGGCACACAATAGTTTCAGTTCCTATAGAATATGAAAAACAATAAGCATGTAACATTTGAAAATGCACTTCCACCTTGAAAATAACTTTAGATTACCTCAAAAAGCAAAGTAAGCAGCAGAATGCGTGTGGCTAATTTAGAGGCCTGTGGTAGTGTAGCCATCTGCCTGGTCCACTCGGACACAGTCTTTGTATCACTGGTTGTGAGGGGCACAGCAGCCTTGATGAGCACATCAGCTGCCTCCCAAACCTAAAAATCATGGATAAAGAAAAAATTACAAATAGATTCCTAAACAAAATTAAGAGACCCTGGTTTAGGACTTAACTTTTGAATCATCATAAAGTGTGTGGTCTTGAGCTACTGTGCACTTATCACTATGTGTTTTGGGCAGTGGAAAACAGCCAATACCAATGCAGGGTTAATCCCCCAAGACCTATTAGGACGGGAGAGAGTAGCAGTGTGGGGTAACCCGCCACTCCAGGTTCCATTAAGGAACCTGGAAAGGAAGATAGATATATTTTCGGGCCAATATTTGCACTTTTTAGCATGTCGGTTATCTCTTTAAATCTCCAGCACAGACCAATATTTTGAAGCTTTATTGTAACACATAACTTCAGCTTTGCTCATAATGTGGCTACACTTCTCATTTATAGTAAGTAGCAAAACAATGTGGTGGTAATTTCTATTGATTATTATTTTTGGATACTTTTATTATGCATCGCAGTAATTAAGTTTTCAGTTTTCATTACCTAAAATTATATATTTTGGGGAAAATTATCAAAATTGGTCCTGTCGTATATTGGCCTTAAAATATAAAAAGACTTAAATCAGACATCGGGTGCTATGGATTTTTCCATGGCCGATGACAAGATTTTAAAATCCAGATTGATATTTTGATATTGATATATAGATTGATTATCTGATTTCAAGCGTTAAATCATTAACGACGTATATGCATGGTTATTTAATATGAAAGTACCGGTAAATACAGTAAATGTATTTTTGAAAGTACAGGCAAATACAGTAAATGTATTTTTACTGCAGTACAGCCACAGTTCCATCTGCTTTCTGGATGGAAGGTTTTTGGCAGATGTACTTTGAAACCCGGCCTAAGTTACAGATCTCCTCTAGTAACTGTAAAAATTAACTTGGTTCTAAAGGAAATATTAAAATATTACTTGTAAACTGAAAAAGTAACTCTGAAAGAGACCTGGATTGTCATCTGGTTTGCAGTTATTGCTAAAGATGCTTTAACAATGCTGGCACAGCAATTCGGACGGCAATCACACAAAAATTCACAAAATGGACCAAAATAAACTCAGCGACTGAATTCTGGACTTTAAAATATACTGATATGCTGAGAACAGCTGTTCAACTGGGTCACCTGATGCACAACTTGACCGAGAATAAGGTCTCTGTACTCTGGGCCACTCCTCTTAATGGCAGTCATGAGAAGATCACACAGTCTGTAGACAGTATCAGGCAGCTCATCTAGAAGGTGGAAACAGCCCGGCAGCATGGCGTCTGTGAAGGTATGCAGTTCCTGTGGGTCCAGGGGCTCAGCTTCCATAAAGCGCTCCAAACAGCGAGCCTCTTCTTCCTCTGCCCGCTCCCTGGCTTTTCGATCTTCTTCTTCACGACGCCGTGCCGCCTCCTATACACCCAAGGAGTAATAATTACTACTGTTGCCACTTACTAGTATTGCTACTTTATAGTGTCACATAAAGCCGGCAAAATCCACAAAATATGAGGTCACACCTCAGGAGAATCGGAGCGTTGCTCCATGCTGACCTCTTGACCAAGTGACATGGCAATGGCCCTCATCATCTGGTCCTCTTCAGACATCGTGAGGTCCTAGAGGTTTAAGAAAAAACATGTACATAAACCACATCAAGATCCCCTAAAGTCATTACATACAAAGACCTTTCTACAAATAAGTGCCTTACCCTTACTCCTCCACTAAGAAGAGGAGGAGGATGAGTGAGTAAATACTCCGTAGCCTGTTCCATAGTGCTAGTGTTCAGCAGAGCCTCCATGGCATGTTCCCTTGAGAAACCCATATCCACAAGCTAAAACATAGAAAAGAAGGTAGAATAAATTTACAAGAATGAACTAAAAACCGCAAAGTTATTGGACCAGAAGAAAAACGCCCGAACATTATTACACATAAAATGAGACTGTCTCCAACACTGCCTCAAACCTGAACCTCTCTCAACCATTATCTGTACTCCTCGTGTTGAAGTCTGTCCTCACTCTGTTGACTATGATACCTGCTGGAGATGCTGCTGGCGGACATGTTCGTGCCTCCCTCGCTCACTGCATCTTCCCTGTTATAAAACAAATGGTGGCCGAGGATTCAACAAAATGAGTAAAGGTGGTAAGAAACCATAGTCTGTTCTGTCTATTTGGCCACTTTACGTTCACACTTCACAATTAAAGTCTGATAACACTTGTTTACCTGGCGTACCTGTGTGAGCTGGGCCTGGTTAACCTGAGGCTCACGGCGGGAACTTGAGTTGGTGGAATCCTCTGCTGATCCTGTGGGTGGCGCTCCAGTAGAAGACCCAGTTGGTGCAGAGCCCTCTCCGCTTGTTGTACTTGATCCAGGGGCAGTACTGCCTCCCAAAGAGCCGGTGGAGGCAGTCTCCTCCTCAGGGCGAACTGTACCCTCCCGTTCCTTAGCAAGCCGCTCCTGGATTACTGGCTCTCCTCTCAGGATGTGACAGAGTATAGCCAACATGGACTCAGCCATCCTGCCTCCATACACTTTAAGGGGTTTCCTGTTCCACAGACTGCGGATACAGCTGAATGCAGCCTAAAAAATAGTTTATTTTTGAGACGCATCACAACATGTTTCTCTGTTTAGTTTTGGGAAATGAATATCCATTTAGCATGGGGCATATTTGTAGGTTATGTTGCCCCCATCATACACTTACCTTTTGAGTGACAATGAGAAATCTAAGAGCACTAAATTGAGGCATGGTGGGTGTGACTCCAGGCATTTTAGCTGGGAGTGAGTGAGGCGAGTCCAGTACTGTGCTGGGGTTCACCATCTTCTCCACCAGCATTAACCATGCATCCAAAAATTCTCCGGTCCCATCTGGTAACTCTACATGCTCCAGGCCCTCAGACACAGGCACCTTGCCACCCATTGTCAGGGCCCAGTTAAAGGTTCTGCACAAAAATAAAGCATCAGCAATGTAAAATTATATTTCCAAAAATCAGAATTGGATGATTCTTTCCCTTGTTTAAAACAAAAAATGCTTACTCAAACAAAGCATCATGTCCTCCTGAACAGAAGAACTTCTGTAGCATGAGGTGATAGGGATACTTCCTCTCATCAAATAGCATTGGAGAAGTGAACCCGACTGAGCAAATAAAAAAGGTCAGCCTGCAGAAAGATTTGGAAAAATCAAATTAATAATCTTTTTATTGAGTACAAATTGAAGTAATTTTGGAACGCAAGGGCATTGTGTTGACCTGAAACGTGGTGTTGGTGTGTATGGAGGAGGTTGCCAGCTCAGACCCTTGGTGAGAAGTTTGGTGAGGGCGGAAGCAGTGGCTCGCGCAGCAGGGGTCGGTGTTGTGCCTGTGCTGGTGGCATGATGGGAGCGACGCTGTCGGACTGGAGAGCCCACACACAGTTTCACTAACAAACCAAACAGTTCAGCCAGAGCTCTTCCAAGTCGAGATGAAGCTAGAAAACAGCAAAGTGATTTCCCAATTAAATATCCAAACAATATAGGTTATAGCTAATTTAAAAAAAATGGCAAAATATTCTTACCAGACAGAAGAGGTTTTATCTGTTTGATGCGGGTGGCCATGGCTGGGGTGAGTTTAGATTTGGTCTTTGGATCAGATGTAGTTGGTTCATCGGTCTCCATTGGAGCCAGTGTGTCTGCATCAAGCCCAATGCCTTCCAGCAATCCTCCAGCAGAAGCGTCCACAGATACTGCTTCAGGTTCTGTCAGGCAGAATAACGGGGATTTTAGATTGAATATCTTTATTCATTAAAAGTAAGATTAAAAACAGGATTAGTACAAAAAAAACAAAATTTGAATAGCATGGTCACGTGATCATTGGCTTTGCCGGCCTCTAGAACTGCAACTAAGTAATGCAACTGTTTGTGAATTCGGTTTTCACTTCTTAAATTTGCCCATTATTCCTGAGTGGCAGAGACAGTCATGATCCCGCACTCTTGAGGCCAGAGATTTGCATCCCTTGAAATATAATCGTCATCTCAAGAGGCTACCCTTTATAATGTAAACAGTTGTCCTTATCAGAGACATATTGAGGAAAATAATGTAATCATGTTAATCAAGGTTTTCTGTCATGATTCACTTAGTTATAATTGTATTGTGGTCCATGCATGTTCGAGTGAAACTATCTGAGATATCAGTGCTCAACATATTTGTAATTGCACCCATCTCAAGTCTCAACCCACAGCTCAGTCAACATTTTTGGAAGAGCCGCTATAAATGACTCAGTCATACTCAATCATACTCAATAGGTAATAAAAAATAACATTTTAAAATGCTATAATAAATAACCAAGACCCAAAGGAAAGACCACTATGAAGAGCTGATGCCAGCAGATTAGTCAATGAATCCTTTTCGATTATTTAAGTGTCTTTAAGTTTAAATTGAGGTTTAAATAGTTACCATTTCTCTTAGAGCCTGAGGCCATTGTTGTTGTACTGCTGCTGCAAGATGGCTTCTCCTCTTTGGGAACTAGTTTCTGCATGTCAGCCTGACCAAACTCACAACCTGGAGGCAGACTAAGCACAGACACAAAGGTATAACATTTGGACACTGAATTCAACAAAAGAAAATAAGCCTAAAGAGTCACCTGTTGGGTGTGCACAGGGACAGCAGAACAGTGCTTTCCCACACAAGAGAGCAGTAGAGCTGACTGAGCTTATTCAGAACACTCAGGCCCAACTGGGAGCCCCACTGATTGACAGAAATGGCTCTGATTTCACTCTATTCATTGAGAAAGACAAGACCAATTACAAACATGTCAAAGTGAACGTGGATAAAATACGGGTAAATTAAACCCATGAAATATTTACCTGTCCAACTCTGCAAGTATGGACGAACATAAGGATGTAAGCATGTGCAGCAGTCAGAGCATGCAGTAGTGGAGTTGCACGTGCTGACAATGTTGCATCTGTAACATGCCCTGCATTAGCCAGCTCCCTGAGAAGCACAGATCCACCAGGAACCTCAATTGGCCGATGTAAGGGGTCCAGGGAGGTTAAAATGCTATCCAGTTGGCACAAACCCTCTTGAAGAACTTTAGGCTCATGAGAGAGAGTCTAAAAGGATCAACAGTGTTAATTAATGCATACATTTCTTTCAAAAGATTACCGATAGCAAATCACTGAACATTTTTTATCACCAATATTGACTTGCAGACACCAGCAACTGCTTGGCAGGCTGCTGATGTGGGAAAGTCTATGGGCAGGTTGGGTAGCCCAAGGATTGAAACCAGGGGTAGCAACCCCTTCTGGTTGACAAACTCCTGGCAGTGGTCATCAGTTGTATTGTTGCTCAGTATGGATTCAACAAATTTCATCTAAGAAAACAAACAATACCACACCACTGAGAGTTATTATGGGTAATAATTAATAAGAATAATAAGTAAAAACGCATACCACATTCAAGATATAATCCATAAGAGGAATAGGAATCCGTTCCTCTGTACCCACGACCCTACAAAAACAGAACAGATGTTATATTTGGGTATTAAAAAACTGTTAATAAATGTGGGTGAAGAAAGCCTGACTAAGTGGATGTTTTAAACTATTGTGTTATGAACTCAGCGTCATACAGTTCAAGTGGCACTGACTGTCTGTTGCTCTCTGGCTCCCCCTGTTGTTGGCTAAAGGTGTGAAGAGCCTCCTCCTCCTCTTCATCTTCACTGGATGCTTCTTCAGCTGCATGACTGGACCTGGCCGGTGGTACAGCCACAGTTCCATCTGCTTTCTGGATGGAAGGTTTTTGGCAGATGTACTCTGGAGCCCGGCCTAAGTTACAGATCTCCTCTAGTAACTGTAAAAAAAAAATATATATATTTTTTTTTAAATCACAAGTTATTAATAGTTTTGAGTAATTTTAATTTCAAAAATATTAATGGCATGTGCGCATTCAAGTCTGTGACGTTAGTCTACCTTAATTATGGCTGTAGTAGCATCAGTCTTCAGTGTGGGCTGGTGCCTCATGAGCTCATCAACTGCACTTCCCAGGTTAGAAGCAGTGTCACCTAAAAGCACAAAGACATGACAATGTAGCACACAGTGCCGCCGCTCCCATTATGCACATAACGTGCAGTGTGTAGGGCATCAAATGCTCCGAATGGCACCAACCAGACCACGCAGTTTGGATTGAATAACACAATAGGCTATTTGTGCAGCAGCTGCACAATTCCTTATGCAATTAAACTGGGAGGCAAGAATAGGCCTATTCTGGCTATAGTTTTTTATAAATTCAAAACCAACTAGGACTTGAGTGTTGCCTCTCTCTCTCTCCAAGTCTTGAGATGTGCACGGGCAGCTACACAGGCCACCGATGAAACAGACGAAGAGAGATCAGGGGAAAGCTGGGAACACCTACGTATTCTACTAAACACAATGAGCAAAACGGTCTAAAGATGATGAAATTTGACCTCAAACAAGTCGTATAATTCATCCAGCTGGCGCTGAAAACCCCGGAGCTGATACCGCAGAGCTAGCACGGCAGAGCGGACACGGCCGCAAGCGCAAAACCAAACTTCTTACAAATGTCTAAATCATGTTTTTCATAAATACAGCAGAAAGCGTCAATAGTTTGCAGCTTGTAGTGTTTTCAAAAGCCTTGATGTGTTCTGCAGAAGAGCAAAGGAGAAGGGCTTCAGGTGATGCTAGAGCGGAGCAAGGAAATTTAGGGACTCGCAAAACCTCAACATTACAGTGGCACCAAAGAATTTCATATTAAAAACGAATTGTATTAAAATAAGAATAAATCATATATGGGTTTTACTTAGTAGAATTTGAGAATGAGAATTTTACTCTAACATGTATAAGATAAACTATGATTGACCTTTTTAAACATGCATAACTCAAAATTGAACTTTTTTAAAACAGTCCATATAATTATGTATGTATTTACAATAAATATATGTAGATTATTGGGTCCACCTCTGAGAAAATAACATGCAAAACATGTGTCCGTGACATCACTTCCCAATCTCCGCAAATATATACTTAGTCATTGTTTAAGTACATAAGGAACCAACTTTTTGGAAACATTTTTGAAGGAAAGATCCCTTATGACGTGACACCAAAAGATGGACAAAAGGTAACTCAATCACTTCATATCTTCTAATTTAACAAAAGAAAAAGTGGTTAAAACCATCAGGATTACTTTTTAATTCTACTGAAACAGAATTTTCTTAAGTAAAAAAATAAAATAATTGGGGGTTTTATTTTTTGTCATAATATACAACTTTGAGGACCAAATTTAAAAAGCTAGCTAGAAGTTTGTTGGCCACCATGCGGCTTCCATGATTAGCCTAAAATGTTAGCGCCACTCATCCTCCGCAACACCATTATCATGAGATGCGTGTTTCGGTAATGAGAACTGTGCTTATATAATACATTTAAATTATGTATACATTCATAAAAACATTAAATTGTCAAAAGTGTTAGTGCCATTATCATTAAAAGCTTTAAAAGTTTGTTTCCATTTATTTCTACAAATATCACATTACAGCCGCCACACAGTTACACAATCTGCGACCTTGCAGTAGTGGTGGTAAATCTAGTATTTTAATGTTGTTTGTTTTGCAGACAGTTGGCGAGTGGCAGTAAAAAAAAGCTTTGTCAAAAGCTAGGTGATGGCTTAATCACGGCAACTGTACGGGATATGGCCATGCATTATGCAGTCACTCGCAATGGCTTCTTGCCATTGCACAGCATCTAGGTTCTTCTCTTGTTTTACTGTTGTGTCTTTCATTTGGAGTAGATGTCCTGACTTGTGTTGTTATTGGGGAAGTTGCCGAAGTTGTGTTGGCTGCTTTGTGCTTAGTTGAACATAAATTCTCTATTTCAGATGCATCTTTTTGTTGAAGGATCTTGTATGATCTGCACTGTCACTATCACTTTCTGCACTCACATCTGTAAATTCAACTGTAAATTCCTGTGTACATAGTAAGCCTATTTTTATTTTATACTATAGTCATTTTAAATTGTTTCCTAATGCATGCCCTTTTGATTTCATATATGTTGTTTTTATTATTGTTCAGTGTTTTATGTTGCCTAAACAAGTTCCTATGTTTGTAAATTTTGTTCATTGACAATGGCAATAAACCTTTTCTGATTCCGATTCTTCAGTCACTCTCTTCACTCAGTAGTGTTATGTTGAGCACCACATCTCCTCCCTCCCCGCCCTTTCATATTGGTTTTTAGTAAGGTATCTTTTTTCTTTTCTTTTTTGTAATACAACAATCCAACCTCTTTTTTTCTATAATCCTCCAACATTTCTGCGTTGGAATACATTTTTTCATGAAACTTTTTAAAAACAAACATTCCGCCACTCTTAGAGATAGGGAAAAATCTCAACTTTGATGACAAATTGGGAGCTGCCCGCTGGTGGGAGGCCGGGCATGCGAGCGCAGAGAGCACTGCTATAAAAGTCTTTAATGAAGTATAAAGAATAAAGTCAAAAGAGTGGCGGTAATGTAACAATATGGATACCAACCGCCATAAAACACCAAAGAGGAAGAAAAACGACAAGACTGAGGAATAACAAAGCAACAGCAAGAATCGCCGGCTGTGCTCTCCGCCACAGTCGAAAAGAATAAAGTCTAAAGAATAAAGTCTAAAGAATAAAAGGATAAAGTCTAAAGAATTTAAAAGGATAAAGTCTAAAGAATTAAAAGGATAAAGTCTAAAGAATTAAAAGGATAAAGTCTAAAATCTAAAGAATAAAGTCTAAAGAATAAAGTCTAAAGAAGAAGAAATTATGTTTTATTCTTTTTTGGTGGTGTTTTATGGTGGTTGGTATCCAGTGTTGCATTACCTTTATTCTTTAGACTTTAAAGAATAAAAAGGTAATGTAACACTATGGACACCAACCGCCATAAAACCACCACCAAAAAAGATGAATCAGGAGCGCAGCTCTCTGGCACAGTCAAAAAGAATAAAGTCTAAAGAATACAGTGCGTTCTCCCCAGGGGCCACTGAAGTCTAAAGAGTGGCAGTAATGTAACACTGTGGTATTCTTAGTATTAAACACATACTTTGAAGACATACAACTACAGTAGATGGCGGTAAAAGCAACACAACAACAACAACAACAACATAAAACACCACCAAAGTAGTGTTTTGTAAAAATTGCAAAGTCAAATGTTTTTGGTTGGGGTTTGTTTGTATGTTGAGTGAAGTGAAATTGACTAAAACTGGGAACATTGTTTTCCATTTTAGCCTGCCAAATGTCTTAATTATTCAGTACCATATCATTACCGAAAGAACCAGTTTAATTTCCGAAATGTGTGTATCTTTACCGAAACACGTAAACAAGTATTTTAGTTAAACATAAAAGAATCAAAAAACAAAAACTAGTTATAAACATCCATTAAAGCACTCTATGAATTATATATAGTATCCACATTTTGTAATTATTTTGTTTTAAATATAAGTTATCACAAAAATAACAAAAAAGTGATGTACTTGCTCTGAGAAAGTGTTGCGGAAATTAGATAAATTTGTTTTGGAAAAAGACAATACAATTTAATAATTTTTTATTTGGTTGCCTTATATATGTATATGAAAAACATAATTTGAAATATTCAAAAATGTGTTTGTTTCCCTGTAATTTTTAGAGTTTCGCGTCATGAGATTTTCAGGATTGTTTTGAAGAATAAACTTTAAACTATGGTAAAATGCTATATAAATAAAACATATGTTCACACATAATTCAACTTTGTATTGATAGTTTGAAAAGAATTTCTTTGATATATGCTTTTTTTTTTTTTTTTTAATCATGTTTGAAGAGAATGAGAATTTTCAGAATTTCAGAATTTCGGGAAACTGACCCTACCCAAAATGTACCAGAATGCAGAAAATTATATTATTTTTGTTTAAAGTTTTTCGGTTGAGGGCCCTAGACCCCACTTCGGATTTTTTATTGATGCAATAATTATAAACTTGTATTCACATGCATATAACAAAAATAAACTAAATAGTCACTTTAAGGCTGTTGTGCAAACATCAAACCTCTACGCATTATTTACACGTTCAAAGTGGGTTGGGGCATAGGGGCACCACTGAGCATTTCTGCTTAGGGCACCCAAATGTCTAGCAGGGCCCTGGTAACACAGGACAGGAAATAGAGCAAATCAAACAATCAATACACAATCGACTCACCCAGCGGGTCCGAGCTACGGCGTCGGCGCATGGCAGGCAGGTAGTCAGGAGACAAGAGCACTTTGAAGAGACGCTCAAATGGCTGACACTGAACAAATGAGTGCAAACCTCTTGCATTCAGACACAGCGCGCTGAACACATTGGGAAGAGACCCTAAAACTTCACGGGTTGCTGGAACCTGGAAAGAATTCAATGCAATTTATAAAAGCTTGGGTTTATGTGAAAAAAATCTGTAAGCAATAGATACTTCAAGCAAATTAGGCTAAGCAACACACAGCAGAGCAAGTTGCTAAACCAAACTTTTCTGAATTAAGCATTTCTGTTTAAAAAAAAGAAAAAGAAAAAAAAGGTAGTACATCAGTTGGTGTCGCCAGCTATGTTTTGGTTCATCAAATAAAGACAATTCAAGTAACGCTCTTTTCTCTGACAAGACTACAGCTACTATTGTCACTGATGCGACCGATTCTGCACCACATTCACCAACATCCAGCTACGAACACAACACCACTCAAATGAATATGCATTTGCCAAGAAAAACCCTCTAAACTTCCATATATGGGCTAGACAGAACATGTGACACTGAGATGGAGCGAGGGGGATAAAAAAAAAGGTAGTCAGGTAGAACACAACAGACTATCACTGTTTTACAGCTTCATCTGCAATTAAAACTGTCCGAAGCATGAACACACTCAATGAGAGCATATTTAAGTCACCAACTTATTGAAATAAATCAGAGCTGTGGACAGCATGCATGAGCTCCATGTGAGCAACCTGTAGAGTCATGAGTCATGAGTTTGAACCCAGCTCTCGACAGTTTGCTGCAATGTCCATTTTCACACAATATTGTTTTGTCTAATAAAGCCTACAAGCCAAAAAAAATCCTTAATCGTTGTGGCAAAAATCGTTCTCGGAGACGAGTCCCTCTGGTCATGGGGGGGTTTAAGAGGGCTGCCGAGTATATATCTCTATCCCTATCCTTAGTTACCCTTCCGACAACTCATCATTTTATTCTAAATACAACCTGCAACATTAAAAGAGTTAATCACTAAAAAGTGTACAATAGGCTCCTCTGCAGCAAAGACAAAAAAGAAGAGATTCTAGATCTCAGTGGGACTTTTGGGTTAAATTAAACCTTAGCACTCTCAGCATGGGAGCGAACTGGACCTTGCTCAGACAGTTAACAGATTGGGCAGCACTTTGGCTGAAAACTTGGGGGAAAGCAGGGATGAGGAACACTCTGTACCACATGCAGACCTGACACTCAGGCATAGTAAGAAAGGTGACAGTGTAACAACCGCCCACCCCTAACACAAAATCAAACGTTCAATTTACACGAACTAGAGTTTTGGGCCGATCATCTGAAAAATTTGATCTGCTGTTACCGATCACATTGACTTTGTGTGCGCGGGTCGACGGGAACAACCAGCAGCAGGTTGGCTCCTACCATGGAGCTATACTGCCATGGCTCCTGCAGACGCACAAACCTCGCTAGTGGAAGCGGAGCTGTCTGATAATAAACGGGGTTCTCAACGTGAGGCCCTTACGCCTCTTTTTCTTTTTTTTCCCTTGCAGATTTACACAATTCACGTGAGTAAACTATTTTGAGAGCAAAACGGTGACTAGTGTGCAGGTATGCCCATGGGTAAGTACTAGACAGGCAGACTGAACATTTTAGGACATGGCACGTGTGGACCATCTGAAAACTTACACATAGTCGCAGTTCTGAAAAAGAAATAAACCTACGTCTTTGATGAGAAGTGCATGCAGCATAACATCAGTGAGGCCGTTGTCTTGTAAAGAGGAAAGCAGAGATGGCTCCTGGAATACAAACACCGTCACCACCTCCGTCGCTAAAATTAGAGCGGGAAAAAAAGTATTAATGATTAATTAATTTATTGTTTTCTGTATTCACTTTGACCAGTTTTTATTAAAGAATTTCCAAATGACTGCAAACTCACCCAAGAGAAAAAGTGAGGGACCATAGTATTCTGCGTTACTGATTATGTGCTTGAGTGAGGTAGGCAATGACCCATCCATTACTATGGAAAAATAGCCATTGTATGAATAGTAAGAAGATTGAACAATTACGAGCACAAATAATAAAATAACATTGACTTACTGTGGCGGATACCATCAGTGAAAGTAGAATCCTGGATGGCTTTTTTCAAAAAGTTGAGCATTGATTTTAACAGTGCTGCTCGTTGTGGTATACACTGCATACCTGAAGGGGAGTCGGGAAAAATGTATATATTGAGAAAGATATTTATGTATCTTATGCCATTTAAGTGGCATATACCTGCGCGTGGTGTGTTAACAGCGTTGTTTTGTGCCCGATGGTCTACGTCCGGTCTTGATCCAGAAGTGGATGGCCCAGGACTACTTTCCATGGCAACTTCTGACACTGAATCAAAAAGAAATCAAAATGGTGATATGATATTGAAAAACCATTAGACATAAAATACACCAATAAGGGCTTATGAATAGTGGCAACTAACTTTCCATGTCAGTGTCCATGTCCTCAGCATCCACAGCAGAGCTGGGCCTTTGAATCTTTGGCTTGATGACAAAAGGGCATTCTTTCCTTGATAGGTCAACCTCATGCTGCATTTAAGTGTTAAAGGAAATAAATTTGGCACAGAACTTGCCATTTTAAAATTGACAGAAATAACTTACCTCTAGCCTGCAAATAAAAATGGCAAGGCCGCAGTGGGACTGAAAGGCTGCCATGTCCAAGTTGGTAATAAGGTCCACTACCCGTACCGCTCGTGTCACAAAGGTGATCTGATCCTGCTCGTCCCCAAGGAACTTTATTACCTATATATTGTCAGATTACAAATTATTGATTTAAACCTTCAATAAAATTCAAATAGTATAAACTTTGACAATTTACTTTCAGAAGAGCTTCCATCATGCCACAAGAAACTAGCGCCTCGCCTCCAGCATCATAGCTGGCCAAGTGATAGAGGAAGGAAAAGAGTGCAGTTGCAAACTGATGTGGGTATGGTTCCATCAGAGGATCTACATATTACAAAGTCATTTATTCAAAGTTTATTTAGATTATATCAAGTCACAGGTATTTTTCTCACCAATCATTGCCTGTATACAGTTGCGCACCAACACAGGCAAAAAGCCATGATAGGACGCAGTGCCGGTGCAATCAATGATATTTGAAAGCTTTGGGGTTCTTTCCAGATGAACAATGGATGTTAAAGTGCGCAAAGATGCTGCCTTGATATCCTTTAAAACAATATGAAAAACATGACTACATCCTCATCACTATTACATCAGTAACAGAAATGTACTGTAACGCCAACAACAATGTGAAGCCAAGAACCCACTACAGGATAATTTGTGTTTAGGGAGGCGAGATGCGAGCTTGGTTCTTGCAAGTTGTGTCAGTGAGACACTGAACCACTACATACTAATGAAACCAGAACATGATCGTTATCACCGCTATTGCTACAGCGAGTTACGTAGCAATAGACAGAAGGAGACATGAAAAATAACTACGGGAAACCGGATAAAAACTATTACTTTCTCATTCACTGTAAGCTTAAAACTTAGAAAATATACATTTTCAATTCATATTTTTCACCACATACAAAATGACAGTCAACAACTTAAAGAATGAAACTGGAATAATTGTTTTAAGATAATATCCCATTAGAGCAAAAGCATATTCTAGCATGTCAGTGTTTTTATAAAATTACGATTTTAAATGCAACATTCAAGTGTGAGTAAGTCTTCTTTTATTTGAAAATAAAAACACCGTAACGAGATCATGATGCTCTTATGGATCATTACAGGTCTCTGAGAATGTGTTGTTCAAATCTATTTAGTCTGTTTGAATTTTCAGACCATCTTAACTAGCTGTGTTTTTTGTTATGTGTCACCATGGTGACTGTGGAACTGCCCTCCAGTGTGATAACGCTGAAAAGTAGCAATACTGTGGTCTACGGTCGGGTTTAAAATCCACAAAAATCCTGTAGTGTGTTCCAGACTTGAGTGTTTGCAGGTACATTTAATCTTACCACAAGCTGTTTGTCTGTAATTTGAAGTACATCAACCAGCTCTTCTATCAGGCCATTATACAGAATACTGTTAGCTGACTCTTGGAGTGCGTTTGAGTATACTACAAAAGGAAAGGTTATTTGAATTAACACAATATTACACAATCATTTAGAAAATGTACTTTTTCCTACCCAGTATAGAAATCGCATGTAGTCTGGCTTGCACTGCTTGCAGTCTCTTCTTGTGGTTGGAGAAGCCATGGGCTAGTCGAATGTGCGTGAACAGCAAGGTCTGTTTATCTTTAGGGATGTTGTACATTGCAGTCAGTGACTCCATAATTTCAGAGGGGCTTTCAGAAATCTGAAAAATACCAACAGTAATATTTGCTGTTCTTTTGATGAAATATTGGTAAAGAAACATTAGAGAAACCTTACCTTGTCGAGCTGCTCGATGTGAATATAGTGTAAGGTATTACTACTCGTCTGCTGTAGAAATATGTTAAAATAAGAATAGTCAAAAATAAACACATGGAGTAAACCCCATTCAAGTTATGGTAATCTTTACCTTTCTTTCTATTTTGACCTCAGGGCCTGGTTCAGCATAGAATTCAAAATGCAGAGTGGTGGCACTGGGGGGATACTTCTGTAAACCAAAATTGTAATGTCACAGACAAAGGGTAGGTAAAAAGAAAAACATGTTATTTTAGCTCGCAGCTCATTCAGACTCAAACTGCGACTGCTGAGTTGGACCAGTATTCTTACAGCGCGCAACTCAAACTGCATGCGGAGCACTCCTGTGCTCTTGCGGTCACATCCTCTGAAAGCTGCACTCGTGAGACCACGTGTTAGACCACGCAATAGCTAATCATTTATACAGGAAAAAGCTCTCATTTCTTTTAATGCTTTGGAATTCTTGCAGGGTCCACGATACAATTGATCCATGTGCAGTCTGAGCTAGGGCTATGGGTGTATGGGCGGCAGTAGCTCAGTCTCGTCTTCTGATCCGAAGGTCGGCGGTTTGAATCCTACTCTCGACATTAACATCCTGGTAGAGCGGTCAGATCCACTCACCCATTGGTTGGCGGTACGATCGCCCCCAGTGTCTGCGAACAACTGGTGTGTGTATGAATGGGTGACAGGTTCCTTGATGTAAAGTGCTTTGAGTGCCTTGAAGGTAGAAAAGTGCTATATAAATGTGACCATTTGATTTATAATTGTGACCACAGCCGCAATTTGCATTAAACGGCCGCCACACTCTGGAATAGGGCAAGTATCTGTCTGCAATGTTAAGTCTTGGTCTGCGTGCTGCTCAGAAAGTCTTTTCTTTGCTGCCACCAGAACGCATTGCACCACGGTATATTTACTCAAGTGAAAACTTAAGACCACCATGCAAAGCACCATAAAATTGTGTGTCCATAAGACTAGTTTGCTTGAAGCCCATTGTCAGATTGCCTTTTACAAGGCTGATGGTGCAGCGTTTAGGGCTGGGTACAGTTTGATTTTTCTAATACCTTCTTTTTGATACCGATACTTGAACAGTTCTAAACTATTTCCGTAACTGGTTTAGCTGTAAAACAATGGACATTAAGAAAAACATACTTTAAGTACTTTTGATTATGTTATAACTATGTCAAATTCTATTTCAGTGCATATGAACAAGGACTGACCTAAGAGTGAAGTAAATAGAAATAAATCTAGTGCACACTGGCGCAGCTCCACAGAGAGCACAAACATGTGAAAACACCTTAAGATAAGCAAGCAAGCAAAATACCGTCATAGGCAAATCCCTGCAGCATTCGGCCAGACCAAAGCCATTCTCCTTTCCACCCCAGCTCTGTAAAATTACCAAAGAAAAACAATAATTACTCTTTTTTTTAAATATCTTTGATAAAGAGCTATGGTCGCAATGGTAAAAAAGACATACCTCTGCCAGATGTTGTAGACGAGCCAATAATGGTGTCCTTTTATCAGATCCTAGTCTTGTGATGTAGTTGGAACGTTTACTGAACACATATAGCAGGTTCAGCACAGACAGGACCACCTGCATGTCACATGATGCTAACAAGGTAGTTAAGTGCTGTGAATAACCGAGAAAAGAAAGATTAAATTTATTGATATATTGTCAAAGAAACCATGTGTGAAAATCGGCTCAAACCAACCTCTATGGAACTGTAAAGGTGCCTAGAGAAGCTATATTCAATTAGCAGAGCTGTGAAGTTAAGTACTGCCAACAGCAGAGCTTTGAGTTGACCATTGTCGGGGCGATCACACACCAACAGCCAGGACATATTCTCTACCGTCTGGCCTGCATCACAGAGAATGCCATCAAAGCGGTCCAGGAGGTCCACCCAGTGGTACAGCTCACACTAAAATAGATTGATGCATTTAGTTCAATAAAATCTTTATAAAGTGAACATAAGTAGATCAACAATTATGGCTCTAGTGACACTCACCTTGCCAATATTCCAGGTCTTGATGTGCTGCAGTTCAACCAGGAGCTGCTCATCACTACATGCCTTAAGCTTTTCAATAAGTATCCTGCAGTCAGCCGGCTGTGAAATGTGAAGAAGAAACCTCAATCATTCATGTATTACTAACGTTTACGGAATTAGATGCAACAGTAATATTAGATTACAGAGAAAGAGTGAACATATATACATTATTCCTGAGCGTTACTTGGTACAAATCAGTGATGCACGGGTTGGGTACGGCAATTTTTGTGTTCTCTGGTCCGCTTTAAGGTAGGTTTATGCTTGATGCACCGGAGAGGTCCAAATTTCATCATTTTTGCCGAAACGTCCCCTCGCGTGAACCTGATTTTCCACGTCGGCGTCAGGGAAAACATTTTAACTATGCGGACGGTTACGTGCGGAAATTAACGGGATTTGATAGAAGCTAGCTCAGATTTCTACTGTCGACACCGCATTAAACCCGCGCAGACTATAAATATTGCCAACGTCTTCCCCGCTGCTCTCCGCACGTTTCATTTCCACGCAGAATTTAAATGCTGAAATTATAATCCATGCTTTAGTCTGCTCCGCTCCACATCTAGGCCTATTAAAAACATTGCTTTTTGAAATGCAATGTAGCCTTATTTGGACTACGGCTTTGATTCAGTCTGAAAAAGTACCTGAAAGCTCTTAACAGGTGGAATCTGCACCAATGATGCATTTTAACAAATTCATCAGCATGACAAATAATCATGAAGGAGCAGAGCCAGATGTGGAAGAGAGCGAACACGGGTAAACTGGCTCACAGAGGGAGATCGTGGACAGGGGATACAGTAGTGACTGCACCAATATGTTCTCATTAATTTGCTAAATGATGCATGTTTAATTAAAACCCAACACAAATTCACAGAAAAACAAGCTAATGAGAACTGAATTTAGACAACTAAATGCAAAGATATATGCGCAGTGTGCAAAGATATATGCACAGTGTGGTCAACACACCCAACACACCCGGAATTAAATTATAATTTCTTGGCCTACTCCAACCCGACCCGGGGGTCAAAAGACAACCTGCATATCACTAGAACAAATACTAATGTATACTAATACACTACAATATTTTTTCTTAGATGTTCATTCAAGATGCAATTACAGCACAATATAAAATGCAAAAATACTCACTGCTTCTGTAGGAGTCTTTTTTAGCTTACTTCTGTCTACCTTCATTGTCACGCCTTTCACTGCCGCCGTCAAGGAACTTCTGTAAATTTTACATGTTTATACTTTATATACATACATAAAAAAACAGTTCAATCTGCGAGTCCAGTATAATGGAGGTGTAAAAAACAAGGAGCAAACTTTTCATTTAATATGATCCAACAGAAGGTGAACATTTTAATATACAACAATAAGTAGGATCAATTAATATAAATTTCACTTACAGAAAATAGTTTGGCAATATCCAGGTATCTGCATTTTAGTCACATTACCTACAAAAAGAAAACGATTCACTATAAAGTCAGGCAAATAAGTGAGAAAATGTTTTAACAAAATGTGTATATTAAAATCACATTCACATAAAAATCGCTCAAAAATCAGGAAATGTGACAAACATCTGGAGCCTTGATTCACTCCAATATGGCCTATAACCATTGTAACCGTAGGGGCCAAGGGCCATATTCGAACCCAGGCGTGGCAATCATGGTATAAGAAATGCTCATAAGCAAATTTCTGGCAACAGTACGCTATGATTTTATAAGTTAAATTTGTATTAAAGAGGCACACGTGCGGACATAGGTATATAACTTTCACTAATACAACTAAAAAAGAGAGAGTACATTATAATAATTATCAAAAACTTATCAAAATACATTACAATGAAAAGGATGTAGGAATCCAATTTAGTTATGTAGATAAAAAAATAATACAATATATTCAACATTGATAGCAGTTTAAAACCAATAGTTAATGTATGTGCACTGTCCCATTTATTTACTGTCACAATTATTATGCATTTACTATGCATTACAGATGGGCCTACCAAAATCATCATAAACTTTACATTAGTGGCCAGATAACCATAAGTCCATAAAGGTACATTAGTAAAACATTATAACATTTTAATATGTAATCAGACAACACGACAAGCTGCTGGAACACATCTGTCAAAAATATTTATCAAACTTTATAGTCAAAATACTTTCGAATGGGCGCCAAGTTATGCATTTTGCATCTTAAATCACCACAAATATAACATTAGGCCAACTGGATATTCTATGGTAGGTAACGGCACAATTCCGAGCTCTAAATAACAACCGAACAACGGCTATGTTGTTGCGAATGTTAGCCTTTTAAGCTAACGGTTAACGCGGTGTTACCGGTAGTAAACGTTGCAAATTACATGCAACAATCGCTTTAATGTGCGCACAAATAAAGCCAGCTTTAACACGCCATATTAGACAGAAAAGTGAACGGAGGTGAACTCCTAAAGCTAACTGACAACACCGCCACAGCTGTCAATTCATAGCGCGCCACATCGTAATAACTGGGAGTTGAAACAAATCCAGGCCGGGGCTTTACAGGCCTCAAACTTAACGCGCCGTCTTCACTTTGTTTGTCCGGCGTCAGTTGAAATAAAATGGCAAATAGCAATAAGCGTTGTATATGGAAAATCTTGTATGTGTGGAATACCTCACAGCGGGAAACTCTGTCAAAGAGCTTAGCCTCAGAGCTACACATTAGCCGCAAGTTAGCCGCAAGCAGAAATGCACAATAACCCGCTGAATCATTGTCGGACAATCTAACTAACCTGACACCATGAGTTTTGTTTACAAGATTCTACACTCTGGGCTATAACTAGAACGCGAGTAAACAATAAGTTTAATCTATCTGAGGAGTTATTTTTTCCCAAGTGTCGGCGGTTCTGTCCATAGCACATAACGTTAGCCGTTGGCAAAGTAAAGACTCTGGGTTGTGTGCAAAAAGTGAGTACGGATATAAATGTGTAACTGACGTTTACCGACACATTGCCATTGTTCCTCATAAACATACACTTTTTTACAAAAAAAAAAAACATATTTTCATATAAGATGGCATCTACATGAACTTGAACATATACTAAGTAAATATTGCAAAAACGTAATCCTACTAACGTTACCATCGTCTAAATATCTTCCATTCAACACACCCCTGGTTATAGTTATATGAACTCACATTAATTCTTTATCATTTCCAAAAAACGTATTTCATAGTATTACATAAAAAGCAACAAGTTAGATATGCAACTATCCAAACATGGGTTAAAAGGTACATACCAGCAACTACTTTGGTTCAGCTTTCGTCGCAGGTATAGCAGACTCTTCAGATGATCTGAAAAGAAAATATATATACCCAAGTTAACAAGTCGCAAACGTCAGCAAATGTATTTATAACAGGTAATTGAACGTGGAGTGAATAAATAAATATTTATGAATTATGATTTAAAACAAATTAGATTACACGTACACACACATAAATACAACTTGGTCTATGGGGAATTCTAAATGCCTCCATTTCATAAATAAGGAACGTCACATTCCTCACAGAGGCAATTAATAAGTAAGGTAACTTCGAGTAAAGCCGAAAAAGTTACACAGGCCAAATCTTATTTTTTTTAATAAATATGTGCGTATGTGTGTGTGTGTGTGTGTATAAATATATACATATACATACATACATATATACACATACACATACATACATATATATATACACATACACACATACATATATATACACATACACACATACATACATATACACATACATACATACACACACACATACTAATATATATATATATATATATATATATATATATATATATATATAAATAGCATTATTACATAAATCATTGTAACTTGTCTAATCCTTCATGGAACAGTATTGAATATAAACCCCTAAAAAGAAATAGCCGGCGGAAAATCCTACAAAAATGATATGGTAGCCCACTGCTTTACTTTACTTTGATGAGCGTTCTAACACACAGACCATACATTTGGATTGTTGACACATACTTCTCAATATCTGATTAGACAGTCAGGCATGGCTACACAGGAAAAACACTGTCATTAGTCTAACATTACCTAAGTTTCAAGTTGATGCTACATGACGTTAGCTGGTCGTTAGCTCTTAATGCTAAGGAACATCGCAAAGCCATTGCTTTGGTTTTAAATGATACATTCTATACCATGTATTGGGAAACTAAAATCATTACTTGTACGGATTTGCCCATTTATACCCGGGAAAACTCGTGGCCAAGGTGTAGACTCTTTTGACTTGTAAAATACCTACACAGCGAACATTAGAGGACCGCACAATGCTCTATCAGTGGGATCATGGCTAAATTAAAAATGGCGGTATACACGACAGAATATCCGTATATACCAGTAAAAAGAACTGATATTGTGACTTCTGCTTTTGTTTGCTGTGGAATAATTTCGACACTTCTAAACTATATAGACGAAGCCCACAAATGGGCTAAACTAAAAGCTAGAACAAGAATAGCCAGTTCAACTCACCTCAAATGCGTGTTACATTTGCTTCTCCATCTTCCACTGGCGAGTAGGACCGTGTGAACTCTCGCGAGAATAAATTTTTGCTGCGTTATCCCATGGTTTTCCCCTTACTCTGCCAGGAGGGCACTCCCTTGTTGTGAAAAACAATGATAATGCGTTTTTTGTTTGTTGGACACATCATAATAACAACACAACACCATTTTGCATCGATAGTCTTAAAAACACATGGAACATTCGTTTAGAAAAACGTTTAAACTGTCACATATGAGAATCAAGCTACGGAAACCCAGGTTGTATGATCGAAAAAAAAAAGAAACGGAAACGAAAAGTACAGCACTGTGCATCACACCACCATAGCGACTAATGATCTGCACTATGATAAGCTTATAGGTTTTCAAAATATATAAAGATTTTCTTTATATATTTTGAAATTTTTTATAGGCTTTCAAAATATATAAAGATTTTCTTTATATATTTTGAAAACCTATAAGCTTATCAAGGAATGTGGCTGTACATACTCCCACACTTTTACTATCACTAGCATTATATTCCAAACATTATATATTTACTTATAATTGAATACATTAAACATAAACAATAAAAACGAGCATTCAAATATTTTGTTTTAAAGTTGTATTTAAAACATTGTTATAACATACATACAGCATATAGTAACATAAAGGAACACAATAATGCAACTAAGTGAAATTTAACAAGGGCATTTTAAAGCACAAGACTAAAGACAAAATGACAATTATGGTGTACAAAGTTTAAAAAAAAGGGGGGGGGGGTGGTATTTTCAAAATACAGCAAAGCCTTATGTACAAGTCATGTTACGAAATATTTCAAAGTTTGGAACTATAAAACAACTTAAATTACAACCCATATTTACATATCAATTAAAATCAAGTATTTTCACATTACTTGGCGTTAAATCTACATTTTGTTACTTTTACATTCTGTATGGGAAAAAGAAGAATACCTAAACTTGCCCAAAGAGTGCTGCCAATATTCTGCAAACAACCTTCAGAAAACCAGTCTGTTCTCATAATATCTTTGTGTCCCTATATACATTATAGTTGGTAAAAATATGTACAACCAAGAAAAAAAAAAAAAAGGAAAAAAAGGAAAATTTAGAAATAAATTGTGGACATGGTTTTATACAAGTCTTGTTGGACCATAAAACATTATTTAGGGCACCATTTAAAAAAAATACTAAACTGACAAGGTAGTTTATATCACATTTGTATTGATAAAAAATAAATATTTAGAATAAATAGACCATGTCAAAGTATTCATGTAATTGTTTTCACAAAGAAAATAGATGAGTTTTAGGATATAAACAATAGAAATGTTATACAAAAAGTAATTGATCAAGCAGACCAGATCCAAAATCATGTTACGAAATATTTAAGTCCTGAAAGATTTGTTTTTTGAGACCATACATTTCTGAGGTATATAGATCTATAGATGTGGAAGTTGTACAATTTCTTTACAAAGCAATTACATCCCTTAAAAGCAAGTAACATACAGTGTAAAAGTAAGTGATTGATTATATATATATATATATATATATATATATATATATATATATATATATAATATACATATATAACACACACATACATATATATACATACATATATATATACATATATATATATAAATAAATCAATCTTGCTTTCACCCATATTATTCCTATGAATTTTGTTGCCTAGTTGTTCTAAAATAAAGAACACAATTTAACGCTTTCATGAACACAGAAATGTCCCCCCCCGTTTAATCATATTGTATGTAAAGTTCTTAGAGATATAATTTTTTTTCATGATCTTTAGTTATAACGTATGACTCACACAGATTGTAATTTTAGATTTAGTAGGATTTATAGAAAAGCCAAAATGGCTATGGAACGCTGTTGAACACTAAATGTATCACAACTAAAATAGCCACGCAAATACAGAGCAGTGGGCATGTATAGGGGGTAGGTGAAAACAGGACTTTTCAAAGCAGGACAATAAGATTACGCAAAACAAGTATGCAATAAAATAAAATACAATCGAGAGAGGGTAATGATGAGGGAAAACCATTATAACATATTTAAAGCTTATAAGAAGTAAATGTCAAATAAAAAATGTTGATACAATAGGAATAATCCATCCTTAATACGTTGTCTGCCACTTAATACTTAAATATTTATTTTAGCGCAACTCGGCAAAAAACCTTTGGAATCCTATAAGGGGAAGTGGAGACTACATTTGGGGCACTGTCTAAAACAATTAAAACAAATTTAAAAAAAAAAGAAAAAAAAAAAAGAGTGGAATACCCAGCATTTTAAAAGTTAGCTGAAAGTGACTAAATCTTTATTCAGAGTGACATATGCAAAATACATACCAAGATGCAGGTGTAAACACTATTTCTAAGTACAAAATATAAATGAGTTTTCTCCAATTATTTCTCTCATAAGAGAAGTTTGCCATTGCGGTGAATCTTAAGAATTTTTCCAAGTCTCTGTTTTGCTGTTGCAAGTCCCTTCTTTGGCCGTTTTCCTTCAAATAGAATGAACATTGGGAATAAAATTAGTAAAAATGTTAAGAGTTTGACGTTTACATACCTTGTTTTTAATCTTACCTTGGCCAACTCCAGCGACGCCCTGGCTGGCTAAGGCTGCAGGCGACGCAGCTGAATGAGAATTGCTGTTTTGTGGAGAAAGGGAAGGACGTCGTGAGGTAAGGAACACACCAGGAGCCATTGCACCACTGCCTCGAGGCCCTCCCGGGCCAAAGGGTCCCGGTCCTGCTGTGTACTCATGGTCTAGCAGACTGGCAGAGAAGTAGTCCATTCTCCTGTCTGGGCTGAATTCTTCAGGGGACTCAGTGACATGTGGTGGTGATGGTGCCGATAGCTCAGTCTGAACAGGGGGAGGAGAAGCCACAGGGGGTGGTGGACGTGGCTTTTTGGTGTACTTTCTTTTTGCAGGCTTTTGCTGCTGCTGAATAAGGACAAAACCATGCATTATATGCAAGTAAGATTAATAATAATAAACAACTTGAATTACTTACTTGATGAGCCAATTTTGCAGCAGCTGCTGCAAGACCGGTTTCTACAGATGCGACCCTTGCCCCCTCCCTGGCTGGACGTTCCTGTTTCGGAAGTGTGGGCATCACCCTTGCTATATTTTAGAGAAGTTACATTGTAACACTAAAACATAAGCAAAGACAACATTTGTATTCTTTAATTGTATACTATACCCTTTGGACTCCATGGTGTGTCATCCCAATTTTTCTTTCTTTTCATTTTGGCTCTACTTGCATGATCTTCTTCGTCTGATTCCAAAGAGGGGTAAACTATAGAAAAAATGTGTACCATCATTACTTGATGAACCTAACAAAACATACATTTTTCACATGTCATACGATTGTGAAAGGCCCGTGAATGAGAATTTGACCCTGATGACGAATGAACATTATGCAACCTAACGCAGAATATGTAACAAAATAGGTTTTTATAAATGTATAGAATACAAACATAACTCACATGTAATGAAGCTAATTAGGGCCCTGGCTAAGCATGTTTTGGGGAACAACTTTATAGAAAGGTTTGTTTACACTGTCAAAACCTTTATTAAAAAGCAAAGTGTAAAAAGTAATTCAAAATTGATTTCAAGTCCATAGACCTGATTGGTTCTGTGTATGCTGCATTTATAAAAGAAAATATTAGCATTAATAAAGTAGGTCATTAGCAAAATAGATACTATTTAATGAAGGCAATTTGAGCCAGAAGGAGTCTGGTGAGCGTATTTGGACAACATCATGGAGAAGGAGGGAACCATTGCATGACAAATAACTTTTCCAGTTTTCAGAATGTGAAATGGACATCGCACCGATTAAATACAACTGTTTCCAGGAAATATGTGATTGTATGTTGTATGTTTAAAATTATACAAAATTATACATGGATAAAAGTAAAAAGGCATACATTTTGTTAAATGACTCTACTTCAAGCATGTTTTTGATGAGGGAACAAAATATAACATGGTTAAAAGTTCGCTTTTTCCGTTTTGATTCCCGATAACAAATACATCCAATAAAACTTAAAACTAATTGCGCATGTCAAATTTGTTCTTACAATGCTTAGGGTTGTTGGATCGGCTATATCATATGGCGATACAAAGAAACGTAGAGAATTCTACAGGCTTTTAGCATTTCCCAATAGGTTGCTGATTCGGAGCAGATAATTATTGCAAGATCAGGATCCATAAACGTTTTTGTATATTGGCAAACCCCTTCCTCTGGGTTACACCTTTTCCTAAGACTATAATTACAAGGCGAGCTCACCTCATAAAAACACTCAGAGGTAGAGATTAAGAGGTCTTCTTTTTTTTTTTACAGTCAATAAATCAATACTAGACTCGTTTTAGCAGTAATTACGCTCAAATCACATTCATGTCTCTAGCAAGCTTTTGTTTTTCTGCCCATGGTAATTTACTTTGCTGGAGTGCCAACGATGAGAAAATAAACTGCCAAAGCAAAAGGTACTGAAGTTTAAAGACCAATAACAATACAAATAATAAAACAAAATCCCTTTAAAGTTGTTTTAAAATCATACATTATGACATGACAACAGAAAAAAATGTCTTTGTTAAACAAAAACAATTCTAAGTACGTTATTCTTACCATAGTCAGAGTCTTTAAAACAGGTTCCAAGCGTCTCTTGTTCATCAGGACTCTCATCATCACTGAGGTGACGAGATGGCCGCTTGATGGTCCGTTTTCCAGGTCTCTGAATGATAGGTTTCTTTTCTGTTTTTTTAACCCCCGCAGCTGTCACCCATACAACTTTGCCTCCTTTATCTTTTACCATCCCCAGTCCCTCAGTCAACCCTCCAGAAATGGATAAAGGAGATGAGGAGGACGACGAAGAAGAAGAAGAGGGAGGGTTGGCCATGGAAAGCATGCCTTGAATAGCATCACGGGTGCTGGGGGAGGCTGGGGCTTCCTCACTGAGGAAAGTATATATTTCTCTTTAACATCTGGAGCAGGAAACTCAAAACATAAAATATATACAATATAGGAAACCTATATTAAAGTTAGCTGCTCACCTGAGTGCTGGGTCTAAGCCTGCCACCTGTTTACTGGCTTTGAGTAGGTCAAGAATTCCTCCTGCACCTCCCTTCACCCCATGGGTTGCTAGGGTCTCTTCATCAGTTGTATAATCCTCCTTGAGAAAATATGAAATATACAGAGAAAATTAGTCGAATTTTCATTTACACTAGGGGTGAAACAATGCATCGTGCCACAATGGGGTGTGACAATCCACAATGTGCATGTGTTATGATGCTAAATAAGGGGTTCATGCTGAAAAACATTATTAATATGGCAGCAATGTCCTGATGGTCCATTTAGATCAGAATCAGAATCAGAATCAGAAAGAGTTTATTGCCATTGTCAATGAACAAAATTCAAAAACGTAGGAACTTGTCTCGGCCTTAAGGTGCAACATAAAACACTGAGCAATAATAAAACAACATATATTCATCACCACAATACAAACGTCTAACTCATTTGTGAGAAAGGCGAGAACTGAGCAAGAGGCAGGGCACATACAGACACACTTGTGCATACACAATTGCGCATACACACAAACTACCAAACTAATGTAAAAAATGCAGGAAGCTCACCCGTGGAATATGCTAGGTAAGCTCTATTCATCAAGTGATTAACATATGATGAATAAGATGTAGCTAAAATTTACCTAAAGCATAAGTGATAGCATACATTATTAAATAAATGCTTTAAACTCTATTAGGCTACAATTAAAATATCTTCACTAATTATTTGTAATTTTTGTCACCAAAGTTGGAATAATGACATAAACGTTTAAATTATTTTACAAATTATGATGAATGAAATTGTAGGTCCTGACTTGTGCATCGAACCAAATTGTGAGAATTGTTACACCCCAATTTTTCACAGTAATGAACATATATAGCTTAAGTGCTTACTTCAATATCAAAGTCAACCTCTCCTGGCTCTCTGATTCGATTGGGATCAGAGCAAGGTTTTGCTCTAGGCAGCTTTCTTGGAAGACCTAAGGACAAATTTTACAACAATCATGAATTAAATCGTCAAGGCAAAGAAGATTGTCTGGAAAGTCTCGAATGAGATCTCTGCATTTTTCAGCAGGTCAATAACAGTCTCTCTATGTGTTCAGGTGGGTATGAATGAAGGTAGATAAGCCAATCAGGGACATAAATGGTCCATCTGTATCAAAACAAATCATAGCGGCTTACGAGGAAAAAATTATATATATATATAATCACAGGGACAAAAAATATTGCAGATTACTGCAGAATCAATGAGTGAAGTAGAAAACTCTTAATCTGTAGTGAGAGAAGTTTGATTTTGTTCTAGACTAAATAGATAGATGATCTGAATGAGTTCCTCTGTTTCACATGCATCACTGAAATAACCAGTTCGGGAATGGAGAGTATCTCCTTGGTGTGAAAAGACACCAACATTCAGCTACAGCGACCATGTCACTCATTTACATAAAAAGTAAGAAATGGCCTGTAAACTTCCATATGGGCTCGACATGACATGAGCGAGGGAGAGTGAACATCAGGTGGAGCACTTCTACCACTACTGATGTAAAATTCTCCAAAAACAAATGGAACTTACAATTGTGGCCTATACAGGCTGTGACTGCAGAAGAGCCAATTTTTTTTTTTTTTTATATATCTCTGGTACAATATAATAATATAAAATTTGCATTTGACTTTGTAGTTGTTGAACAGCGGGGAATGGAGCAGCTGTTCTCCAATAAAGTAAATGCACAGAGGTTTGTTTTATTTGTATTTTTAGTTGCAGCAGGATGAGACACATGGCGACAGTGTGCCCTTTGCGTCCTTGATATTTGGGGGAGGCCAATCCAGAGAAACATTTTGACAAATTTGGTTTCTCTACCAATTCAGGCAGGGAAATGGTGCCAAAACCTGTGTAAAGAACCCGGCAAGACATGTCAGAAGAGCATCAGAAACATGAAATGCGAAAACACAGGTCTAGACAAAAACAATACCTTTTTGAAAAGTGTTTTTTTTTTCTTTATCGAAATGCTTTTGGACCTTACCACTCAGTTTCTTCTTCTTGCTGGATGCCGCTTGCTTGCGTCTTGGAGGAGGAGTCTCGTCAATTTGCAGCTCATCGTCCGACTCAAAGTCAGAGGCACTGGATCCCTCCATCTCAAGCTGTTGATAGCTAGTAGCTGATCCTGCTCCATTGCTACTACCATCTTTCTTTCTACTAGTAAATTTAAGTGAGTAATGTCATCAAGACGTATATAATATGGCGTGGTTAGAGTGGTCTAATACACAAACTTACCCTTGTATTTTTCCATTGGTTAACACAAGTTTCAATTTGCTTTTATTAAATTTTCCTTCAAAATCATCTAATGGCAGCTCAAACTGCAAGGAAAAACGAATTACCAGAATGGGTATATTTGCAAACAAATCCAAAAAGAATTTGTTACAAGCATTACCTTGTTTTTGCTTCTAGATTTGCCCGTTTGAAATTTCTTCAGGGTGTGTTTTGTGTGAATCTCAAGGAGGTCAAGTTCTCCCGGCTCCACAGTCATAGCTCCTTTCTGACTCTTCTTCTTGACTCCTGCTTGTGCTAGAGCGCCCATTACTTCTTTGGGTTTGGGACCTTTCTTCTTCCCAGGGGGACGTCCCGAATTCTGGGATGAGGCAAGGGGACCTTTTGTAAGTGGTGACCCAGGATACTGAGGCCCAGTGCGACCAATGTTTTGCTGAAAGATGTCCTATAAAATAAAATACAATGTAAATTAAGAATACACGTTTAAACAACTACATTTGTAATAAATTGACCTTTTTTCCTTTTTTTTTTTTTTGTTTTTTTTTTTTTTTTTACCTCAACCAGACGGATTTCTTTTGCCAGGTCCTTTACCAACAACTGGGTATTGATGTTTTCTGGAATCTCCATTTCATGTTCTGTTAATGCCTGTTAATGGAGCACAGTAAAAAATGGTTGCCCAAAGAGCCCAAAATTGTTGTTTCTAGATGCAAACTATTTGCTTGATGAAATTCAAAAGTGCTAAAAAATGTTTATAAAATCAACTGCTAAACTGCTTTACCCATCAGTGTACCAGCAGGATTCCTTGAGCTGCATATGAGCTCAGGTGATTTAAAATGTTCTTGTTCTTATTCTTTAAGTTTTACAATGTGACTTAGGTGTTGATTTACATTTTTAAAAGCCTGAACAACGTATAAACGCACCATCAACAAAAAAAAAATTGCCTCACCTCTTTGCGGGTCCAGCTGCGGAAAGCATTGTTTAATGCTTTGGCCCCATGAACGAGATAAGAAGCAGGGTGTCTGCGATTTTCTCTTAAGCCTAAAAATTGTTGGTAGAAAAAAAAATGCATGATAAGAAACACTTAACACAGACAGCACAAACAAAATTAACATGAATAAGCTTGAACAATTACCTCTAAAAGTGTCCAAAAGATGTTTCCCAACATACCAGCATACGGTTTCAAAATTAGGAAACTTGAATAGTTCTGCTGTGCTCAACCTCTTCTCTATTTCATATGCTCTAAGGGAAAGTAAGATTATTATTAGCAGAACATGTAACAGTCAGTCAGGCCTGTAAGTGTTCGGACTGACCCAAGTTTTGTTAGTTTAAAACATAACACACAGTTTACGGTATATAATGGAAGTGCAGACTCAGCTTTAAATTCAATTTACGTATTCAAGTCCAAACTGGACTCAGGAATTACAATTACAAAAGAAGCATAGGTTCTATTCCATTTGCATTCCCGCCAGAGGGCAGGGCTGAATGCACTGATCCTGGCAGTCATTCGTGATTCACAGAACCGTAGTTACATTTCCAACTGTTGTTTTATCTTCACATTTCAGATGGGTATGATTGACTGGTGGCCCTTTTTTAAATGTACAATATCAAAATAAATAAATAACAACAACAACAACACCACAATACAATTATACAGTAATTATTGTGGCAGGCTTACGCTGACCTCTGCAAAATCAATGAGTGAAGCACAAAACGCAGTTAATCTGAGGTGAGAGAATTTGATTATGTTCTAAATGATAGCTGACCAATGAGTTTCTCAGTTTCCCATGCGTCACTGAAATAAAACATATCTGATTGCATGGCTCCATTTAAGTTAAGCCTGAGACGTAGTGGAGGAGGTAGTGACCAGGACTATGACCTAATTCCAGAAGCTCAAAGAGTTACTGGCAAAGTAAATACCATATGAAAAAAAAACAAAAAAACTAATTTAACACTTGGAAATTCCTTGATTTACAAAGTCTGCCTGAAGTCTGGAATCTATGGACATCACTAGAGCCATGAGCAAATGCATTAAGTAATGGTGCTGATTTATTTTTATGCGTCCAGACTTACAAATTTAGTTTTTGCAGATTTTTCCTAGATGGAATACCCAGTGTTTAATAATTTTCTATTACAATAAATACACACTATTCAAATCTATGAGACATGTCACATTGAGTGAGGGGAAGAAATCTGAGTATGAGGGCAAACGTTAAATGAGTGAGTGAAAGAAAACTTCAGCTGGCACCTTCTAAATCGCCTTGTTAGGCCAGTTTAAAAGAAAGCAGGCCACTAATATTTATGAGTATGCCAGCTCCCGGTTTTGTCAGCACTGGCACATCCTGGCTACACCAGTGGTAGGGTGGTGAAAATATAAGGTTGACACGGCGAGTTGTGAACCCACTTCATAGTACCGCTCATCCAGAAACACTTATGTCAGGATTAGTCTCCCCAGTGCTGGGTTTCTTCCTCAATGGTGTTGTCCCAAAGACACAACAAATCTAATTACTTTATGTCATGTGTACGGAGTGTTTTGTGCCTGTTACATGACCTGTTTACGGTCTCCATCAACCTGCCAATGGGACTACTGATGAAAATGAGCCTGCATGGCTAACTCTGGCACAGTGTTGAACTAACACATGCTGGTTATTTTATTTAATATGGGACAGCGTAATTTTTTTACCCACCCCAACTAATAGGCGACATAATTTAAAAATCAATATATACTTTTTTTTGGGTCACAATCTAAATACTTGTACATCTAACTGTATTTTCAATAGTAATATTTATTTTTTTTAAAACCAACCGTAGTTGCATGTCAATGTTGAGGCTATGCAAAAAGTTTCCTCCAAAAGCCAGACAGTCCACTGGAGTGAGGACAGCATGGATCCATCCTACAATTCAAAATGAAATGTAATTAGTCTGAAGCAATATGCCACATAAAATATTATATCCATTATTGTATACCTGTTGGAATAAATAATGTGTTCCCTTGTTTAAGTGAACATTTGTAACACATATCAACCTGGTCTCCAAAGAACATTTCATTTTGATTAGAAGAAGAGCTCCATCTCTCAAAAAGTGCCAGGTTGGCCGGTGTGGGAGAGATCAGGTAGAAGATTTTTTCACCCTAAACAGACAAGAGTTAGCTATGCACTTTAATCTAAATAATATTGTACAAGTACTTCATTGGTTGATCATAAAAATCGTACCCTAAGAACATGGTACCACACAGAGGTGCCTCCAAAGTCAATATGAAAATCTGTGTAGCTGTCCTTGACTCCCATTAAGCAGTACTTTTGTACATTAGGACGTTCAAAAACTGACTCCTCTGGCCAGAGGTTTTCAACCCATGACAGTTTTCTTACAATCTTTGGAGTCTCCACCAAATTTGAAAGTCTGAAAGTAAATGATCAAAATATAATTATTTCAAATTATCCATTTCAAATTGGCGGCTTGACAGAACAAAGCCTTACCTGGTTTCAGAAAACTCCAAGCTAATTACATTAAGCACTTTATCTCTATTGGGACTGTTGTAATACTCAACAAAGTCCCCTAAACGCATCTTCAAGTCACACTGACGAGCCACATCAATAACATCAATCTCCTTGTCTGAACCTGTGATTTGTAAAAAATAATACAAATAGAAATGTAAAAGCAACAAACAGATTGTGCATTATTTATTGTTCATTAACACAATTTACCTATGTAGTTTTCTACATCGCTGACCGTCAATGAAGATGGAGGCAGAGTCATTCCAAGACCATCCCTTCGAAGCACCATTACAGGAACACTGAAAGAGTGCTCTTCAAGAAATTCAACTGTGAGCTGGGCACCAGTGGGTTTCAATAAGACCTCATCCGCACTTAAAGAAATTGGTTAAGAACATATAATTTGTTAAGAACATATAATTTATATTTTCAAAAACAAACTAACAACTGGCTCTGTGCACAACAGAGCACGGCTTGTTTCGGTCAGCGTAATCAACTCACTTTCCACCCTCATTCATTTCCTACAGGGTTTACTACAAACTGCACAAAATAAATAAAAAGGCTAAGGTACACTTTATTGTCCCCATATGGAAATTGGCCCTCTGCATTTGATCCATCCAATAATGGGTCAGGACTACCTTTGTTGGAGAATTTGACCTATGTTTTGAGTTGACAGGGAAAACCAGAGTGCTTGGAGGAAACCCACCCAGACACGGAGAGAAACATGCCAACACAAAGGCTCGAAAGTGGAACCATACAAATATTACCGTAAAAACTAAACAACAGACCACAAGTAACAGGTGGATAATCACTCAGAAGAGGTTAAAAACTTCACAAACGATGCAAATGCTTCGCCAAAGGACACTTCTGTGTTTATAAAAGGTAGGACCTTCTGTTTCAAAGTTAATGCTGAATAAATTAAAGAAAAAGTGTAGTATGTTTACTATGCAGCGGTAACAACCTGGAGTTCAGGGCCCAGAAGACAACGAAGATGGTCATGGACTTCAGGAACATCAGAACGTCACAGCCCCACAGCCCCCCCCCTCACCATGACAAACTCCCCTATCACCACCGTGGACTCCTGTCTGTTGAGCTTCTTTTGCTGCCTCTGGGACATATCCGGTCAAATCTTCAGATTCCTCGGCACCACCATCACCCAGGATCTCAAGTTGGAGCCTACCATCAGCTCCCTCACCAAGAGGGTCTAGCAGAGGATGTACTTCCTGCGGCAGCTGAGGAAAGCCAGCACAGATGATGGTGCAATTTTACACGGTCATCGTTGAGTCCATCCTCACTTCCCCCATCACCGTGTGGTACGCTGGAGCCACAGCCAGAGACAAACAGAGACTACAGCGTATTGTGCGTTCTGCTGAGAAGGTGATCGGCTGCAGACTTCCATCTCTGCAGGGCGTACGGCAGGGCTCTGGGATGAGCAGGTTGGTTCATAGCTGACCCTTCTCACCCTGGACATGGTCTATTTGAACCACTCCCCTCAGGCAGGAGGCTATGGTCCATTCGGACCAGAACCTCCCGCCACAAGAACAGTTTCTTTCCCTCTGCCGTTGGACTCATGAACACTTCTAAACACCTACCACTTTAATTACAATTTAATCGCTTTTCTTCAATGCATGCCCAATTAGATTATTATATATTTATTTATAAGTATTTATTATTGTTCATCACTGTAAATTGCACCGTATCACCAAAGCAAGTTTGTGAATTATGTTCATTAACAACGGCAATAAACCTTTCCTGATTCTGATGCCTAAAAATTTACATTGTCATGAGCAACAAGGCAAAAACTCTTTACTTTATAAACACAGTGGTGTCCTACAGGGGAGCATTCCCACATATATTAAGTACTCAAGATGTTGCCAGTGAATGGGGGCAGAAGTGAAGACAATAGCGGCGTTTAGTTGTGACCGGAACTCGCAGGGGCGCTATTGTGCACGGTGCCAAAATAAGACTAGATAACTTTGAAATATTAAGACATTTTAATAACAAATGTATAAATTATATTTGTACGCTGAAGCAAATACTTACTTTGGAAAAGTGCGGCTACGTAGCTCTCTGACAAACTGAGCACTGCCCGTTTTTACAGGTCTACTTGGGTCTCTGAATCCAGCAGGCCCTGCATCTGACGACTTATTACTTCCACGGCGTTTACGCACTAAAAGAAAATGGGAAATATTAATACATTAATTTACATTTGATTAAATATGTTTTCTAATTAAAAGCAATTGATCGTGCCACCACAGCTGGCCACTGCATAATGTACATGAAATAAATAAACCAGAACTAAGAACTTACTGACAGAGGGTCCATGAACAACTTGACAATTTGGACAATGATACTGGTCAATCTCTGCAGCGTTTTCCTCTTCAACTCCAACACAGCTTCAAAGAAAGATGTACTATGCATGATACTTACAGATCTCCTCTTCGTTAAAATCAAATAGCAGCAGGTAATAACTAAATGTTTATATGCCATACAAATTTAAAGAAAACTCACCTTCCATGGAACCAGTCTTGGCAAATATCACACTCAATCATAAAACGTGTCACATCATAAGGCAAGCGACACAGACAGTAAACTGGTACAGATGCCATACTGGACGAGTTTTACACCACTTTGTTGTTGCAATTGACCAGCACTATACTGGAGGTTGAAGGCAGCGAAATATCTAACGCTGATCAGATATCCTCATGGTCTATATACATATAAAAGGACCTACAGAAAGGAGACATAACATGGATGTGAATGGCTTTACTAATTCCTACGCGGTTTTGCATAGCACTGTTTGTCAACACATTGTGCAGTGTTAATAAGTACTTAGCGTTATATTACAAGTGAGTGACAAAGTCAAAATAGTAACATAGGTTTGCATGATTGTTACTTCGGTTTGTTTGACGTAGCTATTCAACATTTTGCATGCGCTGTTTGAAAACATACGAATTGGATGTGTTGTTTTCAAAGAGCTAAGCTAGCTAGCTCTGCTAGCACTACGCAAACGTTGGCGTGTTTACCAAATCTTTATGTTATGTAACATGGAAAAATATTATAAAGATTATAGCCCCATTAATTGATTCGAATCAAATACATGATGTAACGCTAGGGACGTAAGGAGCAAGCCGAAAGAAGCTTACCTACGAGCTTACCGTGTTAGCGTTAGCTAGTTGAAGCAGCGCGGCTGCTAAAACCGATGTAATCCCTACGCAAGTCCGGGGAAGTAACGGCCCTGTTATGTAGTTATTAGCTATTTAAAACGCCACATACTTTTTGCAAGCATACATTTGCAATTGAATGAAACTCTGCTTTATTACTTTCCGAGATAGCTATAAACATAATCAAATGAGGCCTTAAGCGTTCAAAATAATGATAAATAACGGTGAGCGTAAATGCTTCAGCGCCATTTCAAAGACAACAGCGTCACCGCGTCATTACGTCACGGAATGGCCGAAAAGAGACCAATGAAGATTTTCATCATAAAATTTTCATTCCCCTTTTCGGTCCAGCATTGAATCTATTATTAACTAGTCAAAGTGTATGTATATTTTTTATATTTCACATTTGTTGAAACTCCAACCCTGTGCCTATTTTGTTTTCAAATCAGTACCATACTAGCAATACAATGTACTAAGCATGACACAGTACAGGACAGGATGTAAACCCATAATTTATTATGATTAGTTACAAAACATATATTCAACGAAATTAGTCACATCTACAGAGGCTATTCGCCAGCAACATGGGCTTGTAAGGGTTTCTTTCTTGGTGGTTTTCTGAAATGTGGGTCTCCCCCAATGAGTTTTTCCTGATTTATAAAAAATTAAGATCAACTTGCTGGTGCCATTTTCATTTCCAATCATTGTTGTGTACACGAAACACAGTCAATGTAAATCTGATGCAACCATTAAATTACATTGGATGGTTCCTTTAATGGCCAGTTTGCAAAAAACAGTCTTGAGGACTTTATAATCTCTCCATTGTGTGAATCTCCAACATTACAATTTGTACACCCTGTTTCATACAAAAATAACGTTTTATCTTTTATAACATTTTAAGCATATATTAAAGTATTTTTCAACCCATAACTGAGGTGAAGCTTGTGGTTGTTGTCACAGTATCACGCTTTCTCATGAAAAGCTTCTCTGTCCTAAAAGAAAAAGTTATTAGATAACTTTTTTTTATTGTGCAATTGCAGGTATTTCTGCACAATTAATGCGATTAATTTGGAAATACATTTAGAATTGTATTTCTTTTTTAGTGTTTAAAAAAAGAAAAGTGCAATAATGTATTTAATTGTTTTCTCTTTTTTTTTTGTACTTAATGCAAAATTACTAAATAAATCCATTTATTTCATCATCTGACTATTGGCGGTCAAACATGTGTATGGCTAAGCTCACCAAGAGTTACATTTCTGGAATTAAAGTTTTGAATGCTACTGTTGAATAAATACAATCACAAAAGGAATGGAGTGTTTACTTTAGTCCGTAGGTTAATAAAGCCGGGTAAACTTAATCTTACACCAGAAGCTTTAAGGGCCGTACTTTGCCCCCGGACATAGCGTTAACGGGAGCCTTTTCAAGGGGGCGGTCTCAGGGCGCTACTCTGCTACCTTCCCGACCTTGACGCTGGCGTAGAGGATGGACTTGGCCGCTGGAGGCTGGAGTGGGATGGTGCCAGTCCACATATGGTGATAGTGTTTGATCAAATGACTGATAACTGTGGCATTCAAAGCACATCCTGTGTGGGTGATTTTTGCAGTCATGCCTCATATACAGATAATGAAAGAAGTGAGCAATAACATTAATTGATTTTCCATTTTTCAATTTGTTCCCAAAATGGAAAAAAAACGTACTATTTTTTTTATCTAAAAAAAATGTATTAAATAAAAAAAGAATTGAAATGCAGCCTCGAGCGTTGTTTATTTAATTTACCTTTATTTGTTTTTGCCCAACGCTCACCTTCACCCCGGGTTGCCCGGACTCCAGATCCAGACTAAACCCAGACTAAACCCAGACTAAACCAGGTTCCCAAACCTGGAGCGCTGAGAACAGAATACGGTCGGTCTGCGCACACATCTCTGCTTATGAACTCGATTTGTGATCCATAAACAGGCAGCAGCAGAGCCAAGGGAGTGGATGATCCCGAAGCGCCCACCCCCAGACTGCTGCGATGACCCGCATTAGGCCTCTGGACCTCTGAGCCCTTGGTGATGGTTGTGCCCCAGCGTGGAGTTTACAGGCAGAGATGTGTGTGCGGACTTCTTGTGGATAACCGTGTGGCACTTGCACTGCTGCGAGCTCAGTCCCAGTTTCCGAGGTGATTGGACCGTATGTCCTCGAGATGGGCTTGTGCCAACTTAACCGGACTAAACCAAGACCAGGTCCCGGACAACAAGGACTGCATGAGTCCGTGCAGCAGAGCACCGCACCGCACTGTTGATGCACAGCTGGACACCTGAGTGCTCGTGGGATGCTGCGTGGTCCTGAGGGCGCGAGAACAGAGCAAACACTGCAGCTCTCGTGTTGTGCTGTCAGTCTGTGACAGTTTTACGTAGACTGGGACAAGGATTTTGGGTGAATGTGATGGTGACGGTGGGGATTTATCCAGTTTCCCAAATAGACGTTCCTCTCTCAACTGAGCATATACAAGTCTGCACGGTCAACTCTGGCCCAGACAGCGCAGTAACAAGTGTCCAACGCCGGAGGTGGAGGTGTCCAGCAAAGAGTTTTAAGAGCTGAGTGCATAACTGCTGCACTGCTTACATGAGTGGGAGAAAAATTTAACCACGCAATTTGGACTGTAGATTGTTTCATTATGATTATCTCATTCAAATGGGGATAATAACACAACTCCAATAGTTTTGAAGTTTATTAGTTACGATTCTGGCTATTATCATAATCACACCTCGTTTAGAATTCAACACGCGTACTGTCATCAATTGTGACAAAATGAGTTCCGCAGCACCCACGTTAAAGCTAAGACCGGGGGCAAAATACGGCCCTAAGACTAAGTATAAAACACAAGCTAGGTGTCCAGCTCATGGATGTGTCTGATAGTAAAAGCAGTCTCATGACAGCTGTTTCAGTTAACTCTGTTATTGTAACAAATAAACGGACTCACAAACTTTTGTCACACAATAATATAAATCCATACTCTAATTAAAATGCTGTAACTTTAATGTAATTTACGTAAAATCGTTATGGTTTTCTTAGTTTAACATGATTTGGCAGTTTTCTTCCTCTTCAGCAGGATTTACTTTACACTGATGCTTACTGCTAAATGTGATTTTCTGTGTAATATGTATCATTGTAAAATCACTGGTAAAGAACATCTATAATACTGCAAGGGCAAGACCTTGCCATGCTAAAGTTAGATTAGGCAAGTTGGTTAAGTCATACAGTCTGAAGTCAAATAATTTTTTGCAAAACAAATCTTTCCTGGATGCAAATAAATTGATTCTAGAGATAACAGTAAAACCAATAATAACATGCTCTTTAGTCTGACATGCTCCCATTTGTAATTGTTGACAGGTCTATGGACTAGCTATCTGCCCTCTATGTAGATGTTTAAAAACAAAGAATAAAAATATACATCACATGCTCATTACAATTGCTAATTGCACTTTTTAGTCAATGTTACTTTTAATGTAAGGAGCAAGACACATTTATGACTTTAATCAATGTTATCTCAGTTAAAGAAGAGTTTGAATCAGTGGTGAAACTGGTAAAATCCCTCATCCACACTTGCTTAGAAATGCACACATTTGTACCTTCATATTTTTTTGGGAAATCAATTACATGCTCAAACCTCTTTGTAGCTCTTTCCCATTCTTCCCACACAAACAACACACAGTTCAGAATTAGTCACATCTTTAACCTATTGGTTTCCCATGCCATAAAACATGACTTGTCATCAAACTTGACTTCAGTTTAATTTTTGACCCATAGGAAGAGTTGAGGTGGGAGGACTTGAGTGAATTTTGGCACTGGAAGGCAGAGCAGCAGCTGTAGGGCAGGCAGTGGAGCAGGTGGCTTGGGTCATAACAGCAGTTTCCACAGTTGAAGTGGTGCCACTCACAGGGAGCAGAGGAACTGTGACAGAAACTGGAGATGTAGGCATTTGGGAAGGCAGCAGTGTCTGGCTTTGAGACGTGGAGAGGGCTAGTTGAGAGATGGGCTGTGTCTGTGACTGGTGTAACACAGACGTTTGCATCCGGGATGGTGGTATCTGTTGCAGCAATGAGGACTGCTGGTAGGTCATTTGTTGAATGGGGACAGACTGGTGCAGGTGTAAATTTTGTTGGGTTTGTCCAAGAGAGTGCAATGCAGAAAGGTTTCCTCCTGAACCTGTTATGTGAGAGCAGGCTGTCACAGACAAGTTCCCTGGAGCTGGAGGCGTCTGGGGATTCATGGGGGAAACTGGAAACCAACCAGGCTGAGTCGGCTGTTAACATGAAGCGAATACCATGATTTAAATGAGTCCTGATTGTAGTATACTGGATTTCTTTCCTTATTGCTTTTGCAGCCTTACCTCAGTAGAATGGCTCCAGCCTCCTAACTCCTGCACCTGCTGAATTTGCTTTATTTGATTCAATGAAGGCTTGGGAGGGGTAGATCCCACCGGGTCTTTTGTCCAATTATCAACCAACTTGTGCAATTCATCTGTAAATGTGCTTTTTCTTAGGGGACTTTGATCTGTGAAAACAACATGAAACATTTTCCAATTATGTTCATAATTATAATAAGAAAAACAAAATGCATACTGTACAGCTAAGTTAATGCCCACATTTTACAGATGTGGAAAAGCATTTTTGTTGTGCTCTCCATTGTGACGATGAAAAGCATGCAAACATATACTTTTCTGTCATTAATGATCATCTGGCTGTGTGTGATGAACTGTACCTCTTTGGGTAGGCAGGGAAGGAAGCTGCTCAGGGTTCTCCAGTGGTATTCTTTGTTCACTACCTAAATAGCTACTTGACATTTGGATGCCTAGATGAGGACAATCAGACAAAACGTTCAATACCAGGTGCCAATCAAAATATGAATTAGGCCGTAATCATAAAATACCTTACCTGAATGTGCGACTCCATTGTTGTCCATGTGAGAGTGGGGTCGTCTGAGTTTGACTTTGGCTGGTCGGGATCTCCGTGGGGACAAAACCAGGGGTGGTGCAGGGAGAGGTGTGGCGTGGGACAGAGGAACAGGCAAACTCTGCCTTTGGTCCTTAAGAGAACGAAGCTGATGATAAAGCTCCTGCAGTTCCCTGTTCTGCTGAGCTTGAAGGGATACCACCTCCTTGATGTGTCTGTAACGGTTGTACAACCACAATTGTTTAAGGCTTAATGTGCTGAGAATACAGAAGCTAGCATGTAAGCATATAGAATACAGATCACATCAAAACATTGAAAATTGAGACCAGTGGGGTCGCTTACATTTTTTCACAACAAAACAAAGTATATGTTGCCTTTGGTAACTGACATTTTCTAAAAATGCAGTTATGATTTAGGTTTTTTGAACTACCATTGAACCACTTTTTATCTTTCATGTTATACAACTTATTATACATGTTATACAAATAGGTTATACGTATAGGAAATAATTTCATTTATCCAGGGTAAAGCAGTTTTAATTAGTCAAACCAGGTGTTTGGTCTTTAGAAACTCCAAAGAGCACTTCTAGATTTCACTATATGTGCGGGCAATCAGGAAACAAGTATTTGAGGGTGTAACATGCTCCTTACTTTTCTCTCAGTTTGTGTAGTTCCCTCCTTAGGTCTTCATCCTCTACTTCACTCTCATCATCGTCACTGCTGCCAAGAGGTGAGTAAGTGTGGCTGTGGGAACGAGACATTGCTGGGGTCCGCTTACTGTCATCTTTATCCCCATCTTTAGCCCGAGATCTCCTCCTCTCTCTCTCCAGTACTGGAGACATAGAAGAGCTGTCTGTCTGCTTGTCCTCCTTCTTTGATTCAGCTTGGGTTACACAGAAACGTCCCACTCTCATTGGAGTGCCAATATAGCCCGGAGCTGTCTCTTTTGGGGGAGATAACTGAAGCACTGGAATTACCTGAAGATACAATGGTACAACATGCATGGGAAGAAAGAGAATTGTATTATTCACACCTCCAGTAGTGGTGTGAGGTCTCGTTAGTACTCAGGGTATGCACAGCCTGCAGTCCAATACTTTATTCATTTTAATTCATTTTAATTCATTTATGCTGCTTATTAGAATTTTATTTATGCTTCTTACATGAGGCTTTGGTACATGGAAAGCATGCAGACAGGCAAGTTTATAAGGCATTAATAGTTAGCATGGGACTCTACACATTTGAGATAGGACATCCAGGCTACACTTACCTGAAATCTTCCAGTGCGTATCTCAGGGCAGTTCACGACAGGCACCTCCTTCTCCTCATTTAAGGACTGGCTACTAGACGCTTCGTCTGATAATATATGGGAATGAAGGGTAGACAAGGACAGAAAAACAAGACACAGATATAAAACCACATTGATAAAGAAAATTCAAACAAAGACAGGCACAAGACAGGAGTGGGGGACAAACACAAAAGTAAAGCATTATTCACACATTGCTTGTTGACCCGCATGGTTTGCATGCAGGTCTATGAAATGTGCAAACATATTCTAAATGTATCTTTTTTTACTTATACATGCTAGATACAGTATGTAGAATTATGTGAGGCATGTGAGGAGGGGTGGTACATTACAACATGAACATGTTAAAAATATTAAGAGAAACAGCAGTTGATGTGAATAAATCCCTCACCCAGTCACACACATCCACTCTATCATTTGCATTGGCTCCCATTGTATATTCCAAACATAAAAGCCCAAAGTCACAGTTGAAATATGTACAAAATCAACTATGAAGTTGTTCATTATGTTGGTATGGGATTGTATCTTATAGCAATGGGGGCAATACAATAAAAACAACATATGTAAATATGGTAGTGGCACTAATACTTACAGATAATGATCCAACAGACAGGTGTAGTTATGATATGTGGATCATGCAGGGACCAAAATTTGCTTTATATCATAACATGCAAAATGCATAAAACTTAAAGCAACCTATAGTCTACAATAATTAGCACTATCACTATATAGTGTATTTTTGTGATATATTATCAAGGTACAACAAACAGTTATGTAATATATGTCTGTGATCTATATATACAGTGAATTAAGTATTTGAAGTGCTCTCACTTAGAAATTATAGAGGGACCTAACATTATCATCGTAAGTGCCTTTTCATTGTGAGAGACAGAAAATGTAAAAAAGAAATCCGGAAATTACATTGTATGATTTTTAAATATTTTATTTGTATGTTATTGCTGAAAATAAGTATATGAACACCTGCCAATCGGCAAGAATTATGGCTCTCAAAGACCTGTTAGTCTGCCTTTAAAAAATCTACCTCGACTCCACTTATTCATCTAAATTAGTAGCATCTGTTTGAGCTTGTTAGCTGCATAAAGACAACTGTCCACACAACAATCAGTCAATACTCCAACTACCATGGGCAAGACAAAAGAACTATCCAAAGACACCAGAAAGACAATTGTAGACCTCCACAAGGCTGGAAAGGGCTACGGGCAATTGCAAGCAGCTTGGTGAAGCAAGCAGTTCTTAGAGCAATTCTTAGAAAAAGGAAGAGGCTAAAGATGAGTACCTCGGACTGGGGCTCCATGAAAGAGCTCACCTTGTGGGGTCTCAATGATGATAAGAAAGGTGAGGAATCAGCCCAGATCTACACGGGAGGAGCTGGTCAATGACCTGAAGAGAGCTGGGACCACAGATTCAAAGGTTACTATTGGTAATACACTACGCTGTCATGGTTTAAAATCACGCTTCACAGAAAAGGGTCCCCTGCTTAAGTCAGCACATGTCCAGGCCCATCTGAAGTTTGCCAATGACCGTCTATGATGATCCAAAGGAGTCATGGGAGAAACTCATTTGGTCAGATGAGACAAAATACAACTTTTTGGTACAAACTGGAGAAAGAAGAAGGATGAGTACCATCCCAAGAACACCATCCCTACCGTGAAGCATGGGTGTGGAAACAGCATGCTTTGGGGGTGCTTTTCGGCACAGGGGACAGGGCGACTGCAATGTATTAAGGAGAATGAATAAGGCTATGCATTGTGAGATTTTGGGCAACAACCTCTTTCCCTCGGTCAGACTATTGAAGATGGGTCTTGACTTGGTTTTCCAACATGACAATGACCCGAAGCACACAGCCAGGATAACCAAGGAGTGGCTCCGTAAGAAGCATGTCCAGGTTCTGGAGTGGCCTAGCCAGTCTCCAGACCTAAATCCAATAGAAAATCTTTGGAGGGAGCTGAAAATCCGTGTTGCTCAGCGACAACAGCCCCAAAATCTGACAGATCTAGAGAGGATCTCACATATCTGTGGAGGAGGGGGCAAAAATCCCTGCAGCAGTGTGTGCAAACCTGGTCAAGAACTACAGGAAATGTTATGTCTGTAATTGTAAACAAAGGTTTCTGAATCAAATATTAACATTGCTTTTCTCAGGTGTTCAAATACTTATTTGCAGCAATAACATACAAATATATTATGTAAAAATCATACAATGTGATTTGCAGATGATTTTTTTTGTTTAGATTTCTCACGGGTGGAACTGCACCTATGATGAACATTTCAGACCCCTTTATAATTTCTAAGTGGGAGAACTTGCAAAATCGTTCGAATCTTTGTATCTATCTTATCTGCTGTGAAGGCAGTGGTGCGGTGCTGTGTGCACTAAACCAGGTGAGCAAGGTGAGCTGTAGCTGCTGGCTGAGCCATGGACACAGGGCAGGGAAAAGGGTGATATGACGTAATATGTTCTGGTCAAAGACTTCAGGCTTCTACACTGTGCCTCTACTCTCCCCTGTTCGCCTCTGAGTAATCCATGCAAAAAGAAAGACTTTCAAGAAAATACATTCAGTTAAAAGGAAATTGGAAAAACAATATGTAGTATGTAGTGACAACAACACATAAAATGATGGCTATGGTCACGTTACAATACAAAACACATTTAGCAATATCTTTCAATAGTTATTACAAGGGGTTAATGCAGTTACTATGTTATCAAACTAGCACTATTTACTGTACACTCTATTAGGTTTAGGATCATGCCCCAGCATCCCATTCGCTCTCTCGTGCTCTCTCTTCCTAAAATTACGCTACCTTGCTGGACTCTGGGTTTCTTGAACAAGCTGGCGGAGTGGCGCAGTTTGCACGCCCAGTTTTTGAATTTGCGAGTCCACGTTTTCTTGCTAACAGGATTTCTGATACTAGGACATGTCAGGTTTAGGCCAAAATATCCACCTCCTGCATTGCGCTGCTGTTGTCCATGGCGGAGGGGGATCGGCTGCTGATTGAGGGGCCAGGATGCTTCTCCAGTTGTACTGGTGTCAGATTGAGGGGGTAGAGCCTAGAATAGTTGGGACAATCAATAATGGCTGCAAGAAACATTTGTATGTAAACATTTACAAACAGAAGTATATCAGAAAGTGAGGTGAGTGGAGTCACAGAACACAAATACATTTTAAGTGAAGGAATAAGGCCCATTTGGCTTTTTACTTACAAGGACTATTGGTTCTCCAGGGATTGGTGGTCGCTGTGCCGTGATCGGATCAATCTCTTTTTTGGAGGCAGGGTTGGTCTCTGTAAGCAGAGATTGGTGAGGCTGCTGTGCCACTGGAATCACCTCTGATGACTTGAGACAACCTTCTTCAGCCTTGTTTTCTCTATCCATCTCAGGGGAGGACGAGGATGAGCGGGGTGTGGTGGAGGATGAGCTGGAGGTTGAGGAGTGTGGGGATGTATCAGAGGAACAGACAGGAAGCGTACAGGGTCCAGAGAGAGAGGGCAGTGGTTCTGATGATTCATCTACACTTGCTGTGGACCCAGGAGGTGTGTGTGCTCCCCCAGTCAGAACAGCACCACTATTATACTCTTGGTACAACAAATTGCGCAATTTTTCATCCAGAGTCTTGATGCGATTGTCAACAAATTCTATTTTTGGTGGACCTTCACTGTCCGACTCAGCAACAGAGGAGGGTTGAGCAGGAGATGGGGTCATAACATGGGCCTGCGCTGGCAGCGGGGTTTCTGTTGTGTTGAGATTGAGAGGGAGCAGCGATGAATCAGAGGAAGGGTGTGGAGCTCCAGAGTAGATCCCTGTCTCCTCTGTAACACTTGCATCTCCAGTGGAAACCTCAGACTCAGACCTTTGACTTAAGGAACACTGCTTCTGCGAAGCAAAATGTTGCTGTTTCTGTACACTGTCCTGTTGTTCAAAATGTTGAGGCAGTTTCTGTGATGGCACATGCTGAGTATCAAGGGTAAAGTGTGTTGGCTGTTGAATCTGCAGTGGTGGGACAGCACTTAAGAGTTGTGACTGCTGCTGACCAAACTGTTGACTAATGGACAACAGAAGAACTGGATCTGGGTTTAAAGCCGCATTTCCTTGTAACAGTTGCTGCTGCTGCTGCTGCTGCTGCTGCTGCTGCTGCTGTAGTTGGCCTTGTAAGTTTAACTGTTCATGCAGTGTCTGTTGAAGAGGAGCAGCACTGGCTGAAGGAGCCGTTTTTGGAAGAGGTGAAGGCGAATACTCTGGTTGAATATTAGCTTGCTGCAAAGAGAGAGTTACAGGTTGTGTTACAATTTGCATTGGCACTTGCTGCATCGGTTGTTGTAACTGCACAGATGGTTGGAGTTGAAGCTGATCTGGGCCAACATGAGACTGATGCACTTGTTGGGGGGCCAGGTGATGGGTCTGCTGTAGCGGTGGGGGTGACTGTGTTGACTGTAGAGGTGGGGATGACTGTGTTGACTGTACCGGCTGTAGATACTGAGGCGGCTGCACAGGTAAAACTGGTTGGACTTGGTGAAGTTGAAGTTGTTGTTGCTTTACCGGCATAGCTGAGGAAAGCAGGGATTTAGGTGGCTGGGCTGTGGCTAGGCCCATCACAGAAGATAAAATCTCTGTGGTGCTAGTGGGAGGAGACTGAACTGATTTGGAGGGAACACATGGCCCTGGGTTAATTTTAACCGCATCCCCTAAATTATGGGAGGCAACTGAACAGCCACTGCTTCCAGGGGATGCATTTACTAGAGGCAGAACCACACTTTGTGTGGGGGACACAACACCGGCAGAAGCTGTGGCTAAGGCGGAGGGTGCATTGTAAATCTGATTGACAGATTCTGTTGTGATGACTGAAGTGAGCTCAGGGATAGGACACTGTAGCGAGGAGGCTGGTGCAGAGGCTGGTTCAGATGCAGTGCCGTGAGGAATAGAAGCAGCTATAGCTGAAGGGACCATTGAAACTGGAGCTGAGACAGAAGACACTGGAGCTTGAGTGTGATTGGGAGCAGAGATCTCTGCCTGAGACCCGTCATGGTCTACAAAAGAGGAACACAGAGGGGCTAGATGTCATTGTGAGACATTGTGATAAAACATACAGTGGTTGAAAATGGAATTTGACACCTCACAACTGTGGTGTTAATGAAAACATAAATGGATCCATCAGGCAAAGAAAGATGTACAAAAATTTAATTTTTAATATAGTGAAATGACTAAATGACAAAAGAGTTATTTATATTACTGATAGTATTAATAGTGATAAGGGTAAACAGTAAATGGATCCTTCAGGAAGTCTGCACACAGCCCACTTTTTTAAGGCACACTTTCAGAAATAGGGCACCAATGGCTACAGGACCAGGTGATATATGTCCAGGGATATGTGCACTTCTGACCTGTAATAGGGTCCTTATGTTTCAACTGCCCACCCCACTAAATCTCATGCTATACCAAAAGAAAAGTTCAGAAGAAGCTCACAAGAAATCATAACTAGGCTGTCTACGCCCCTGCTATTGCGACTGTCCTTAAATGACCAGACCTAAACCATTTCTTAACCAGGGTCCAATATGGGTAAAAAAACGCCCTTGAAAACTCCATGTCATGTGTGGAAGAATGGGCATAAAAATCACATCCGAGCAATGCATGGGTCCAGTTTTTCAATACAGACGGGGCCTTGAAGCATAAATTACAAATGATTTTTTCTACATTTTCTGTAAATGTGTTCAATACTTTTCCATGGATCATTTCATATGATTGCACATAATATATTTATGAACATGTATGGGTTAATTTATTTACATGTGTGGATTACTTGGGTTGTTACCAACATCTAGTGAGATAAATATAGAATTAATTTTGCAGCTTCTGGCAATCTTACCCTTTTCTGACAGTTGGCTGATCGTTCCTTCTGCAGTTGTGGTGATGGCCCCTTGACTGGACAAGGAGTCTCTGTGTCGGATGGTCTGGTTGATGAAAAACCGCCACCGCCCCACAGGAGATGAATGAGGGACTGACTCCCCTAAAGTAGAGCACATATAAATGAATAATTAAATCCATCACATGGGCCTATAAAGTAGGATTATTAGACCTACACTCACCAGAGGCAGAAGTTGGTGTGCCTACATGTAACTGGTCAGTGGATCCAGACTACAAAGAATTGTGTTGAGTTACACTTTGTTTTAAATATTTCAAACCAAACAATAAAATAAAAACTGTGTAAATATTACAACGCTTATAGTAGAAATAAATTACCTGCGAATGGGTTTGAAGAATTTCTTGAGCATTTTTAACTATAGCTCTAAATTCCTCAACAAATTTGCCTTTTTCCACTTCCAGAACAAAGTCTTCCTCCACCTATGAAAACCATTAATGCATTAATGTTTGCGGAGGCATATGAAATATCAAGATTATCAAGATACCATGTAATCAGCTATGTCCTCAGGAGCATCCCCTTCTATGTCAAACTTAAATGTAACCATCTTGTTACTGTGGGTCTCCAGCTGACATTCAACCATATTGTCTCCACTGCTGGACACCTGTGACCAAAAATGTATTTTTACTATTTACAAAAAAACAACAACATATGCTTATCTATGCTTATTTACCTGGAGCATGCTCAGCTGGAATTGATGCAACACTTTCTCCGGCTTTTGACAAGAAGATCTTCTTTGACATCTTAGTTTTTCTAATTGTCCATTGGCAATCAGCTGAAAACTCCCTTCTCCACTTGCTGGAATGGACCTATAGACAGATGATTGTTGCTAGTACTAACTAAATGTTTCTTTGTTACAGTGGGTTCAGAAGCGGTCTATAGATTAAAATTAAGGAGGAGGTGGGCAAGTCAGAAGTAAAGTATATGGTAGAATGAAAAAACTGGCAAGTGTCTTCTCTGTCTGCACAAAGTAAAATTGAATGTATTTAATGTGAATTTACTTAGTGCTGTACTGCCCAGTAGTCAAGTGGTCTAACCTGTAGCACATATATCAGGCTCTGTGATTGACTCCCGAATCCAACAAATAAGCTATAATGAAAGCTCAGCCTGGAAGACTTGCTGTCTCACCTACGCTAGCTACCACCCCTGCTCTGGTCAACTATGATAGGCACAGCTCGGCCTTCAAAACTCAACTGTGACACCAGTGTCTAGGCCTCTTTTGCTCTACACCTCCTGCGCGTTGCTTGTCAAACCTATTATATATATACTATATATATATATATATATATATATATATATATATATATATATATATATATATATATACACACACATATATATACCATATAATCAGTTGTCCTCTGGGCCAGTGGTACTCAAACCTTTTATACCAAGTACCATCAAAGAAAACATTACAACCATATCAAAATCAGGTCTATAACAGTATAATTTCAGGGCTGAACTGGGGCTAAACCAGGTCTTAATTAGGAATACACCGTTGCCACAATAGTTTTAATTAAGAATTTACTCAAGGAAGAGCAACAATGTACTAAAATGACAAAAACACAAGAACTGAAGAGGTCCACATACCACCTAAAGGACCTTACGTACCACAAGTGGTATACATGTATGTACCACAGTTTGAGAAATGCAGCTTTACAGCAAATTTCAGTATTTCCATCACATTAACCTCAATAGCATTACCTTTCATTATGATGCAGACCTAAAATGAATTTTCCAAACCTTAGCAAAATATACACAATCAGTCAAAGCTATGTAAAATGCATCACTACAATCTGAATGACTGTATTCACCGCTGGTCTGTGTCTGTTTTGAATTTGTTTCAATATGTGGCCCTCTGTGAAAAAAGTTTGAACACCCCAGACACACAAATTGTCTCTCCCGCTATACTGTTTTGTCACTCTTTTTAAAAACTACACAATATGAAAAAATGTACAACATACCCCAATGACGAATGACCATCTGTACTTGACAGAAAAGATCCATCCTGAAAAGCAACAATAATAATGGGAAACACTTCAATGACATTCAATATAAACTATAGATACTATATTTAAATGTACATATACTATACACAATATACAATTTGACTTATATTGTACCCAAATATGAATGTAATATGTTTAAAGATGGTTATAAGAACATTAACTTTCCAAATATTATATGGTAAAATAAATCAAAATCAAAATAACAAAATCAATTTGAGTTAAGCCTGTACCTGAGCAATGCCCAGCAGGGAAAGGTCACAGTCTTGCAGTGAGGCATTGGGCAGAATGGGGGCATTAGAGTTGAGCGGCTCTAAAGTGGCAGAGGGAACAGGTGGAGGGGAGGTGGGAATAAGGCTGGCAGGCAATGGGAGGGTAACCTGGGCAGCTGGTGGAGATGAAGGCAGATCTGGAGCAGGGACAGCAGAATGGTTTGATGGCAGCAATGAAAGGGATGGTAGTGATGTTATCGGACATGATTGAGTAGGGCTGAGGGTTTGTTGTGCAGGAAAGACAACAGATAGATGGGGTTCAACTGTGGCTGCCTCAGTGAGTGTCTGTGGAAGAGACTGTGTTTGTATCTGGGGCTGTGTGTGAACTGTCTGCTTCACTTGATGCTGAGGGGAAGGGGGCGTGGCAGCTGCAAAATGGCTGTAGGGGGGTAGGTTACTCTGAAGGATCTGAGCAGCTCCAGCAGTCACTGGAGCACTTATATTTGGGGAGTCTACTGGACCCACTGCGGTCTGCACAGGTAACTGGTGCAGGGTAGACGTTGTCTGTGGCAGTTTGATTTGAGGTGGTTGGATTTGGGGAAGGCTTTTCAACTGCTGCTGGGACTCAGTAGAATGTGGGTAAGAGATTGCAGAAGACTCAGCACTGCTTCCTATAGTCTGTTGTTGAAGATACACAGCTCTTTGTTGCTCTAAGTACATCACCTGTCCTACGTGCTGCACAGATTGGGGACTGGAGATTAACTTTACAGGGTCCACAGAAGGTGCATGTACCGGTACTCCAACCGTGGCTACAGGCGAAAGCACCGTTTTCTGAAAGTGCTGCGGGTTCACGTGTGTTGTGTCCGACTGGAGGGATGACGCCGTTTGGCTCAGAGATTGACCGGCATACTGAAGGGTCAGAGAAGCTGCAGACGGAGCTACTTGCAGAGACAGGCTTTGAGTTTGGGGCTGCAACTGTCCTTGCATTAGTCCTGTCATTGGAGCACTTTGCTTAACAGGAGTCAACCCATGCAGCTGGCCATTGGAAGGAACATGAGACATAGCAGGCTGACCAGAATAAACTGTTTGTAAAGGGGCCTGCTGAGCCTGACCCTGAACTGATGGACTTACTTTGGCCTCATTCAAAATGTGAGGCACTGGAGGAGCAGATTGAGCAATAAACTGTTGTTGGTTCTGAATTAAACCATCCGTTTGTCCTTGTTGAGGCAGGATGTGAGTTGGGACAGCAACAGAAGTCAGTCCAGGAATCTGTCCAGTTGATTGCATGTGGGACACACCTTCAGTTTGAGCTGCCACCGGAACATAATGCTCCATGATGGGGGCAGGTCGTTGAGGCTGGGCAATAGTTTGCTGAGGTTGGACAGGAGTAGCTTGCTGCTGTTGCTCCATGCCTTGCTGTGGAGTGAATACAGTCTGGGTAGCATGCACCTGTGGCACACAGATATTCTGAATATTTGTTGGTTGTTTATGAATCTGTGGCTGACTTGGTTGAAGAGGAAGGACATCTTGTTTCATTGTTTGTTGGATCTGAACAATAGCAGCGTGTTGCTGTTCTTGAAGTTGTTGAATCAGGGTCTGCCGCTCCACTTGTTGCTGTTGTAGAAGAGCCTGCTGTTGCCGCTGCTGTTCCAGATGTTGTTGGAGTAAGGCCTGTTGTTGGAGCTGAGCCTGTTCCTGCTGTTGCTGTAGAAGAGCCTGCTGCTGTAGATGCTGCTGGAAGAGAGCCTGTTGGTGAAGCTCTTGCTCTTTCTGATGCTGACTCTGTTGTTGTAACAGTTGTTCATTTAGCAGTGTCTGTGCCTCTTGTGTTTGTTGGAAATAAATCTGAGTGGTTTGAGGGGGCTGTGGCGGCTGAGTTTGAGGCTGCACAGGCGCTTGGTGGTGTTCATGTTGCTGTTTGATCAGGGCTTGATCCAGTAATTGTTTGTGGATCTGTGCTTGCTGCTGCTCTACTTGTTGTAGCTGTGCCTGTTGCTGAAGCAGAGCTTTTTGTTCTTGCTGATCGAGCTGTTGGAGATATGTCTGGTGTTGCTCGATTACAGCCTGCTGTTGGTGCTCAAGTTGTTGGGATGGCTGTACAAACAGGGGTTGAGACTGAAGCTGTTGCTGCTTACTTAGCTCCACAGACTGGTGCTGTATAAAGGGCTGCTTCTCTGTTGAGTGCTGTATCGGCAGCGCTGACTCCCTACCTGTGTTTAGAGGTGCGACTGGTGTCTGAGGCTGAGTGTGCTGCACGCCAGACTGCTGGGAAGTCTCGTGTTGATGCATGTGGACAGCCGACGAGGAGAGGCTCTGTTGACTTGGGTCCGGTAACGCCTGAGCGGTACTAACTTGTTGTTGAAGCAGAGTGGCCTGGGCCTCCATTTGCTGCTGTTGCTGCTGTGATGGAGGGAGCTGCAGGTTGGAGGCCTGTGGATCCATCCCTATCTGTTGTTGCTGGACAATAGTTTGCTGAGGGATCAGCTCGGTCGGTGTTTGCTGGGGTACTGTCTGGGGAATGATGTCAGGGGGCTGCATGGGAGTGGCAGGGGGTTGGCTTTGCTGAGCAAGGGGCACAATGGTCCCCACTAGTCCAGCTGGATCACTGACTGACATGGATGTAGTGAGAACATTAGAGGGCGCCTGTGGTGAAACAGGGGGCATGTATGCCTGTGAGGGAGGCAGTGACCCATGGGGAGTGGTAGTGGAAAATGCATCTGCTGGGTATGTGTGAGCCTACGTAGAATAATGAGCCACGATGAGAGGGGTTGGCAGAGCGGAAAGAAAACAGCAGTAGAAAAATAGGTAAGTACAAGCTTTGGAATAAGCATACATTATCAACAGATTATCTTTTAGTTGGGTTTCTCACAGACCAATCACAGAACACAAATTACAATTAATTAACCTCATTTACATGATTGGTTTTTCAATTTTCTAAATTAAAATTAGTTTATTCTGAATTTCAGGATATGTTGAATTGGAATTCTGGGAAAAACCCTGGACAGTTTATAGTTTGGATTAGATTATTACAAATGTGATTTGAAGAAATCATTGTTGAAAGCCCATAGGCCCATAGGCCCATACACTCATACAGGTAATATTATTTTTTTAATTAGTACACTTGCATTAACTTAGCATAATTCTCCTTTTCACCTGAAAGTATTGTTGTATGCTTGATGATACCTGTGGAACCAAATTGTTTTGTTGAGGAAATGCCCCTTCTGCATGAGAGAGAGGGACATTACTGCTTTCTCCCACTGATATCATCTGAGGATGGACCACTGCAGTAGTATTCTATACAAATAAAAAAATAAGTTATTAGAATTAAGAGTTAATTTTTGATTGTTTGTTTCTAAAATAAAAAGCATACACTTGCAAGATGGGTATAAGAGTCCCCCTGCTGATAGTAGACTTGGCTCTGTCCACTGGCATAAGACTCACAGCTGGCTGAACCGAGGCTCTCTCCTTTGGATGAAGAAATATAATGATAAAAAATAGTTCAAAACATATAATACCCTATATGGACATGGATGCTAACCCGTCAAGCTAAGAGTTACCCCACTCATAATATGGTGTTGACCAAACTGGTCCACATCATGGACATCCTCTGACTGTCCAGCTGGCCCCAGGGAGGAGTAGCCCGAAGGGTGAGAAAAAGTGTAAGAGATGAGGGAGGGATCTCTTTTTTCTTCAAATCCTTGCTGCGGTTGGAGGAGTTGCTGCTGTCTGCGCTCACGTGACTTCTTTATCTGATTAACACGATCCCGGATAGATTTTCCCACCACCTTGGCATCGCTCTCATGGAAGAAGCCTGACTTTACCTAAGATGAAAGAAGAAAATGAGCGGGGCAAAGTAATTTAACAGGAAGCAGCTTATAATCAAGCCAGGAATTGTGTATTTTGTCTCTGTCATATACATCCTTGTCCACAAAGTTGGAATAAAATATATTGTACTTTATACAACAGGTAAATCTGCATCTGGTCAAATGAGATCACTGAGTCGGAATATTGTGTAAAACTTCCAATACTAAAAAGGACTTTCTCCTCACCATTTCAAGAGCCACTTCTTCAGCGCTATCATTCTCAAGGTCGTAGCTGAATTCAATGGCCTCATTATCTTTGTGCTTTCCCTTGAGTTTCTTAGGCTCTTCAACCCAGATCCGCAGGGCAAGGCAGTCCTGGAGCCCTGTGTCTTCTTCTGCAAGCTCTACCCGTACCCCTGTGTCCTCCCCAAAGAAGGCATGGTTGAGTAAGTCTTTAATTGATAATCTATAGGTGACAACACAAGAAAACAAATACATCAAGTTTCTGGCACAATTTTGTACACTAAAGAGCTGATCATTACTAAAATCTTGCCTCTGGCTCTTGTTCTGTCGAATGCAACCTTCAATGATCTCCTTAATCTCAGGATCATTCACTTTATCAAAGCTTGCTGGTTTAATTCCCTGTGAAATAAAAAACATAATGAGAACAATAAGACACAGTTTATCAGCCACTTCGGTGCTATAGTCAAACGTGTCCAGTGACCTACACTTGTGACTTTACGATAGATCTGTGCAGCATTTTGGCACTCAGAGTAGGGGTATTCTGAGGTAGCCATCTCCAGCATGCACATCCCAAAGGCATAGACATCTACAGACTCGTCATAGTGTTCCTCGTACATCTCAGGGGCCATAAACTCAGGAGTTCCTGTTAGAGATAAAACAAATCATGTTCAATACTTTTTGCAGATATGTAACGGCACAAATAAACCCATAACTTACTTTTATTTGGATTAACATTGATTCTGTGGGTTATAACAATCGCCAATAACTTAGATGGATAATACAATATTTAGACTTAAATTACAATAAGCTAACTATTAAAACTATATTCAAACTACCCCAAAAACACATAATTAGTGTTTGTCACATTTACCTATGACACTTTTGGCAAATGATGTCCTCATAAGAGTTGCGAGTCCAAGGTCTCCAATCTTCACTGAGCCTGTAGGGCCTGTAATAAAGATGTTGTCACATTTGAGATCCCTGTGGACTATGGGAGGAGTCCTGGTGTGGAGGAAATGCAGCCCCTTAAGGATTTGCCGACACCAACTGCGGAGGACTTTAGGCTTCATTACTTTAAAGCGTTTCAGGTATCTGTGCAGAAAAAAACCCAACATCATAACTATAATGATGTATCATGAAACTTTTAATGTGATTATACATACGTTTTGAGTGTTCCTGAAGTCATGAGTTCAGTCACTAGCACAATGCACTTTTTGCCACGCAGTGCTGATTCCCAGGAATCATAGAATCGCACTATGTTGGGATGTTGAAGCCCTTTTAGCATTTCTGCTTCTTCTTTAAACCTCTGTTGCTCAGCCTTGGTCAGTTTGCGGTCCTGAGGATAGAGGCAGACAGGCAAATATTAAATAGATAGAAACAATTATGCACATGACCAGATTTATCATTTTCACATAAAGGAATAGAGCATTGAAATGTATTGCCACTAGATGGTACTATAGCACTTAACAGTTTTTCTACTCTTATGACAACACCCATGTCTTGGCTGTATAAAACATATTTTCTGCATCTGCCACACATTTTCAGTATGGCATAAAAAGTCAACAAGGACAGCTCTTAGCCAGCACTGCATAGCACTAGGCTTCAGCGTTAAAGCTAAAAATGACATAGCAAACGTTATGCAGCTAATGTTATGCTTTAGAATTTGTTGCCCATAAATATGTTTAGCAGACAAAGTACATACATACATACCGGTACATACATGTTTGAAGTAGTGCATGTTTCTGAGACAATTAATTGATTTTGAGCGTTAGACCAAACATAGATTTTTGTGGTTTTTCAGTGAATTGCTTTGATTGGCTAATGTAAGTGGCGGTATATTTTTGGACATGTCAGAAGCAACTGTTGTCAGTGAATTCAAGTGTGCTAAACTGTTTTTAACCCCAGCTAACCACCTATTTACTTATTAGTCAGAACCATGAAACAAGGAAGTATTTTCAGCAAAGGCCTATAAAATCTATAGTATAAAGTTGGGAAATATCCTCCAGTTAAGGTCCTGACCAAGCCGAGCTCAAGATGTGGAGATGAGTCCCCGGGCGCTGCAGTGACCACTGCTCCTGACAGTTTGCCCCAGCAGCGTTGAAGGATAGGTCAAATGCAGACGACTTAACCCTTAACCATAATAATTACATATTTGAGTAATATAAGCGATTGGTAGGAACCAATGTGGCAGACAAACCACACTATAAATAGAAATGTTAACACTGGTTTTCCACTGATCAATGGGATTGATGTGGGGCTTTTCATAAAGGAACAAGGGCCAGAAGATAAGACTAAGATTAGTAGCATTGTCTATGTAATTATAGTCAGTAACATGACAATACTTTTCAGCAGCTTACTTTTAGTCTCAGCATTAAAATAAGAATAAATAAATCATATATGTTTTTACTTAAGTTTATCTTATACATGTCTCAAAGAGGTAATTATAATTTACATCTTTTTGATTTTTTCACATTTTAGAGTAAAATTCTCATTTCCGCAACTCATCTATGTCAAAATTCTACTGTGATTTACTTTTTTTTTTATAACTCAAAATGGAATGATGTCCATATAATTATATATGTACTGTAATTACAATAAATATATGTGGATTATTGGGTCCCCTACTATGACCTCTGAGAAAATAAAACATGTGTCCGTGACATCACTTCCCATTCTCCACAAATATATATTTGGTCATTGTTTGAATACATAAGGAAGCAACTTCTTGGAGACATTTTTGAAGGAATGGACACCAAAAGATGGACACAAGGTAAATCAATCACTTCATATCTTCTCTGATTCACCAACAAAAGAAAAAATGGTTAAAACCATCTAGATTACTTTTTAATTCTCATTACTGAAACAGCATTTTTCAACTTTGAGGACTAAATTTAAAAAGCTAGCTAGAAGTTTGTTGGCGACCATGCGGCTTACATGATTAGAATGTTAGCGCCACTCATCCTCCGCAACACCATTATCATGAGATGCATGTTTCGGTAATGAGAACTGTACTTATAAACTAATATTATAATACATTTAAATTATATATGCATTCATCAAAACATTGAATTGTCAAAGTGTTATTATCATTAAATAGCTGTTTTGTTTCTATTTATTTCTACAAATATCACATTACAACAGCCACACAGTTACACAATCTGTGACCTAGCAGTAGTAGTGGTAATTTAATTTTGTTTGTTTTGCAGACAGTTGGCAAGTGCAGAAAAAAAACTTGTCAAAAGCTAGGCTTAAAAAGTTTTGTGAAAAATTATTCCAACCAAGAAGAGTGTATGAAGAGAGTAGATTTGTATTCTTTCAATTATTAACGTGTCTGAATTTCATCTTGTAGATATTACAAAAGGAAGTAGAAAGGCCAAAAAAATCCAACAGATCTTCAACAGAAAGATGCATCTGAAATGGAAAATTTATGTTCAGTGTGGCCATTCTCATGCGAGCAAAGGCCTCTCTCTGCGTTCTTGCCGATGGATCTGCATGGCCAACACTACTCTGTATCTGATACAGATGTTGTCCAGTATTACAACAATTCCAATAGACATGACGCTTAATAATGGGCTTAATTTTGGTTTGCTTATTTCAATCAGTACATTGATAAGAATAAAGTCTAGAGAATAAAGTCTAAAGAATAAAGACTAAACAACCAGTACGTTGAAAAAGATAAAGTCTAAAGAATAAGTTAAAGAATAAAGTCTAAAGAATAAAGTCAAGAATAAAGACTAAGAACAGTCTAAAGAGTAAATAAATCTAAGTAGTCTAAAGATAACTAACGTAGCACGTACACAGTAATTAAAAGAATAAAGTCTAAAGAATAAAGTCTAAAGACTATAAGACTAAAGACTAAAGACTAAAGAGCTAAAGATAAAGCTAAAGTCTAAAGTTCTAAAGAATAAGTCTAAAGAATAAGTCTAAAGACTAAAGACTAAAGGCTAAAGATTAAAGACTAAAGTCTAAAGTCTAAAGAATAAAGTCTAAAGAATAAGAGTCTAAAGACTAAAGACTAAAGACTAAAGACTAAAGGGACTAGATTAAAGACTAAAGTCTAAAGTCTAAAGAATAGAAAAGTCTAAAGAATAAAGTCTAAAAGAATAAAGTTAAAGAATAAAGTCTAAAGAATAAGTCTAAAGAATAAGTCTAAAGAGTGGCAGTAATGTAACACTATGATACCAACCGCCATGAGTGTCTTTTTTCCCCTCTCTCTCTCTCTGTCTCTGTCTCTCTTCTCTCTCCTGTCTCTCCCCCCTTTTTTATACCACATACTTTGAGACGTACAACTACAGAAGACGACTACAGAAGACGCACAACTAAAGCAGATGGCGGTAAATGCACCTTTCGGCTCCAACCGCCATTAAAAGACACAACGACAACAACATCAACAACAACATAAAACACACACCAAAGTAGTGGTTGTAAAAATTGCAAAGTCAAATGTTTTTGTTGAGATTTATATATTGTTTGTGAGAGGATAATGAAAATGACTAAAACTTGGAACATTGTTTCCATTTAGCCTGTTGGGTTAATATCAAATGTCTTAAAACACAATAATTCAGTACCATATTTTACCGAAATAACCATGTTTCATTTCCGAAATGTGTGTATCTTTACCGAAACACAAGTATTTAAGTTAAACATAAAATAATCAAAAACCAAAAACTATTATCATTAAAGCACTCTATGAATTATATTTTAATAGAGTATCCACATAATTTTGTTAAATATAAGTTATCACAAAATAACAAAAAGTGATGTACTTGCTCTGAGAAAAGTGTTGCGGAAATTAGATAAATTTGTTTTGAAAAAGTAAAATAATACAGTTTAATAATGTATTATTTTATGTTATGGTTATGTTATGGCCTTATATATGTATATGAAAACATAATTTGAAATATTCAAAAAGGTGTTGTTTCCCTGTAATTTTTTTGAATTTTTAGAGTTTCACGGAATGATTTTCAGGATTTGTTTTGAAGAATAGCTTTAGACTATGGTAAAATGTTTTGAAATAAAACAATATGTTCACACATAATTCAGACTTTGTTGTGATAATTTGAAAAGAATTTCTTTGATATATGCTTTTTGAAAAAAATTTATGTTTGAAGAGAATGAGACAAAATTTTGTGAGACTAACCCATTTTGTGAATACGATCTCTTTTAAAGCATGTATTTTGCATGTATTTTCCTTAACACCATATTTGAGCAACCTACTGTGTTTATTAATTATTTTATGGACAGTGCACATTGATAAACATTCTGTACGCCAGAAAACAGAACAGGCTATTGACCGTGACCGCTGTTACAGTGTTTATGTTCTTATGTTTAATAAACACACTGTCCTTTTCAGGAAATCCTTGCCGAGTAATCACAACAGAAGTAGTATTGACAAAGCGCTCTGTCTGGTGTCCTAATATGGCTAAAAATAAGTTGTCCAATTTCGTCCCTATTTTAAGTACTTGTATTGATCCCTTAATGCCAACTGATGCACCAGTAGGTGTGTCAAGCGCAGCATACATATAACTTATCAAACACTACTGAAAGCGCAAGCTCTTTTTGTCACTCTCTTATCTCTTATCTGATTCCACTTTAAGCAACACTGTCTGCACATCCTTGTATACTATCTCCACCATCTTTGAAATTCTTCTAAAGATTGGACAAACTTTCCAATAACAGATGGCTCTGCACTTCAGTAGCCTGGAAACTTGAGACACACAAACAAAGCCAACCAGACAAACAAAAATTAACCAATGTTAAATTAAAATAAAAATGCACTTTAAACATTCTTTGATTGTGTGCGTGAAAACTTCAACATTTTTCACTAATATTACATCTTTGTAAGTAGAGCTGGTAGCCATATTTAAAAAATTGATAATATCGCATTTTTTGGGAAATAAGCTAAATTAGAAATCCAGTATAGCGTTTATAATTACAATAATTAAAAATGACCTTGTAATGAAGACAAGGCTACAAAGGATATTTCTGCAATTTTGTGGTTAAATGTATGGTCCATGGACAGCACATTTAAGCACATTCTGATGCATTGTTAGCATATTGTCTGAGTATTGTAATCGAGATAAAGAAAAAAGAAAAAGAAAAGATACAAATTTAGATATTCATTTTTTGTTATATATTGCCCCACCGTACTTTTAAGTTCATCTTACAAAAGCAGAACTCCTCACATCAATAAATATGATACAACTCTAGTTTCATCAGCATGTTTATGAATATGAGGACAGACTTTGCACAGTTGTTCATGCCAGGTGTCTACATGAAACTGTAAACAACCCTCCAGCTCAGCTGCCGTTAGAACTCATTCTACGTCCAAGTGTAATGAGTTTGCATTATTCTTTTAATGACAAATTAAATTCTACAATGCCAAAAATAACCTAAAAACCACCTACACACTTAGAGCTGACTCACTTTGCACTTGTAACTGACAAAACTGTCCAGGAGATCATCACCAGTCTGAGTTCATCTACATGCTGCCTCGATGTTTACCCACCAGATTTCTAAAAGTCTGTGCTGAACAGTTTGTAAGCACCACTCACTAAAATAGTTAACATGCGCTTCAATCTGGAATATTCCCAATGTCTTTGAAACTGTGGTCATATAAGCCTCTCCTAGAAGAGCAGTCTTGATGCCGCAGTACTGAGTAATTACCGCCCATCTCTAATCTGCCATTTTGGGCAAAGTCCTTGAAAAGTTGTTTACCAACAGCTCACTGATTTCCTCTAATGAACAACTCTAGGGCTGCAGCTATCGATTATTTTAGTAATCGAGTAATCTATCGATTCTTTCTTCGATTAATCGAGTAATCAGTAAATTTTTTGTACATTCAGTAAACCATTTAAAGGCATATTAAATCATTTTTTAGATACGTTATAGTTCATAGTAATAAAACAAATACAAAATAAGAATTTCTGCTTAAAATAACACATTTTATTCTTAATTTCATATAAATTGTCCCCAAACAGCAACATTCTACTTCAGTCCAAACTGTTCTGTTTGTATATAAAGATATATATAAAGACTTAATTAACTTGTCATAGACTGTAAACAGTTACAGTGGCTCTGTCACATCACTTAAATAAGACATTTGTAAAACGTTATGTTGGGTGGGCCCAGTGTCCTGGCGTTTTGAGCTCTGCATTTTTGCGTTCTGCATTTTGCGTTTAGCCGTTTTGCTCGTGTGCCGGTCACTTTGGCCTCCGCGTCTCGACTTGTTCACAACAGATTATTATAACATAACCGCGGTCCTCGCTGTTTTCATGTGCATTGGCTGTTAAAAGTACGACTGTGACTGGGAAGCAGAGTTGTTCCTGTAGGGGAGCGTGGGTCCGCGGGGCGTGGCGAAGGCGCGGGGCTGGGTGGGCGGAGCTAGATGCGGTGTTAGAGTTGCAGCTTCGGGATTATTATAATAGATCCATGGGGTCGCACTTGTGAGTTTAAAACGCGCCGCTCTCTTCCTGTTGCCTTCGTCAGAGCGGAACAAGCTCCGTGTGAAACAAAAGCGCCACAAGTCGTTCCGTGCGCTCGGCGCCAAAGATCACGTGTTTTTGAAAAATATGTAAATTAAACGAATCATCGAAGCAATAAAATAATAATCAAAGCTTTTTTGTAATCGATTATTGATTTACTCGAGTAATCGTTGCAGCCTAAACAACTCATTTGATGTTTTCCAGTGAGGTTTAGACCTCATCACAGCACTGAGACTGCTCTTGTCAAGGTGACAAATGACATCCACCTGAACATTGACGCGGGCAAAGCCTCAGTCTTAATTCTGTTAGATCTGAGTGCTGCTTTTGACACTGTCGATCATGGGATCCTCTTACAGAGACTAGAGGACTGGGTGGGCATCACTGGCACTGCCCTAAACTGGTTAAAGTTCTATCTGGAAGACAGGAAGTACTACTTGAAATTGGTAACTGTGTCTCAGACCAGATGCCCTGACCTGTGGGGTGCCCCAAGGGTCAATCCTGGGACCCTTCTATTCAACTCTCCATGCTGCCGTTAGGTCAGTTGATACGCAGTGAGAATGTGTCCTATCCACAATTATGCAGACGACACTCAGATCTATGTTTCACTGACGGCAGGTTAATATGGACCAGTGGATTCACTCTGTCACTGCATCCAACAGATCAGTGTGTGGATGCAAAACAACTTTCTCCAGCTGAACTCAGACAAGACTGAAATCATCGTCTTTGGTCCACAGAAACAAAGAGAAAGTGTTAGCAGTCACCGCCAGAGTCTCGCTCTAAAACCTATAAATCAAGTTAGAAATCTGGGGGCCACGTCAAATCAATAGCATCAGCAGCCTTTTACCATCTAAAAAAACATTGCCAAAATCCGAAGTATAGTGTCTAAACCAGACCTGGAGAGACTTATCCATGCGTGTGTGGAGGAAAAATTGTCCACCTTTTATTAATAAAAGTAGAACTGGTACAGGGCGTTCACAATACTAATCTATAGTTTGTCAATGATACTTAAAACACTTTTTGTGATCACTGTTGCTACCGCTACCATTAGTATTAAGAAAGGCAGAACTGCTAGGCCTAAAAGTTACATTGGATGCCATTTCTATTAATGCTGCAGCATTAATAGAAATGGCTTTTATTAATAAAAGGTGGACAATTTTTCCTCCACACACTACACATCATGGAGTATTTTTATTGAAATCACACATCACATGTAATGCCTTTTTTCTGTCCAGTGGTGTGACACGCTTTTGTAGAAAAAAAAAAAAAAAATCTTTTTTAAAGTGTAAGGCAAGCTTTTCTCACACATGATATTGCTTTGGGTGTAACTCACTGCAGCGTAATATCACCTGTCAAGCAACATAGTCCCTACAGTTTGCCCTGGGTCTTCCACAGGGCCTCTTCTCGGGGGGGGCGTGCCCAGAACACCTCCACAGGGAAGTCAAGGAGGCATCCGAAACAGATGCCTAAGCCACCTCAGCTGGCTCCTCGATGTGGAGGAGCAGTGGCTCTACTCCGAGCTCCTCTCGTGTGACTGAGCTCGCCAACCTAACTCTAAGGGAGCGCCCAGTCACCATGCGGAGGAAACTCATTTCGAATGCTTGTTGGCGCCATCTTGTCATTTCGGTCATTACCCAAAGCTTATGACCTCAGGTGAGAGTTGGAACGTAGATTGACCAGTAAATCGAGAGTTTCGCTCTCCCCGTCCAAAGGCGCAGGGATGTGACCCTCTCATTCACTGGGGTGAACTCCAACACATGGGGGCTGAGCTGTGGAGCTAGGAGCAGGCTCACACCAACTCGCCGCCTCTCACCGTGGGAAATGTAGAGTCCAGCCTCTCTCAAGGATACTGGTCCGTTGAGGTGAGGCCAAATATATCTAGCCGGTAACGTTCAACCTCACGTACAAGCACGGGCTCCTTCCCCGCTAGCGAGATGATGTTCCACGTCCCCAGTGCTGGAAACTGTGCATGGCTTTGGTCGTCTGGGCACCTACCCCTGACCACCACCCAGAGCACACAGAACCGGACCATTATGATTCTTGGTGGTCCCATGTTGCCTTTTCGGGCTGGGGCTAGCCGTGCTTGCCATTATGTCGCCAGGAATGGCTCCAGTCTGGGGCCCCGATAACACCATTCCAGGCAACGCAATGGACCTTGATTGAAAATATTCCATAAGAGGTTTGGGAACCACAATTGGTCTGGCTCATCACCTAGGACCTGTTTGCCATGGGAGACCCTACCAGGGGCATAATGCCCCAGGCAACATAGCTCCTACGATCATCAGGTGGCAGTTCAAGGAGGCCAAATATTATTCCAACTTTACTAATTACCATAATAGGAATACACATTGTAGTTAACAGTTTAAGGAAGTTAGTGACTTATTTTTATTCAAGCTGCAAATCAATGGTCATACTCTATCTCAATATAATTGAACATTTATCTGAACATTTGTCTGGTTGGTTTAGCCATGCTGGACCTTTTCAAGGGTTTCCAAAATGTTATATATGAGCAATTCAAGATGGATGTGAAAAAGTATAGCTGGTTTTGTTATGGTGCCTGCCTGGATTAATCTGGTCTGGCCTGGGTTTGGGAGATCTGGAATGAGTCAATCTTGCTGTCTGTGCAGGGTTTTTGTTGGAGGTCTCATGAGCAGCCACTGTCTGTAATTAACTCCCAGGATCACAGCTTCACTTGCATGCACCAACAGTGACGGCGTGAAAGAGAGGGTGACAGTCCACACTACATATGTTGACATAGACAGAGCTGCTGGAGTGGCATCATCCTAATCATGAATGCAACAAACAATCAATTTGAGGGAACAATAAGGAGATTCACAGCACTACAACCACAGGTTTCCCAGCCAGAGGTGAAGTTTAATTTGTTCTCTTGCAAGCTGCATTTGGACAGCTACTCTAATCCCATTCAAGGGAATGAGTAGATGCTCATTAACACATTAAGAATGAATGTTTTTTCCTTTTGATTGAACATATTGTTGTAATCGATTGGAGAAATAAATTCTATTAATGCACAGCCCTACACTGAAAGAACATTATGCCACTGACACATAATCCTTAACTAGGATAATGCCAGTAAACCCTTATTTAGATGAATAAATTAGCATTAAAAACATGAGCTGCAATAAATAAATAGCTGAATTAAATTAAACACAAGGAAAAGTTTGCAATTAATGCAAAGAAAACGTGCACATGATAATTAGAGCCCCAGAAAATATTGTTGCATCTATCATTTAAGTCAAAAGTGTAATTCTTGTGACAGGCTTAATAAGTGTTTTTTACATAAGACTGTACAAAATGGTGGGATTTAAATGACCTGTATCCTAGTATGCACATAGAGTACAACATCCCAAATTAACTTAAACTCACACAAATTTGCACACAGTACAATGCTAAATTGTAGAAACCCTAGATGAAATATAGTGGCTCATATTATAATCAGGCAACAGCCCAAAATGGAAACTAAGGGTGTACATGAATAAACGTCCTTACAAAAGTAAGATGTAAAGAAGTGAGGTCTTAACAAAATTAAAACTGAAGCAAATTAATCTGGCTTTAGTTCCAGGTCATGTACTGGGAACGTGTCGCAACACTGAATAGACAGGGCTTGATCTCAAGGATTATAGGCTCTTGTTTTGTAATTAGCTTGAAGCCAGGCACATGACTGGATTTTCTCCAACAATGCCAGCAGTTAAATCAGATGGTTTATCACTACACAGTTCTCTATTGTGGGGCAAATAATCTACACATATATTTCATGAGCACAACCCACTGCATTTCCAGTGAGAGTCACACCAGAGAACAATGTCTCCCATTACTTTTCTGAATAATTAGTCTCCACAGCCACGTCACGAAATGGCGAAAAGAAGTACTGGTATGTCTGTCAAACAGCTAGGTTCTACTGCTTTTCCCTGCAGATGACAGCCCTTCTGTTCATGTGAAGTGTTTTAACATTGCATTTAAACAAGGTTAAGATATACAGCCCATCCTTCCACTGGGCAATATGTAAAAGTGGGCAGCTGCCATACAACACCCGTGCAATTAGCGAATGGGGATTCCAATGTATGTTAGTCATGCAAAACGCAAATTTACCTGTAGTTCGCACCAGGCCACCTCCACCCAGGTTTCCGTATCTAGCCCTTTGTAAACCGTCTTGAAGGCTCCACGACCCAGTTCAATGTCAAACTTAAGGAAACGTCCTCCAGGAGAGGTGGCCACGGCCTTCATCTCAGCCTCTTCCTCCTGCTCCCTGTCTCGCTCCTTCTTCTGGGTTGACAGTGACAGGTCTTTGCTTTGGTCCTGGCTTGTCCTGGGACAAGAGGGTTCCTGACCCAGAGCAGCATGGGCCGAGGCAGCTCCTTGTTGTGGGGCACTACTGGTGAAGACTGAGTCAGAGCTCGGAAGGTCCAGCTCAGGAGCACTGTGAGAGGGTTCAGAGGGTAACTCCACTTCATCTTTCTCCTCGCAGATCTCCACACTCTTTCTAAAAAAGCGCTTCTCTCTCCTCAGACGTTTCTGTCCGGAATCCACTGACAGAGAAGCGGAGAAGCAGATGGAACGACTGGATTTGCCCTGGACCTCCTGACTATCCTCAACTTCAGCCAACCTGCGCTTATCCGCCTGGGAGGAGGGAAAATCTGAGGGGGTGCTGTGAGTCCTGTCCCGCTGTGAGATGGCCCTGTCCCGCTCCGTGCCCTCCTCCCTCTGTCCATCGGGTTTTTCCGATGATTCGTCCGTGCCCGAGGGCTCTCCTGGGTCGGTGGCCATAGGGCCTGGACACCTGTAGTCCGCCCGCACTTTCTCCTTCCTCCTCCAAAGCTGTGCTCCAGCCTCAGCCTCCGTTTCTCTGTATGTGTGAGGGACCCCTCTCTGATCTGGGGGTTATTAGCTGGTCCAAAGCAGCAGGTCAACGATAATCTCTGACCAAATGTGACCAAACAGTGGATAATAGCATTCAGTTTTTTTCCCCTAAATCTTTCTTAAAATGCCAAAAGGGGCAAAAGCAGTAGTCTCACTTTACTTTTTAAAGTGGACTACATTTTGTTCTTCATGTTTATTCTCCGTAAAAGATTATTCTCGTTGAGTCTTTGTCCTTTGAAATCCTTTGGAAATATTGAAGTAAATCCTGAAAGAAGAGAAATAATATCGTATTAATATTCAGTCAAATATTCCTACACACAGAACAGTTCAGATATGTTTGTACAAAAAAATGACTGCAATAGTTACTGTAATAAAGGGCTGCACAAACAAAATGTAAGTGAATTTTTTTCCCCAAAAACATTCACTCACAATAGTTTCTTGTAATTGCACTCAAATCATTACAAACCTTAATATAAATCAATAGGCTCCATGTGCTCTGTTTGACACTTACAGTAACTTTTTCCAAGTATCCACTCTGATATTTACATTATGCTGGCATTAATGTTTGTCAGCATTTATCAGCATGTCTTAAGTTGTCTTCAATTGTTCCATTAGTCAACAGAAAGCTGCAGTTACGACTATGTGAGCCTAAACATTAAATATGGATGATGAACTGTGGGCCAGTGCAGAGTGAATAATTCATAGACAGCAGATTTGAACTGGAGTACTGCTAACAGATATGCTAAAAAGCCTCATAAATAAACACAGCTACATTTAACATTATGATCTGCGTCAACTTCCTCATTCATTCACAATGAAAAATAAGAAGGCGAAACAGGTTTCTCATGACACTTGATGAACAGTACGTCTAACACTCTAATGCTGATTTGCTAGGCGTGTTAAAGGGAGATGACAAGAGCGTCATTGGATATTTTGAGTTGATTTTAGTAGGTTATACAGCTGGAAAGCGGATATCATTTTTCAGAAGAAGGGCTTCTGGCTAAATAAACCATGGGTCCAAAATTGTCATCTATAGTAAAAAACAAGCAATGGAAACATTATATTTACAAATCATGTATACTTTACACCTGGGTGTTGTTTTAATATTTTTGTGGCACATTGTGCACTCTACTCCCCCGCTTGTGTCAGAGAAAACTGCATATCTAATATAGACAATTTCACTGGCAGTCAACTCTTTCCCTGTCAATACTGTATTCCCAAAACAGCCTGGGGTTACAACTCTCCAGCCAATATCACACTCACAGTGACAAGCTATAAATAAAGTCCAGCGACAACATTTATGAATTAGCAGCGTTCAGAAAGGATGCATATGATTGTAGCATAGTACTAGCTTGATCAACCCAATGCCGCAAGTAGAATGTAAAACTGGAAAGTAGGCCAAGGTATTAACTAACTTTGCACATTAGTTTACCACTCCGAACACATTCACTTACTGTACATGTGGGGCTGGCACTGGAGCAGCCAAAAGGAAACTGTCTTGGGTTACCAACACTCTATGCTATGCGGGCGTCAGTGGTATGCAAAGAGGTCTTTCTCGATTGCAAACTGCATCAAAGTCCTATTTCCTGCTTGCTCTAATGAGTATTGACCAAAGTAGTGAACTCTAGGGGCTCCACTAGAAATGCACGGCCCCCATTATCTCCTTCATAACAAGATCTTAAGAGAGGGCATCTCTGCAGGATTTGAGCGCACAGATCTGACGGCCAATACTAGAAGCTGTCAGTCAAATTTTAAACACAATTGGCCAATATAAAACAACTGCCAGAAGTTTCAAACAAACAGGATTAAAAAATCAAGTTCTGCAACATGTTTGTACTGACATGATGATTATAATAAGATGGGACACCTACAACAGTACTCCACCCATACCTGCTGCAAATGAGAAGTGTAAATGTCCCACAGCTTAAAATGTGACATGTATACTCCAAGTGAGCAAGAAGTAGCATTAGTATTTTGGTTTTATAACCACAACTGTTTGGATGACAATGCAAACTACACGTCTTGTGGCAACGTACAACATTTATCTTTTGAAATTTGAAACCGTATTTGTGTGACTTCCTCTACACTGTTTATGAGTTTCCTTCTCGTGGTTATAAAATTTGTTGTAATACAGGAAAGTTGGTATGTAAAAATTGTTTTCTCATAAGTGTGTGTACAGAAGAGACGCCAATATGTGGCAGTAGCAGTAAACTGGAATGGAAAGCCTTTTCAAATTGCAATATTATTTACACAATGGGAGATATAATGTACAGTGGATCCAAAAAGGTAAAAACTAACAGGATGTGTGTAGCATAAAGAGAAAGTGGCCCTTTAAACACCAGCCTATTCATTGCTGCCCCTGAGGAAGGAGTTCCCATGGAAGCCACATACCGGACAGAGTTATCACAGCACATCAGACATGCTCAACAGATCACAGTCTGCTCTAGCCTGCCTCATCCTAACACAAACTTTTAATACACTGTCAAAAACACAACACGCATACCCTCACTCACGAGCATGTCCTGTTTGAAGGGAAGAATGCCCACAGGAATTTACTGACACCAGCCAAACAAAATGGCATACATGCAATTTGATCCAACTAACTTTTTTTTTTACATTTTACTCCAACAACAAGTGCAGAGAAGTCAGATTAATTACAGTTCAAAGTGTGATTTATAGCTGAAGCGCAAAAGCACATCTGACAAGCTGAAGTCTGCCTTGCTTCAGGCGCTTGAGAACATCTGCAGCTCCAGCACCTGAAATGTACAGCAAAAAATATTATGAGATCTTTCTTACCCTATTTACCATGTCTATAAGCAGTTTCTGGATACATAAATCAACATGTTTTATTGTCATAAATGGATAAGACTGGATTGAATAGTAATATTGTGCTAACTAGATGCTTTCATAATGTTGTTGTTGATGTTGTTATGATTCAGAATGTAACTATTATAATGTTAGATTAAACATACAAAGTTTGGGTGAAGTTGCTACCTGGAGCTCTCGCCACAAGAACAATTTCTTCTCTCCTTCGTTGGACTCATGAACCAGTTCCAACACCTGTCACTTTAATAACTCACGCCGACAACACTTCATCTGTTTGCACAGATAGTTTGCACTGTTGTTCTGAACTCACTGTCTTGTATATATTTTCTCTTTAAGCATATTTTATTCATGCAAATATTTGCATGCCCTTATTTTATCATAGTTAATATTTTTATTACTATTATTATTCATCATTTGATGTTGCACCTTATCACCGAATTAAGGTCCTAGTTTGTGAAGTTTGTTCACTGAAAATTGCTGTAAAACTTTTTCTAATTCTGATTCTGACCTAGTTTACATCTTACTATTATTATGACACTATTTTTGGTTGAATTATGCGTTATGTGTTATGACAGTTACAAAAGGCCAAAGACAGTCAAAAATCTAATTCCCAATGGGTTTATAAAGTGTATAAAAGCCATATATACACATATATTAATGGTTAACAGACCTTTCTTTATATAAGATCCCTAATATTGTTTACTGAGTTGAGTTGTATGCCTTGATATAGCAGTAGCAATAGCATTAAAATAGGCAATAGTAGGAAGCAGAAGTAATTACAATAGAACCTTTTTTATTTCAGGTGCTGAGCATGGTAAAATGGTCAAAATGGTTGCAATAGCAACAGTAGCAGCATTAAAAGCAGGGGTTGTAGAAGTAGGCCACACATTATTTGTCCAATCAAGATGTAAAATGCCTGCCTTTTTTAACACCATGACAAGCCTAAAGACATGTGCTTAAATGTGCTCCATGTGCAGTAGCTTGTCCAGGTCACCCTTTATGGGGCAACACATAAATCCCCAGGGAAGCAACTGTGTCCGAATGTTGGACAGGCAGACAAAGCAAGCACCATTGTGCTCAGTTTGTGCTTGTACGTACGCATTTTTGTGTTTGTTGATTAAAAGTGAGATTCAAAAGTGGCGAGAGGAACAGGAAAGGATTGTAGCAACGAAGAGGCAGGGCAGCGTGCAGAAGGAGGGGTGCAGCGTGTAGATGGGAAAAATGTGTGTTTGAATGAGAACAAGAGAGAGATCAAGAGAGGAGGGGGTGCTACGGACAAAAAGAACCGGGCGGGGGATTTTGCCTGATAAAATATGTGCCAATGTTAGTGTGAATGAAAGCAGTGACTATAGCTGAATTTCTACTGGGACAATGGCTACAGTGGGGTGCAGGGGAGAGGGTGAGAAAGGAAGAGAGGGAGGGAGGAAGCATGCTTTTAGGATTTACAAGTGCAAAATGTTGAAAACATGAGGTGACTACATTAGCACAGGCATAGTTTCCGTTGGTATGTACGGAGTCCCAGAGAGGCCGGCAGTGAGGATGATTCAATAAAAACTATACTGTCTATAAAACCTCCCGCTGCCAGAAGATGGACAAAATACAGATAGATAGTAGTGCTTTGTACTACACAGCACAATTTTTTAATATGTAACTGCACTTACTGTAAACTATAATTCAGAAAGCAAATGTAGCAGCACTTAGCACGGCAATCCAGGCACGGGTTCTATGTCATTTTATTGGTAGCATTAGGATCATCACCAGGTATCTGTTGTAGTAGCACTAGCACAGTCGTTGCACTAACAATGTTATAAGTAAAAGTACATATTTTTTTGAATAATCTTGGCAGGTCAAATGAAGATGATGGAACTGATAAGTTGTAGGTCCTACTTCAGTTGCCTTATGCAAAAGATCCATATTACATATATATAAGTCTGAAATGTTACAACATTGTAAATGTGAAAGTTCAAGATCCTACACAGCATCTACGTTGTTATAGTACTTCCTATTGTATTGTGACAAATTGGGTATTTTTAAGCCAAAGTAAATCTGACTTCTAACTTCCTGCATGCAAAGTTCCTCATAAAGTAAGTATTTAGTTGCATAAGATACAGTATGTCTGACAGGCAGATCCGTATTGACTTCAGCCTCTTAGTCCAAACTTGTTAATGTTTTACTGTACTGTATTGATATTAAAATAATTAACACACGATTTTTTTGGTTTTTTGGTTTTTACAAAGAACTAGTCTTTTCTGAAAGATAATGTAATAAATTAGAAAACATCAGCATCGACAAACTACCCTAATTTCAGCCATGGTAACCTGATGAAGGCTAATTGTCAGATTGAGTGCCACTCTGAAACAATCTCCATGCAAGATTTATGCTGTCTGACTTCACAGGCCTGGGCAGTGCCAGCTCAGCTCCAGTCCCACAGAGATTTAGGGAAGCTGGAGACTATAGCGGTCAGAGGGGGGGGACTGGAGACAGGACAGAGCAGCCCCCTTGGTAAAAGCTTCAGAGAAAAGCTCATACTCAAGGAACTGTCCTGTCAGACTAGGGCTGGTTTTGAGCCACTTACATATCAGAGAAAAAAAGCATACAACTATGAACGAAGGCCATGGTTACCAAGGAAACCAGGTTTAAGTGTCATATGAGAAAAAAGAAGAGAAAAAGAAAGTAGAGATACACAGCTCAGGAACAGCATTTAGCCAGTTATCTGTTGTGGAAATAACTAAGACTTATATGAAACAATTTGTTTCTACCATTACAGGAACATTAAAGTTCCATAATTTTTGTGGTATTTGATATATGTTTCCAATAAAACGTGTGAAAAGAGATACCCAGACACTAATGCATCCTAAAACTAGTATTGAAACTAGATACCAACCCAAAACAAGCACAATACGTAAAATCCTTCAGCTAAGGTCCTGACTAAGCCCAGGACCTTAGCATATCTTCGAGATGGTCCCTGAGCGCTGTGCTGTGACACCCTGAAGGTTGGGTCAAATGCAGGGGACAAATTTCAATACGGAGACAATAAAGTGTAC